>VXBP01002531.1:25566-56115 GCA_013400115.1 Rhinopomastus cyanomelas
ATGCCAGTTAGGCATCTCTTCTGAGCCAATGACTTAGCAAAGATGATGGAGAGTGGCCTAACAATGACTTCCTCTGTCTTCCTGAGCACTCGCAAGTACATCCCATCAGGCTCCATGGATTTATGTGCATTCAGTTTGCTCAACTTACCCCTAATCCAGTCCTCATCAACCAGGGCAAACTCGTCTTTATCCCAACTTCCTCTGGGGGCTCAGTGGTCTGGGGCTTGAAGTATAGCCCCTTGAAGTACAGCCCCCAGAAGTATAGACAGAGGTAAAGAAGGTTCAGTGTCTCTGCTCTGCCTGTGTCCTNTGCGAGACTCTACACTACCCTTTTTATGGTTCACTCAATTTCTTCCTGCCCAGCTCTCCATGTCCTGCTGAATGGCACAATAACCTGCTGGTGTGTCAGCCACTCCTCCCAGCTTTGTGTCATCAGCAAACTTGCTGATAGTGCACTGTAATCACTTATGCCAGTTAGGCATCTCTTCTGAGCCAATGACTTAGCAAAGATGATGGAGAGTGGCCTAACAATGACTTCCTCTGTCTTCCTGAGCACTCGCAAGTACATCCCATCAGGCTCCATGGATTTATGTGCATTNTGGGAGATACACAAGTTCTTCTGCGTCCTAACCCAGCACATCAACTTATCCCTAACCCAGTCCTCATCAACCAGGGCAAACTCGTCTTTATCCCAACTTCCTCTGGGGGCTCAGTGGTCTGGGGCTTGAAGTATAGCCCCTTGAAGTACAGCCCCCAGAAGTATAGACAGAGGTAAAGAAGGTTCAGTGTCTCTGCTCTGCCTGTGTCCTCTGTCTGCAGGGTACCCACCTCATTCAGCAGAGGGCCTACGTTGCCTCTAGTGTTAGTTTTACCTGCCATGTGTTTGAAGAAGCCCTTTCTGTTGCCCTTGACCTCTCTTGCAAGGTTTAATTCCAAGGAGGCCTTGGCTTTCCTAGCTGCATCCCTACATCCTCTGACTAGAGCCTTAAAATCACCCTAAGGGGCCACCCCTCCTTCCATGACCTATAGGCTTCTTTCTTCCTCTTGTGTTTGCCCAGCAGCGCCCTGTTTAACCATGCAGGTCTTCTGGCTCCCTTCCTTGACTTCCTACATGTTGCAATGCTCTGATCTTGAAAGAAGTGGCCTTTGAATGTTAACCAATTATCTTTGGACGTTTTATCTGCCAATACCTTGTCCCACGAGATTTCCCCTAGCAAATGCTTGAAAAGAATAAGTTGGCCCTCCTGAAGTCCAGGGTTGTGATTCTGTGAGGTATTCTGTTCCTACCACATGAGATCCTGAACTCCACCATCTCATGGTCACTGCATCCAAAGCTGCCCTCAACCTTCGTTACTTCAAGTAGACCCTCCTTTTTTAGTGAGAAGAAGGTCCAGCATCCCTCATCTCCTAGTGGGCTCCTCCACCATTTGCATCAGGAAGTTGTCACCAATGCACTGGAGAAACTCCTGGACTGTGGGTGGCTGGCTGAGTATGATTCCAGCAAATATCTGGGTAGTTAAAATCTCCCATGAGAACCAGGGCCTGTAGCTGTCCTGGTCATAATCACCTGACTGGACACAGATTTCTAACTCCTTCTGCTTATTCCTCATGCTGTATACATTGGTGTACAGGCATTTCAGGGATTTAGTTGAGCACTCTGATTTCACCCTAAGACAGTGGGAGGCCTCTTGGTCTTCATCAATACCAGAATGCTGCCCCACTGGTGCCCACTCAGCAGCAACCCTACCCTCCTTTGTGTCTATTTTAAAGCCCTCTGAATGAGCCTTACCAATTCCCACCCTAGAACCCTTTTTCCTTTTTGAGGTAAACCTCTCCCATGTGTAACTGCCAGGTCTGGTGTCTTATGAAATCAGCCATTATCGAAGAACCCAAAGCTCTGCCTGTAGCACCAATCTCATAGCCAGGCATTTATGGAAGAAATTAAGAGAAAATGATTTGCACCCCAGATTGCCCGGTGATACTACTGTGATCAGTGACTTTTGTCAGACTGTGTAATGTGTTATAGACACTAGGAGAAAAGGTTGGACCCTGGAGGTCCTTTCCAGCCATGATGATTCTATGATTCTATAAGGATTCTCCCCTGAAGGATCTTGCACCTTGAATGGTGGTGGAACAGAAGCTTTGCTATCCATCAGTTACAAATGAGGACCCAGAACACAGCAAGAGTCATACAAAATGGGTCTTTTATCCTCACTGTTCTGAGGTGCTGTGCCAGCAGGTCCAATGAAAGAGCGGCCTGTCTTTTGTGCCAGATGTTACCTTTTCTTTTAGGCTTGTGGCTTGTAACCATACACACACTAATTACCTTCTGCTATTATCCCACTCCTCACCTACTTGCCGTGTTTCCTTTCTCCCAACTAAAACTGATCTTCCCAGTAGCAGGAATATGAATGGTTATCACTGCGAGAGCATTTGAGACTCTCAGTTGCCTTTGGTAGAGTAAACCCCTCTAGAGACACGAGTAAGTAGAAGACAGCTACATGGCAGATGTTTATATATATGCACAAATGCATATATACACACACTCTCCCTCTCTAATTTCTTGACACGTGGAAAGCAGCGACACATGTAGCGCACTTTCCATTGAATGTCACTTCAAATCTAGCCCAAATCAGCTGTGGAAATGGCAGCAATTACGGTAAGCTGAAACCAAACAAATTGTAGCAACCTAGTTGTTTCAGTGGCAGAAAAAAATCCCACATTAACCAGTTGCAGGAGCTGATAGGAACATAAGCCTCAACGCAGCTTATATTTTCCTGGCTGTCATCAACAAGCAGCTCAGTTACTTGATGTAACGAATAATCAGTGTTTGAACTGATGGAAGTGACCTTAAATCATGCTGGAGGGGAAGAAACTTTCACAGTGTACTTTGGGCAGTGGAAATTGTGGTTTGAATATGTTTACATGGTAAATGGTTGTACTATGGGGTAGAATCAAAGCAGGGTGAAAATAAAGACTGTAGTCACTACATGGCCAAAATACAGGTATATACATATAGATGGTTATGTATGTATGTACATGTGCATGCAGACACACACACACATATATATGAAAGCAGAGAAGGAGACCAGTAGATGAAAACAGCAATTTCAGTAGAGATACAATGCAAATTGTCCTCCTGAGACCTGTATGTGTTACATAGATGGCAAAACAAGCTGTCAAGAAGCAGAAGGGCAGGTCTTGAGGGGGCAACTGAGTAAAGGCATTGAAGTTCTCTTCTTAGCAGTGCATTAACAGTACAGAGAAGAAGGCTTTCCCTTCCCCTGTTCCTGGCCATGGTCCTTTCCTTTTGCCATAGCCCTCCCTTTCCCCTTTCCCTTCCCTCCTCCAGAGAGGATGTCAAAGTCCTGCCTGACATGGTGATGGCAGGTGGGAGCTGGCTGCCTCCATCTTCACCTGCCTCCTCATTCACACTGCTCTGTGCTTTGTCAGGGAAGGTGGATGGTTTGCCCCAACCATTCTTGGAACTTTGCTTGGGTTTAGGGGTGCAGACAGAAAATCTTTGTGTGGGGCTGAAAGACGGGAGCTGGCTGGCTTTCCAAGGTACCTCTGCATCTGTTGGAGGTGTCTAGCTTGCGCTGAACCTGGAAGAACTATGCTTACCTTCTGCCAAGATTTCTGTGAAACTGTATTCCTCAGCTTCTCTGTCTTATTAGTTGGCCTAGTCACTCTCTGAAAGCCATGGCTTTAGACAAAAAAACCTAAACCTGCTCTGCATGTGTTACTTCTAGCACAGTTAGTATGCCACAGAGGCTTATCTAGAATTGTGAAAGAAATTAGGTGCTGCTTTAGACAAGGACTTTTGTCACACACCTCTGCTCTCTTCCCTAGAACTCCTGCCTTTTGATTAAAAGAAATGACGTCTTGGGGAATTTGCATCATGGACAGCTCTTTTGATAAGAGACCACTACTCATTTTTCACTCTCCTTTCTCTTTAATTTAGGTTAAATTTTAAGGAAATAACTTGAGGTTTGGAAACAAGTATCTCTGGAGAGCAGCTGAGTTGTATGGTATGGAATGAAGCCAGTTACTTTAGAGACCATGTAATTTGAACCTAGTGAGGTTAAGAAAAACCAGGGAAGCCAAAGCAAACTTTTTCTATATATGCAGTCCCTTTTTCTACTGCACTGTGCTTTACAATACAGTGTGCAGCAACACTGGAGGGGTCTAACGATCACAGACAAATGAAGTTTTTAGGCTACTCTGCCCTCAGTCAGCCGGATCTATCTATGTGGTAACAGGCTTTCCAGAGATGTGATTGAGTTGCCATCCCTAGATGTGTTTAAAGATGGTTTGGATGAGGTGTTGAGGGATATGGTTTAGCGGTGAACTTGTAAGTTAGGGTAGGTGGTTGGACTTAATGATCCATGGGGTCTTTTGCAACCAGAGTGATTCTGTCATTCTGTCATTCTGTGATCATGGACACAGCAGATCACTGTGTGCCCTTCTAGCTGCTGTCTGTTTCACTCCTCTGTGATTTGTGGTCTTTTACTCCCCAGGCAAAAAAGTAAGATGACCCTCACATAGACCATGAGGCTGGCAAGCTGGTAAGACCTTACTAAGGGACTTAAGCAGCCAGCACAGTATGAAGTTCACAATACTGCTTGCAAATGTAGCTTGTTTATGTGAGGGGCTGCTTTGGCATGTGTTGCTTTACAGGGACAGGATGGTCTCCCTCAAGGCTCATGAGGATTAGTGGAACAGCAAAGGCCTGTACCAGTACTGAAAGACATGGGTTTTGCAGAAACATAGAACTGCAGAGTTTCCTTTTGTCTTTCTGTTCTCACTGCAGAGGCACTGCATCATCAAAATGTTCCATATTCTTACCTAGTGGACATGTTAGAATCTGTGGTATGGGACAGAGTGAGTGAGAGACTGAAGCCCTCCTTAGATCCTCAAGCCACAACAGAAGTTGCTGCACCAGTGGAGAGCTGTGCTGCTTCACTTCTCCACTCCACTCTGACCAGCCTGTGTTGGGTTAAAAATACAGTCTGGACTGAGCTTCTCAGACACAGACTCTTTTAAGCAGGAGAGCCTTCACGTTGCTAACAGTGCTAGTGATTGATCTGATGAGGACCACAGACTTTTGGCAAATGGGCTGCATCTGTACTTGCCAAAACTTGTATGGTTGAATTAGGCTGAAGTGCTATTTCTGCACTGCAGTCATGTAGGACCTGCTTTACAGAAAGGCTCCAAACTGACCAATCCACTGAGCTGGTCTGCCTGGTAATTTTAAACGACTAAAAATCCCATTTGAAACAGGAAATGAGGAATATGCACAAGTGAAATTCCCCTCCATTCCCTTGGCTTGCCTTAATGGCTCTGTTTCACCTCTGCACGGCTGCCCTTTAATTTTCATGTGAGTGATTTATTCTGTCCAAAGGAAGATGACGTATTCACCCAGACAATTGCAAATGGGTAAGAAAACAGAAATCTGTATTTTCCTCACCTTCTTAAGCCCATCTGCACAAACATAGAAATTCCCTGGTGTAAGAGAGCTCAGTGGTTCTGCATCTGGCAAGCAAAAGCCATAAAACTTGAAAAGTCCCACACCAAACACCCCCCTCCCCAAATGTCTGTAGAGTAAACTAATCTGAAGAACGCAAAATGGCAAAAACAGTGGGCAAGTGCAAAACAAACAGCCTGTCTCTTCTTGGTGTAGCCTCCTTATCGAGAAGAGCAAGGCTTTGTATGCTTTTGCAGGGAGATACTGTGCCAGAGAAGACGCAGGAAGTGATGCTGGGGAGTCTGAGCATTTGTTGTCTTAGTAATGCGCAAAGCCTGGAACATTTGGAAAATAGATGTAGTCTTTGGAGAAACCATAGAACAGATAAAATTATGTGTGCTAGGCTTCCAACCTGGTCAAAATACACAAGTCATTTGAAGCAGTTCTTCAGAAGCGCTCTTTTTTTTTGTAGAGTAGAACTTTGTAGAGTAGAGCTGTGATTCTGGTGAAAAGCACTCATGAAAACCAGGTGTTACCAGAATGCTACTTTTGTGAAAGAAGGACCATTGCTTACTTTACTAAAAGCTCGTGTTTTCACAGAAATTGTGAGCTTGGCAGGTCTTCTGTGAAATATTTACCTTTCTTACCACAAAGTGTCAACACTGTTTTGGGCTCGTTACCTTGATGACAGTTCATTTTTATTATCTCGGACTATTTTATAAAGTTAGAAATGACCACAATTTAAAATTAATCTGGTAATAAAAATGAATTAATTGACATATATATCTAGGTACCACATACTTGTCTTCAGCACTGAACTAGCAGTAGGCTTGAAAGTCTGTCCTTAAGCCATAAGTGTATACACAGGCTTCCAAATGTTTATTTCCGTTCCAAAGCATAGGATCAGGCACTAATTTTAAGTGTCCGTGTTCATCGGTGCATACTTTATTGGACTGCCAGTCAGGTGAAGTAACCAACAGTAGAAGAAAACTGTCTGGCAAATATTCTTGTGAATAAGTGTGCAGTAGCTGAGATTTGTGGTGACTGAGGTTATATTAGATGTAAAGAAGTAGAAGCCACAAACAGGCTGAGATCAACTACAATTTTAGTTATTTTTAACAAGAGTAGCTATTATCGTTGAATTCCTACCAGCGACAAATCACCTGAGCTTTATTTCTTATTTCACTTGGTGCTCATAATTGTCCTGGTAAAAAATCTTAAGCAGCCAGTGAAACGGCAGAAATGGTAAGATATGATTTAGGCTACTGGCTGCCCACATGAATAAAAAAAAAGTGAAGGAGATTAAATTAATGTTTCCCAAATAGCTCGAAGCATGAACATAATTTTGCCAAAGCATTTGGTGCCTACTTGAAAGTAACACATTCAGGAAAGGCGGGACTGGTTTGTAAGCAATTTGCTAAGGGGAAAAAAAAAAGCTAAGCAACAGGTTTATAATGTAATTTAGGGGCTTAATGATGCAGATAAACATCTAGTGGGAGATTTATGCATGTGTGCTTTTGAAAAATCCAAAAGGGTGTTCAATTTATGACTTCAGGTTGATAAATGCCTTTCAGCTTTGGTCTTACTTTTAAATTTATCACACAATTGCTACAAAGAGCTTGACCTGGGTAAGTGTATTGCCAGCCCATACAGGTGTGGGCTGCAGTGCAACACATTCTGTAGCAGATAGGTTCATATTCCTACAATTATAGACATAGCAGAGTAAATGGTAAAAAATGGCTTGTGACAAAAAAACCCGAAAACATTAAATCCCTCCAAAACAGCCATGGGGATATGAACTGAAGTGGGCATCTGTATCTCTTCCCATATGTGGTATTGCACAGACAAGTCTTAAAATTACCTCATGGCTATAGTTCATGGGGAAAAAAAATCTGTTTTTTTCTGCTGTTTATACTTTAAAAAAAATGAAGTGAGATATTTATGGTTTTGCAGGATAAAGATTTTGCAAAAAATAGATTCAGTTCTCTCATATGTGCTCAAAGCCTGAAGGGAGCAAAGAGTTCATCGTTAGAAGAATATTTCCTTCAATAGTTGGATGCTAAATGCACAGCAGAAGGAAAGAACGTTTTCTTTTGGAAAATTCATTCCAGTCTTTTTGCTACAAGTTAGTGTTAAAAAGGTCTTCACAAAACCCCCATAATTCCTATGAAAAAATCTAACATAATTCTTAGCAGGAGTTGTCTGCACACGGAAATCATTATTTAGCGGTGAGGATCCTGATTATTTCAGTGTTGTGTGAGCTAATCTTTGACATGGTAATCTAAACCACATCCTTTAATATCAAAATTAATATCTATGCACTTTTCTGTATCTCTGTGGACAAGAAGCAAGCAAACACAAAACACCCAAACACTTGCTTTCTTTAGCAGTTAACCCTTCAACAGCAGTTTCTTTCAGAAAGGTACTCATGTAAGTCAGGTTTCAAGGGCTTCACGGTAAATCACCTACACTTTTCTGGTCTCCCGGGTCTTTGTTTTTTGTTTGTGGTTCTGTTTTTTGGGGTTTGTTTTTGTGGTCAAGTTTTTAATTATAAGAAATCTTTCACCAACAGCAGAAACAAGCGTCTTTGCTGGAGAGCTTGTCCTTGTGCTGATAAGTCTACCAACACCCTCTGGGATGAATGAGGCACTGTTTTTTCCAGCTCGGTACCAGTATTGCTCAGTCTGATTGATAAAGGGTCAGGCTGGGGGCTGGAGATTATTTGAGGCATATGAACATCTGGAAGTCATTCCTGGTTGGAGTGGACTGTGAATACAGTAGGCAGACAGGATTCTATAATGTCTCTCCCGCCTCAGTTCTACCTGCCCTGGATAGCAGAGAGTACTGCTGTGAGTTAAAGTGTGTATGTGCTTGTGTGACCGCAGGTATGTGCTTTTTTGCCACCGATTCCTTGCATGCTCTGGGTACAGTGAGCAGGGACATCTCAAGGACAGGGCACAGATAGAGCAATGTGCCAGGAGATGTGATAACTCCCCACTTCATGACTGTGATTACCTCCCTTTCTCCTGGCTGTTGCAGCAACATGTTGTTTGTTTTCATTAGGGCTTTCTGGCTGAGAAATAACTTTGACCTAAAGCATGTCTGCAAGGAGTCTCAGTTAATGTTGTCTGGCTAAGAGAAGTTGTTTTCTAAATTGTTGTTTTCTAAAAACAACAAGAAGTTGTTTTCTAAATTTGGGTTGGACTCGATGATCTCTTGGGTCTCTTCCAACCCCTAACATCCTATGAAATTTCTTTGCCAATTACTTCTTGAATTAAGAGCAGCAACCCTCGAGAAGGTGTTACAACAATTTAACATCCATACATTATTAGAAATGCTTGCTAGTGTTCATGTAAATGTGTTTCCACATCTGTGCTGACCTACTGGACCAAAGCAGTGAGCACAGGAAATGTACTTGCCACAGCAGCTAGAGTCCCACAGAGTATGTGGTGGAGCAGCCTGATGAGCCAATGATAGTTCTCAAAAACAAAACTAGCAAAACATTTATCTTGCATTTCTCTTTCTTCAGGAGAGGGAGGGGTTGGCATATGTCTTCTGAATGTTGTCACTGAATAGTGACACTCTTGAGAGCAGCATGAAAATAATATTACCCATCATGTTTCAAAGGCTACAGTTTGGTGGCACTGAGAAATCATAATGTCTTATGATCAGGATAAGTCTTATGAAGGATAAGTGCAGCCTTGGAGCCCAAGTCAGGAAATATCACCTCACCAGCTCATTGCACCAGTTCAATGCATATTTGTGGGGTCATCTCAGCACAGCTCAGGAGTGGTTATTGGAAGAAACCTGCTGCCTTAGCTCAGATGCTTTGCAGAGACAGATTAGATGCCTTGTTCCAGGTACATGGAGCACACCTGATGGCAAGAGCGCAGAGAATCCTGCACAAAGACATTAGTATGCTGCAAGACCGTGTAATCCAGCTGCAATGTCGAGAAACAGAGACATGCAGCCCCAAATGCAGAGTGCTGGAGAAAGAATGGGAGGAACTTGCTGGAGTCACTGCAAGAAGCGTAGAAATTGGCTTGACTTATTTTCATACACCTTTTATATGTTTAGTTAGTAAGAATACCCTGTACCTTGAAAATGTATGTACCTTGAATGTGTGCAGCGTTAGATTTTTGAAGTATTTTAAGATTTTTTAATATACGCAATAATCTGCTAATTTGTTTTGGTTAACTAGTTAACTATTTACTGATATTCCCAATAAATGTGGCTGGATTATAATATGTTGAATCAGAATGTGCTGATGGTTTGAAATACAGAGATGGAAATGTAGAGGATTATACCTGCCAGCAGCCATAGACTCATAGAATCATTAGGGATTGGAAGGGACGTGTGAATAAATTGAAATAACTTAAGTTTTTGATCTAATTAACTACCTTTCAGCATCAGCTTTTCTTTTCTACTTGGAGAAAAAGTGAAAAGGTAATCTTAGACTGAAATTGCTCCAGAATCTGTTTTGTCAGCCTTTAATCAGATCATTATTCCAGATTCATTATTTTCTATTCCTTCTGAACATACATTATACATCAATAATAAAGAAATAACTTTCTCCTCCCAAAAAACTCTGGTGTGAAACTCTCATAAAATTCGTAGAGTGTGCATGAGCGATAACAGATAACAATTATGAAAAGAAATATTTTAAATGAAATTTAAAAATTTCGTTGACAATACAAATGGGAAAATGCTTTTAAGTGTTCTACCTCATCTATTAATGCAGAAATCAAAGTATAAATCAAAATAGTACGTCTCACTATGGTGTGTTTCCTTTATTTTAGACACCTACTTCTGCCACTAGGCTTGTTAGGGTAAGGCTTTTCTGAAAGATTTCGTACGAAATACCCATAACTCTCAACTAAAATCCCAGACAAACTTAAGTAGTTGTGTTTTCAAGGAGCTGGGTTTTCTTTCTGGCAAAAAAAATGTTTATTTATGTTAGACCTGCCTGGATGTGTCCCTGTGTGACTTGCTCTAGGTGATGCTGCTGTGGCAGGGGGTTTGGACTAGATGATCTTTCGAGGTCCCTTCCAATCTCTAATAATTCTGTGATTCTGTGATTAACTTTTCATGCTTTTTCCTAGACAACTCTTACATTGCTACAGGCCTACATGTCTGATCTACGCATGTGCCTGAACTCTTGTTTCTAGATGCCAATCAACCAAAAATATTTTTTGTTGGGTCATAAATATTTATGTCTAAGACCATATGCTAAACTTGCTATATTTAAATAATTTTAGTATTCAAAAAAGTATTGCATAACAGATTTTTTTTTATTGCTGATTGGTTAGAGGACTTTTAAGTCTAAGTTTTGGAATTGGTTGCTGAAGTGGTTCTCCAAGCTTTTATTTAAGATGGCTAGCAGACAGTAAGATTTATCTCAGTATTTCAAGATTTTGGAAGATTTAAATATATATATTTTTAGTCTGAAGCATGTTTATTTAGAACCCATCAGAAATAAGGCCAGTAAAAATGTGCTAGTATAACACACTGAGTTCAATGGTTATGTCTTGGATGACTACAGGACCTAAGCGAGAGAGACAATTAGTTTAATGCACAGGAAAAGGCTGACCACGGCAGTGATAGTGTCACTATCCCTAGAAGTATTTTAAAGATTTATTGAAGTGGTGCTTAGGTTTAGTGGTAGACTTGGCAGGGTGAAGTTTGCAGTGGGACTCAATGATCTGAATGTTCTTCTCCAACCCATATGACTTTATGCTCCTGTAATTACAGGATTTGGAATTTGCTTGAAAATCAGCATAAAAAGGGTGAGATGGTGAGAAAGCAGCATCAGAAAGCCCCATGAAACATTTTGTTTGTTTGCATTATGGTAATTAATACATATGTGGTGGGTTTTGATTGGATTTTCCTGGATTATCAGTGTTTTACAAGCCAGCAGAATATGTAAATTAGGGCTCAAACTTCACTACTTGTACTGAGTTGACCTATACAGTGAAGAAATACCCTGAAAAATAGTATGTGATTATAATATGATTGAAGGCTTTACCACAATGTAACGGACGTGAAGGATGAAACAATGCCTCACTCAGAGACTCAAGCCAATGATCCTGTTGCCTCAGGCATTCAGGGGACAGCCCCTATGCCATGTCCTTCCTTACCTTCCAGACTCACATTCTGAGTAAGATCTCATCCACCATGTGTGCTCTGACCCGAGCGAGTGGTGGCTCCTGCAGTCACTTCTTGCCAGGTGTCACCACCTAAGGGGTCACAGAGAGCTCCCACTGGGAAACACTTGTAAGTGTTTATTATTTCCTTTTCACTCCAGGCCACAAAATCTCTCTGCTACTCACCAAGGGAGACTTGAGAAGGTGAGGAAAGGGTCCTGAATGCCTGGGAGAGCTGGATTCATTACACTAAACCACCACACAGAAACAGGCATATAGGGATTTGAAACTGTGGAAGGAGGGATATCAAATGTGAAACAGAGTACAGCAGAGTCACAAGTAAAGAAGAAAGAGAGAGGTCTGCTTAGCTTGGACTGCAGTCCTAAGTCAGCCAATGTAACTGACCAAGAACAAGAACATGGAGGGAGTAGCTACAGCAGCATTTTGGCAGAGCTGATCATTGCAAACAGCTTTAGGGCCTGCTTGTGGACCATACAAGCGTGGCAAGGATTGCATCTCATTTCAGACTCCTGGTTCTCTACCTTTTGCCTGGGATACACAAACCCTTAAAATTCAGCATCTGTCTCAACATATTTTCGCAAACCACTTTTTGGGTCTGTGTCTGTTCTCACTTGTTCTGTCTACTGTGCACAGCAGCAGCTGATGAAAGAACAGTTAAGGGCTGAAAGTTTGTCATGTGAAGCCAAGCAACTGTTATTAAATCTATTGTAGCTGATGGTGCCAAGCTACCTGTGCTTGAAACAGACTCAAGGGAGTGTTAATGCTGAACCTCCAGGCAAAAAGGTCTTGTTTGGCAAAGATGTTGTATCTAAAGCATTGACTACGCAGACACTTAATGTTAAAAGTCTGTTGACTGAGGTTTTGGCTTGCTGAATTATGTATTTTACTCCCACAATCCTTTCTTCCAGTTTAAAATAAATGCAGAGTGGTATTATGGAATTAAAATGCCATAGTTCGTAATTTTTAGATCTATTAGGAAGCAAACAAATTCCTCTGCTGTCCCTTTGAGTGGATATACAATGTATTCTATAGAAAGTGCACTTGGCTTAAGGAAGTGTTGTGTTACCTAAGCAAGTGGCTAAATATTCTGTGTTTCCCTAAATTTTAATGTACTGGCCTCAGTAGCTAATGACTTAACAGTATTTACTGTATGCTGGGTAAGTTGAGTATGAACTGTACAGGGTAACTACAATGCAGGCAAGAGAAGGAAAAAAGCTTCAATGACAGAAGCGAGCTTGGATAATTAAATGCTTTCACTGATGATTTTTAAGAATAAGGAAGAATGTTGCTTTTTTTCATGGGCTGGTTTGGAAAAACATAAAATATTATGGTTGTCATCTTAAGGATGATAAGAAGCAACTGTGGTGCAGAAGGTTCGCAAAGCGTGGCTGCATTATAACACACAGTTTAGTCAACTTGGGGGTTGTTAGCTGGGCCTTTTTTAAAAACAATTGAAGCTTTTCACAGGAAAATAAGGGTCTATGGCAACTATATTCAACACAAATATGATGTGCATTATAAGCTATACAAAAAAGATAATGGCTGAATCTTTCAAGCTGCACTCTGACTCTTCTGAGTCCATTGTCATTGTTACTACTGGCAAATTCTTCCGGATCTCATGAAGGGAAGAAGAAAGTAGTTCTGCTCAAATGCAGAAGCTACCCAATTGCCCTGTTGCTCATCATGTGCGTCCTGCCCCTTGCCAACCTTTACAGGTGCCAATCAGATTCTTTTTGCAGATGGGATTTTCCCTGGCTAACAACAGAGTTTCTGCGATGAATGCTCCCAGGGGCCCTGCTCCACCCTGGCAGCTGGTTGTCCCTATTCCGGTCTGATTGCTTAAGCAGGTTGATGGCAGTTGAAGTTTTGCTTGCAGAAGTTCGAACTTTGGCTAACAGTGCTGGAGCCTGCCTTGTGCTTGCACTGATTGGAAATTTCCAGACTGCAGATAGACCTTTCCAGGCCACAAACAGCTGCAGCTCGTAACAGTAACTGCAATTATTGCTGGTCTAGCTTGTAGCTGGCAAGAAGGAAGGTATTAAAATCCCATAAAGATACTATCAAATTATAAAATACTGTACCATGTGCTTTTGTTTCTTTTAAGGATGAAGAAAACAGAGGAGAGAGGGCTTAAGCTCCCTCTGTGTGTATATGCAGAGAGGAAAGAGATTACGTTTAACCGACCACTTGATGATAGGACTTGATATTTAGCTATATTTAATAACGTATGGAAAGGACAGTTGCACTTTTCAACAGCTGGTCTTGCTCTGATCTTCAAGGGGTTAACAAAAAGATTAGCTCTGGACAAAGATATATTCTGTCTGTCTGCCTCCCCCACAAAACCTGCATTTTTCGTGACTTTTGGAGTGTCAGGGGAAAAACAAAACAAAACATATTCTTTACTGCATTCAAACCTTAACTGCTGTTTCAATAATATCATGGCAGTATAGGTGGAAGCAGATGGCTGAGAAAGAAAGCAGACTCTGCAGGTGTGAGGGCTCATCCTCCCCCAGCCATGGATGAAAGATTTTACTGACTTCCCAGGCTTAGACTCTGAATAGCAGCATGTTTTTTAATTCTGTTTCAGAGACTTTCAACTCATTTTCAGGAAGGCAATGAGCCATAGCATTGTTGTTGTTAACAAGTGGCAAAGCTTTTAGTAGTCACAGGGTACAGAGGGCAGATGACAACAAGCTGGGTGGACATATCAACCTGCTTGAGCATAGGGAGGTTCTGCAGCAGGATCTAGATAGGCTAGAGGCACTGTTTGGTCTGTTCTCTCTAGTGAGTGATAGGATGAGAGGAAATGGCTTTAAGCTGCACATGGGGAGGTTCGGGTTGGCTGTTAGGAAGAATTTCTTTCCTGAAAGGGTTGTCAGGCATTGGAACAGCCTGCCCTGGTGGGCGGTTGATTCACCATCCCTGGAAGATTAAGAGAAGGGTAGATGTTGCGTTGGGTGATATGGCTTAGTGGCGATAATAAGGTTAGGAGAAGATTGGACTTGAAGGTCTCTTCCAGCTGAAACTTCAATAATTCTGACTATTCCTGGACCATAAAAAAGGCTTGCTCTGAATGGGGCCAATTCCTGGTGTCTGGGTGCTCTGGTCTACCCAGATGTGTCAAAACTCAGGTGAGATGTTTGGTGAGCATAAGGACATGCTGGGGGATAATTTCTGATTTCAGCTTGGTCTTCCTATATTCCTGATAATTTCCCCCCACATGTCCCCTTAAGAATATGCTGGAGAAAAATGTAGAAACATAAAAAGTAATTTAGGGTATGAACTTCACCAAAATAAGTTTGATGTTAGTATCAGTATTTTAACTACAATAAAAGTTAAATAATTACTTCTTTTGGTCCAGTTTCAGCAGTAACATTCAATATGCATTAAGTATAATGAAATGCTACCATTTAATACCATTGTTCCAGAGAGAAAATAGCTTTGGTGTTCTGACAACTGCTACTACACTTCGCACATATGTGAGGACAAATGTTCAAACCACAGACACTTAGATGTAGTATTGGGATATGGTTTAGGGATGAACTTGTAGAGTAGGGCTGATGATTGGACTTGATGATCCAAAGTGTCTTTTCCAGCCTGAATTATTCTATGATTCTGTGGCATTAATTTAAAATTTCCTGATTAGGAGGTGTTACATGACATGACCCAATATGCAGGAAAATTACCTTTTTGAAAAGGTTCTGTTCCTGGAAGGCTGCAGTTATTCTAGCCCATCAAGCATCATTTGCTTGATGATTTAAAACACAAGTCATGGGTAGTTTTGCATACCAAGGGCTGTGTAATCACAGCCTACTGTAAGCACAATGTGTGGAGATGGCCTCTCCCTGGCATTTCTTATTTGTAGAAGCAGTGCTAGAGGACAGACCTTTCTGCACAGGAGTGCTCTGGATACTTACAGAAAGCATCAAAAGCACGAGAAAGGATCCAACTTTCACATGGGATTGTCACCTGCATGGGCTGAGCACTGACTGGTTGTTTTTGCTGATGACAATGCTTTTGAGTAACGTTTTTGCTTCCCATCTCAGGTATCAGCATGTGGGCTGGAGACCTTGCTGCTGTGAGAAAAGTTGTAAAGCTGCAAGATTAAGTTAGTGCTGTTTGCTGGCATCACTAGGGAAAAACAGGATGCCATTATTAAACAAGCCATTACGTTAAAATATGAGACTGTGAAAACCTGTCACAGTATCACAGTATTATCACAGTATTATCAAGGTTGGAAGAGACCTCATAGATCATCAAGTCCAACCTGTCACCACAGAGCTCANTGCAGGGCTGTAGTATCCACTAATGTAGAGAAGACCAGCATAGATATTAGGTTGTTGTTTTTTCTTGCAGGAAAATACAAGTCAGGTATAGCAGCAATGTCTATGGAGGTGACTCCAGTGGTAAGGCCCTACCTAATGTAGAACATTACTTAATTAAAACAAAATTAGGAACCAACAATTCATGGTCTTTAGTGTATCCAGCGTGTCTTGTGTGTTTCTGTAACTGCTATAAATATGGATTCAGCTTGCCACACACAGAACACTTCATCTGAGTCTTGTCAAATGAGTACATTATTTACATTCCATTCCACCTTAAAACATGGCTTTAACGCCCGCACTTCCAAGTACTGCGGCAATGCCACACCTACACAAGGGTGTGTTTTTAGCATTGTAGTGCAGAATCTTTCCTGACTGGTGTCAATCGGGAATGCCTTCCTTCTTACCACAACTGGAATTTGGACTTTCCAATATAAACAAAAATAAATTAAGAAATCAGGATCAATTTTTTTATGAAAGAAAATCAGGATGCCAACCTGAATCAATTTACCACGTTTCCCCATTTGTCTTCTCTACTCCTGCCTTTCCTCCCATTTCTGCGGGAGCAGTCACTTCAAGTCATGCATGTAATTATCTAACAGTTATTTCAATAATACAACAATAAGTTACATAATCCTTCTGCTTTTTTATGACTGGAATCTTGTGCTGACTGTATGGCTACTGCCACGAGTGTGGAGGATAGACATTATTACCATTTTTAGCTACACTCAGTAGGTTTTATTCCTTTTCACAGATACAAAACACGCAAAAGACTGTTTGTTTCCATCTCTCTTTATTTTTTTTTCCAGAGTGTAAACTAAACAACTCCTTTTACATCTCTTGCTGGTTAGCAGCCAATGTAAATGCTTATGCTAGGAGAACAAGCCCATTTCCTGCAGTTAAGGCTTTTTTGTTTATCCTTAGACTATTCACTGCCACTGCCTGCCCCGACAGACTATTAACGCCTGTTTCTAGCAGGCATACCAGATGTGGGTTGCTTAAGCAAGTTATTGGTTATTTCACCACATGTCATTTTTGCAGTTAAGTGTTTCCAGCCTCTCAGAACATTCCACAGAAATAACATCATATTTTCCTTCAATTTGTTAATTAGCATAATTATTTATCAGCCTGAAAGCCACACCTGAAGTTCATTAAACAGCAGACAGATATGCACTACACAGTGGCCCAAGAAATTTGCAAGAATGTTGAGCAGAGGGAGGTTCTGGAAGCTGACTGAGAGGCTGTGGGAAGGTATGCTCTTTGCATTTCCTTTCACCACTTTTTCTGAAGACCCCTCCAGCTGTTAAGTCACCTCTCTTTTTAATGCTGCATTCAGAGGTGGGTTTCAGAGTCACTTGTCTGCCAAAATCTACTCATCTGTAACAGAAGTATCTGGATCCAGATGATCACTCCAAAAAAGGAAGCAATACGACAAACATGCACCCTCTGCTGTCCCTGGTGGGCAGACCAATCCTTCATATTGGTTTTGTGCACACACATAATCCCACCCAAAGGGTGACATGAAGACTGTAACATTTGTAGTTAGAGAACATTAACATTAACATTAGAGAACATTAGTAACATTAGAGAAGACTGTAACATTTATAAGACTCCTAGGATGGAGCTTATTCAGTGAGCTCCAGGAGGGTGCTTGTCCAGATCGTGTATGGCATATTAATGCTCAGGTCAAAAACTGTAGAGTCTTGCAGAATATATTGCATGCAGCAGGTCCAAACTACTCATTAGCTACCATTGACAGATGAAATACAGAATTGTTTGATGTGCTTGAAATGTTCAGGTTTCCATATTTTTTCAACCTGCAAATACAGATGGTCTATATTGACCCTGAGCAAATTAAGTCTCTCTTGCCTTTGGTTCCCATGTGAGTCTACTGCTAAAAGTGTTTGCGTCTCTCTAACGGGGTGAATTGCACTCAAATTTTGAAAGGTTAGGCACTGTAATTTCTACCTGAATGTGTCCAGGCTGCTTTATAGCAAGTCCTGTACTTCTGCCAGCAACTGTACTGTACTTTATGTGTATCTGGTATTTGACTGTATTTCATTCCTGTAAAAATGTGTAACAGGGATGGATATGTTTCTGAGTGGCTGCATTTGAGCTGAGAGCTGCAATGGATGTGGCTTTTTTTTTTTCCTAACTGAACATCAAGTCTTCAGAAAAATGCAACTTGGCCAAATGATCTAGAATGTCCTTGTGACCACAGTTCAAACATGCTGGTTTTCCTCAAAAATGTTCAGGACATCCAAACCCTTAAATTAATTTGCAAGCCTAGAAAGCCCTACATGCCCAAACTCTTCTAAATAAGTCCTTTGCTTTAGAATTGCTGTGGATGTAGCGACAAGTTAGTAGCTATCAGGTATACCTAAAATTATCAGCACAGTTTGGAGCAGTTGTTTGCATGGTGCGTTATTTATCTTTAGCTACCTATAAGATATTAAAACATAGTGCATTAAAATACCTAATAAATGAGGAGAGCACAATTAATGCCCTGTATGTATTAATGGTAACTGTTAACTGGCATGTTCAAACAAATTCTGTCGTTTATCTCAAATGAGGGAGTCAAATAAGAGAAAACTCTAAGGGGAGTTGTGTGAAGCTGTGCCTCTTAGTGTCACATCCATTGTCAGCTTTGCTTTGGTTTGTTAGTTCCAGTTGTATGCTGCAGGCCAGACAGCAGCAGAGTGACACGAATTTGACTAAAGGAGTGAAGAAACATAGTCCCATGAAAGACGAGTGCAGGGGCTGTTTCCCCAGTGCTCAAGGAGATACTTGATACAGTAAAACATAATGGCAGATGAACAACTGAGTGAGCAGTGTGGGATCTTCCCTCTTGCTTGAATGAATCTCACCACAAATGGAAACCATTCAGCATAGACAGTCTTGATGAAACACATTTGGGTCCTAAGTATCAAGCACAGGCTCGAAGAAGAAACGTAGGTGTGCACATCTCCAAATCTTTACAGACATACTGTAAAGAGAACTGAGAGAAGTGAGCTATCTTAGCAGCCTGAGTATCTATAGACCTTTGACAACTGTTCCTCAGGTATTTGCTTGTGGCTGTTTGTCAAAGGACTTGAAGTTTTTACAAAGACTTTGTTACATAGACAAGAAGGAACCAACAAATAAAAATCATAAAAAGAGTGTTTAAATTATCCAGGAAATGATGTTTTGTTGCTGGCATTCATTTAGTCCTTTTTCTTTTCAGCATGATGAAAAAGCCTCAATTCTTTTCCTTGGATACCTTTGTTGCTACGTTGACCGTGAACTCACATTCTGTCAACCATCATGTGAAGGTGAGGGTCTCAGAGAAAACACATTACTTTAGGAACAAATTGATGACAGCTCATCATTTTGCTGTTCCTAGAATGACACATGCAGGCCACATCTTCTCACAGGAAGGAAAGAATATTGATTTAAGCTGAAGTGCACACCTGCAGCAATGTAAGTTTCACTGAATCAATGGCTAAACTTAATAAGTGTTAAAGAAAAATCCTACTGAATTCAAATGAAAATAGTTGTGACTGAAAAGGAATATTCAATAAATCAGACAGCTTTGGGCAGTACTAGATTCTCCAGCCAAAACTTCCCAGATCAAGAAGTTAATGTTTGCTATATTCTACAACTGCAACTGTAGTGACTCACATGTACCAGTGGGTATCTAGAGCCCAAATATTACATGAAAGCATAAAAATATCACAGTGTTTCAGTGTCTATTCTTTTACACCATTCCCTTGATGGTTCCTGCTCCCTCCTTCCCCACCATGTCATTTAAAGAGAGAAAAGCTGATAAAGTTTCCACATTTCTTCTTAGGAATTTCTGACATTCAGTCGTGGCTGCAATAAATATGTTCCTTAATGCCAACAGCATCTCAGAAAATTTTAACATATACTAGAGTACCATCTCTTAACCATTTTCTCCTGTTTCAAGGTAGACCACTTGTCATCCATAGTTTTGGAGTTTTTCATGTTAACTTTAGCTAGATGATGCAGTGACACTGTTAAGGCAAGATCAAGATGTGTGTTTCGCTTTACTAAAGAGGTAAATACACATTCCCTTTAGCAACATCAGTGATAACTGCTCATCCAAAGAAGAATTTTTATATTTTTCTCCCCTTAGAAAGCATTCTATTCCTTCACTTAGACTCATGGGCTAGATAGGGAAGGATGATCTAGTCAATGCAGGCAGTTTTCCAGCAGGCTTTCAGTAGAAATTTTCTTCTTTCCAGAAGATGCAAGCATCAAAATGGGACAAATAAAATTACTTTTTCAAGCTTCACTTTCATTACAAAGTCAACAGCTTCTGGAGATTGCAGTGAAGGTCAGGGCTCTGTGGGTGCCCTCAAGAGTATTTGGACTTATTTTTATGTTTTCTCCTGTGCAAATATGCTTTCCTATTCTGTACTTGCTAGCAAGGTAGCAAGAGCACGATTTTACAGCCTGCACTATTCGCTGTCTTCCCAAGCATTCATTAGATGACTGCTACATGCTGAAAGGCAAAACCTGCTTCTAGAAGAGGCAACTTTTTGAGGACATTCAGAGCTGAATTCTGATTACTTGCTGCAGTCAAAACTCTCAAATGAGAAGTGTCACTCCTCACCCTGCATGTATTCCCAAGCTCTAGCTTGTCCTCAGGTATTGTCTCAAATCACCGTTAATCAGCAGAGAGGTTGCTAATTTCGTTTATGAGGGAGTTGCTCAACTCCTTGTGAAGTACATGAGAACTCTCAGGAACTTGGACCTTAGTGAGAGGCAGCAGGAGGAAGCATGCGGTCTGCTCACACCGTTGCCTCACAAGGAAAGGAAGAAAGCAAAACTTCAGGTTGCAGAAAAGTGGCAGAAATCTGGATGAAGAGAAGAAAGCCTCTGGCAGCAGCCTCTCAACTGTATCCTCCAGCTAGCTCATAGTCCTGAAGCAGTCTAGAAGGACCCTGTGAGATTCAGCTATCACAGAGCAGTCCTCTAGCTGCCTTCTGGCTTCCACTACACGCCTAGAAGTAAGCCACTTCGATGAGCACAAAACATACCCACGCACCTGGGATCTGCCTATAAACCACCTCCAGAGAGAAGGCTCTCTTTGTGTTTTATAATTACCAACCACTGTTGTTCTGATCCCACTGAGTGACCTGTAATTTCAATTCACAGGCAGACAGCAGAATCTGGGACAGTTTTAGCCAGCCTTTTGTCTGTGATGACATCCTCCTAGCTACTGTATTGTACCTTGTGTTTTATCTTTGCATGTGAAGGGGTAGAAAGCTTTTTTCCAGAGGAAAACCTTTAGCTCTGGTGTAATTACCAGAGCAACACTGGAATAGGCTATCCGGGACAGTGGTGGAGTCACGATGCCTGGAGGTATTCAAATGACATGTAGACACAATGTTTAGACACATAGTTTCAGGGTGACCTGATAGTGCTTGGTTGAAAGCTTAGGATGAAGGCCAGTGGGTGCAAGTTGAAGCACAGGTGGTTCCACCTCAATAGGAATAACTTCTTTACTGTGATTACTGGAGTACTGTAACAGGCTGCCCAGATTGGTTATGGAATCTCCTTCTTTGGAGGGTTTCAGAATCCATCTGGACATGTTCCTCTGTGACCTGCCCTGGGTGATCCTGCTTTGGCTGGGGGGACTTGGACTGGATGATCTCCAGACGTCCATTCTAACCTCTACAATTCAGTGATTTTGTGAAGGCTGGACCTGATCTTAAAGGTCTTTCTCAATCAAAGAGATTCTGTGAGTCTCTGATTAATTACTCATCATATGTGCAAGGTTTTCTAGTCTTTATACTCTTTAATATACTTTAAAAAACAATGACACTTCAATAATGTTTGTTACTTAAGATCATGTATGTTATATTTCAACCAGAATGGCCTGTTAACTTTTATTTTCTTTATTCTCCACACTGACAAAATATTAAAATATTCTAGAAAAAATTTTAAAACCTACTCCAGAAATCTTTTCTCTAAAGATTTTCAAAGCTGGTAGAAAAATATCAACCTTTTTTTTTGAGTGGATGGGTTCTATTATTTTTATAGACTTTAGACAGTTGGAAGCCAAAGCAATTTTGGAATAGAGACTGAATAGAACAGCAGCTGGTGGCAAACTCTACATGTGCCTCGATTCCTGTTGCTCCAGTAAGACACATGAGTACTAGGGTTGAAATTTTGAAGGAACCACTGTGTTATTTGACACACTACAAATAATCTTCATAATTAATGCTCTATTTGCGAAGACTCCTAAAACGTAGTTAATAATATTTGACTCTTGTTTTTTTGCAGCTATTTGACAAGTATTTAAAAGCCTCCAGTCGGCTGGAGAAGCTGGAGAAGCAAGATGCCTGGGACCCTTGTGCCAGACAGGCATTACAGCACTTCCCCAGATGACTGCTGATGATGCTAAACCTCTTCTTCCTCAGCAGCACAAGTGGAGAATGGGGCATACTGGGTCTAACACCCTTGTTTCAACTTGTCTTGTTTTCTCTCTGGCCCTCAATGTTTCTTATATGTTTTCCTCTGTGTGTGCTTAATTTAGCACAGGTTTGAATCTCCACTGGAATGCCCAGCATTGCTGCAGCAACTGCAATGAAAAACAGTGGTTTCACGCACCAGTTTGTGGCTGGTGCAGGCAGTTCAGCCCCATGCCCTGACAGCTGTGACACCAGTCCCAACCCAGGCCTTCACTAGGCATGCTAGGGACTGTGCTTCATGGTCTGCTATGCAGCTGAAAGCTTTCCAGAGGATTTCACAACTGAAGTTTGCCCTTAAAAAACCTGAATGGTTGTTTGGTTAAAACCACCAGCAGTTTTCAAACTGGTGTTCTGCAAGATCTTGAGTGCAGTCTCACTTCTAATACTCTTTTATGATTCTTTCTGCAGCATATTCCCAGTGGATAAGAGCCAGCTGGTGGGGATGGATGCGCTGTGGGACCTGGCTGTCGGTGTGCAGCAATATTAATGGAAAGATTTATTTCTGAGCCCACCTGATTGCACAACACCTTCCAATGTATCTAGCAAGGCAGCAAATAAATTTTGTGGATATTTAATTTATCTCTAATTTAAAAATGCAGAGATTTTCGGGCTTAAAGAAACAAAGAAGATGGACCACTAGATGGGTAAAGAACTGGCTTGATGGCCGCACCCAGAGAGTGGTTGTCAAAGGATCCATGTCCAAGCAGAGGCCAGTGACAAGCAGATTCCCTCAGGGATTGGTTTTAGGACTAGTCTTGTTCAACATCTTTGTTGGTGACATGGACAAGGGCATTGAGGGCACCCTCAGCAAGTTTGCTGACAACACCAAGCCGTGTGCTGCAGCAGACATGCTGGAGGGCAGGGATGCCATCCAGAGGGACCTGGACAAGCTGGAGAAGTGGGCGTGAGCCAACCTGATGGGATTCAACAAGACCAAGTGTAAGGTCCTGTGTCTGGGTCGAGTCAATCCTAAGCATAAATACAGGCTGGGCAGTGACTGGCTGCAGAGTAGCCCTGAGGAGAGGGACTTGGGGGTCCTTGTGGACGAAAAGCTCAGCATGAGCCAGCAGTGTGTACTTGCGGCCCAGAAGGCAAACCTGATCCTGGGCTGCATCAAGAGAAGTGTGGCCAGCAGGTGGAGGGAGGTGATTCTACCCCTCTACTCTTCTCTGGACACAATGCTCCAGATGTGGTCTGACCAGGGCAAAGTAGAGGGGCAGAAGAACCTCTCTCGAACTGCTAACCACCTACCTTCTGATCCACCCTAGGATGCTGTTGGCCCTCTTGGCCACAAGAGCACGCTGCTGGCTTATGGTCATCCTGCTGTCCACCACAACCCCCAGGTCCACTTCTCCTACACTGCTCTACAACAAGTTGGTCCACAACCTATACTGCTACCTGGGGTTGTTCTTGCCCAGATGCAAGACTCTGCACTTACTCTTGTTATAGCTCATTAAATTTCTCTCTACCCAGATCTCCAGCCTGTCCAGGTCCTACTGAATGGCAGCACAGTCTGCTGGGGTGTCGGCCACTCCTCCCAGCTTTGTGTCATCAGCAAACTTGCTGACAGTGCACGCTAATCCCTCACCCCAGTCATCAATTAATAGATTGAACAGGACCGGTCCCAGCACCGATCCCTGGGGCACTCCACTAGATATAGGCCTCCAACTAGACTCTGTCCCATTGACCACTACTCTCAGACTTCTATCCTGCAGCCAGTTCACAAGCCACATCACTGCCCAATCATCTAGACCTCACTGCCTCTCTTTGGCTGCCAGGATGCTGTGGGAGACTGTGTCAAATGCCTTACTCAAGTTGAGATAGACCACATCCACCACTCTGCCATCATCTATCCATCTGGTTATGCTCTCAAAGGCTACCAGGCTGGTCAAGAATGACTTTACTTTTGTGAAGCCATACTGACTGTCCCTAATGACCCTCCTGTCCTTGATGTGCCTGGAAACAGCTTCTAGGATAAATTGTTCCATCATCTTTTCTGGGACGGAGGTGAGGCTGACTGATCTATAGTTACTTGGGTCCCCCTTCTTTCCGTTTTTGAAGATTGGAGTGATATTTGCTGTCCTCCAGTCTCTAGACACCTCTCCTGATCCCCAGAACTTAGAAAAGGTGATGGAGAGTGGCTTAGCAATGACTTCTGCTGTCTGCCTTAGTACGCGTGGGTGCATCCCATCGGGGCCCATGGATTTGTGTAAGTCCAGTTTGTTCAACTGATCCCTAACCCAGTCCTCATCAACCAAGGCAGGCTCCTCTCTTTTCTTGACTTCCTCTGGAGTCTCAGCAGTCTGGGGCTTGATATCAGATCAGCCCCCAGAAGTGCAGAAAGACGCAAAGAAGCTGTTCAGTATCTCTGCTTTCTCTATATCCTGTCTCCAGAGCACCCACTTCATTCTGCAGGGCGCCTACATTGCCTCTAGTCTTAGTATTTGAAGAAGCCCTTTTTGATGCCCTTGAACTCTCTTGCAAGGTTTAATTCAAAGGAGGCCTTGGTTTTCCTAGCTGCATCCCTATATTCCCTCACCAGAGCCTTATAATCACCCCAAGTGGCCATCCCCTCCTTCCATGACCTATAGGCTTTCTTCTTCTTCTTCAGTTTGCCCAGCAGCTCCCTGTTTAATCACGCAGGTCTTCTGGTGGTTCTAGATGTTCTGTGAAAAATTTGGAACTAGAAAAGATTAGTCTTTCCAGAACCTAGTAAAGGTTTTGCAAGATCAATTGGCTGCTGAATGTGAAACCACTCAGTGATTAACCACGGCTTTATTAGACACACTGGATCAAGAGAAAACCCTACAATCAGAGTCAGAGAAAGAAAAACAGAAGGTTTCAGATAGTGAACCTGGTTATTTGAGTCTGAAGTATTCAGCTGGAAAGCAGTAAGTGCATGCCACAGGCTGTAGGGGTTTGGAGACAAGTCAGGAGTCATTTTGTTCTCAGAGCAGGGAAGGAGAAGCCACACAAGTAACAAATACGATTGTGGCGCTTTCAGCTACTGAACTACAGCTATAATGATTTTTGTCAGGAGTCAGAAATCAAATGTATGCAGAGAAGTTCTTTGATTAAGGGAGATGGGCTGCTGGCATACTGACCCCTGAGTTGTGGAGACCCACAGTTCAGGAAAGGCCAGACTGAACCTCACTGAGCTCAAGGAGGGCTGGGAAAAAACAGTTATAACTAGGACTGCAGAACATCTATTGATGGGAGGGAATATGCCCCCACAAAAGGACAGTACTCACTGGCCTCACCCCCACCTCCACCAAGTCTTTGGTCTTGGTAGCACCTGGGACAAGTCTCATTAACTTGAGAGTCAGAAAACTCCCATCTCCAGGGAATGGGCAAGGGGGGCTGCCCTTGGGCTCACATGAAAAAGGTCATGGAGAATGGGAAGGGGGGATCTATTGACCTCTTTTCCCACCAGTGCTTTTTGAAATTCTAAACCAGAGCTGACAGCCTGCATAAAATTCCTAGTGCCAGGTGGTCAGACTGCAACAGATGCTGTAGTGATGTTGGGATGGTGGAGGGGTGTCGCCAATGAACATCTTGGTCCTCAGTTGGCTTAAAGGGCCAATGTGGGTCAGTTTGACTGGGAACTAGTGGATGTTTGGTTTTCCTGCTCTTTCTATCTACTTGCTCCAGCCAGATCCGGACTGCTCCCTTCCAAGATCATCAATATTAAGCCATATCCTCCTGCACTTGGGACAGGGCAGAGGATCACCTCTGTGGCAACTGAGTTAAAAAGGAAAGGAATAATTACTCCCATCCATTCCCTCTTTGACTCTCCTGTCAGGCTGGTGCTGGCTACTGATTACCACCATTAAAATGAAAACATGAGACTTTTGACAGATGAGATATCTGATATAGCTGAACAGATCACACCAAGACAAGATTCACCCACAAACAGCTCAACATAAAACATATAAAACCTGCATCACCATTTGAAGCCATCTGGAAAATGTGTGGTTCCCTGTTGCATCCTCCCAGAGGAGAGGGAAGGTGTGGGAATACCGAGCAGTCGACTTGCCTGTGGGTTCAGAAAACAAGATAGTGACAGGAGGGTGAAGGAGGAATTAATAGTGGTGTGAAATGGGATTGTTAGACAAACTGAGGTTAAGGAATCAGTATACATCTATACTGACTCCAATGCTGCATTTAAAAGAGGTGTAGAGTGGCTTCCCTTTGGGAACAAAATCAATAGGAGGTCAATGGGGTACTAATGTGTCAATGAGAAAATGGGAACAGATCTTGAATATTCCTAAACAGAAGTCTGTCTTGATAGGATGGGTTGCTGTACACCAGGCTAATAGCTCCCCTACCCATAAGCTGAACAACAAAGTGTATGTTTTGACCTGTTTAGCTACTGAGTGGAAGGGAGAGAAATTGGAAGACTTAAAGGAATGGATATATGTAAATATAGATCAATCAGGGAGCAAAGATTTGTTTAAGGAAGTCATTGGTTGAAGGTGTCTTGTAATTCAAGGATTACCTGATACCATTACTTCAGCATGCAGTCTAAAACCCATCTGGGAAACCCCACCCCTGGCATCCTCCTTTACACCTAAATGGTCATGAAGGACTGTGGGTCACCTGGGAAGAAGATTGTTTAAGCCTGTTCCAGCTTTCAAAGGGTGCACTGGTGGGGTTGAGATCACTTTGGGATTAACACAGGCAAAGGCTTCAGTTTATAACCCTCTTTGGAAAAACTTCTGAGTGACACACAAATTTCACCTTATTGCCTCTGCTGATGGCACACAACACATTCAGACATTTTGTATTATTGGTAAAGATTTCAAAATTATATTTCTGTGACCCATGTGAAGAAAACATAGGGCGTTGTAATTAATGATTAGTAAACTTAAAATTTAGAAGCTTTCACACCTTTGCTTAATTTTAGAAAACAGTAATTGTACAAATACCATATAAGAAATATCGTCAGATTTTGACACTATTCCACACAAAGAGCAATTTAGTGGCATTTCCATGCAGAATCTGAAAGAAAACATAAGCTTGCTGTGTGAAGACTAGATAAATGAGAGACTTCTGTGAGAAAAAAAATATCAAAAAACCTTTTCAGTTCATTTACAAGTCTAAATGTATCTGAAGTCCAGAAATCCTTCAGAAAAGTTGTGGTGGATCTGGGCAAGCCAGAATAAAGTCGGAACAGATTTTAGTACATGGTAAAAAGGCTGTGGATTTTAATGAGTGGTATCACTATATTTGCTGTCTTTCTTACAGCACAGTGATATTTTCTAAAATAAACATGTCTGTCGTGCTTAAGTACATATTCTCTTAGAAAAATAAAACTGGCCAAGTTCTGCATCTGGCTGCACTGGGGTAAATTCAGAGTGGAGCTGAACTTGGTAGAATGGCCTATAAAGTCAACTGAATTGATTCAGGTTTGCCTATGGTAATTTAGAGCAGAAGTTGAGCACTGTGGTCTATACAATCTATGTAAAGTGACAGTGAGGAAATATGCGAAAAAAAGTCTTGCCAAATCAACTAAGTGACTCAGAAACTATAGCCATTGAATTGTGATCATCTAAACAGGCAACTCACTGCAAAAGAAAAGCTCTCTAGACTTGCTGAAAGACAGAAACAGCATTTTTGCTTGCATTCTCATGATGACATCAATGTCAAATCAGGTTTCTGAGGTAGAAATCCAGCATATTTTTTGAGGTAATNTATATGAAACAAAAGCAATCTTTGTCACTAATTCCTTACAAACTTATTATAGGTCCTGTAGGCCCCTTGTAACTGCACAGGCAATGATTACAGCACAAAACCAATAATTTTATGTAGTTACAACTAACTACAAGCACAACCCTCATATTACCAATAGTCAGTGTAATAGACCTGGCTTACTTTTCTAGCACTAAATGTTCCCAATATATACTTGTTGCTTATGTTAACTGAACCTGTATCTCAGTTTATATAATTTGTGAGACCATTAAGAAAATACGGAATTAGTGCCTTTCATAGGATACACAATAGTAGGAAGGGACAGTCGCTGCCTTTTCAAGTCATCTCATTACTAAAGATGGCCTTTTCTAGAAGGACTCAAGTCTTAATCTCAGTGCTTATGCCTATTTCTTTCTCCAGAGAGCTTTCAAAAGATACCAGGCACCTACAGTGTACCACAAATTTTTTTTTCCGAAAGTATGTGATGTTTTCTTATTACAAAATGGTACAAATGAGATTACTAAGAAATGAATGTGTATGTGATATATTAGACAAAGAATGTTGGTTAACAACTGGTACTGCAACTTTACACTTACCTGCCTTTTGTTCTGCACTATCAGGATGTTGTCTGTAATGGATAATCCAAACTTTGATAAATTCAGCCCAACATTCTCCAAATCTCCAGGGAAAATCTAGATTTATTTATTGGGAAAAGAAACTGATTATTTCATGCACACTTACTGCACAGAAATCTGTCCTACTGGTGCTCGCCCATCAACTATCCCACCCCCATTTGAATCTAGTTTAAAGTCCTCTGAATGAGTCTGGCCAACTCCTGCTGCAGAACCCATTTTCCTGTCTGAGATAAACCCCTACCATTTGTATCTGCAAGGTCTGCTGCCTGATAAAACCAGTTCTTATAAAAGAACCAAAAGCTCTGCCTGTAACACTAGTCTTACACTTCATTGCCCTCAGGCTATGGAATACAGCTTCCTTCCCACCTGTCTGGACGATCAGCAGTCGGTTATAGTCAGCTGATCTTACCAGGTTAGGGAGCAACCTAGTGATGTCCCTGATTCGGGCTCCAGGTAAACTGCAGACTTCCCTATGATGGGGGTCTGCTCTGCATATTGGGCCCTCAGTCCCTTTCTGGAGCGAGTCTCCAATAGCTAGGACCCTTCTCTTCTTTGTGGGGAGGTCATCATATTAATGGAAGACTTCAGAAAGGCTTTGGTGCCTGGGCAAGGACTGATCTCCCTGAAAAAGGTGCTACGGACTACTGTATTCGCCATCAGTCCTGTTTTAGCATTGCAAAGCAAGTGTGCATGAAATAATCTACGTGAGAGAGCAACTGGAATGTATTGAGTCTGTCCAGGGGTAGATGAAGAGAGAGCTGAGAGTTTGTGGGTGCGTATTAAGGGGCAGACTGGCATGGTTGACACTGTTGTGGGTGTCTGTTACAGGCCTCCAGATCAGAATGAGGAAGGTGATGAGGTCTTCTATAGGCAGCTGACAGCAGCCTCATAGCTACAGGCCCTGGTTCTCATGGGGGATTTTAATTACCAAGATATCTGCTGGAAGACCCACTCAGCCAGCCACCCACAGTCCAGGAGGTTCCTCCAGTGCATTGGTGACAATTTCCTGATGTAAACGGTGGAGAAGCCCACTGGGAGAAGAGCACTGCTGGATCTTGTACTCACCAACAAGGAGGGTCTTGTCGAAGCAGTGAAGGTTGAGGGCAGCCTTGGGTGCAGTGACCATGAGACAGTGGAGATCAGGGTCTCGTGTAGCAGGAACAGAACAGCTAGCAGAATCACAACCCTGGACTTCAGGAGGGCCAACTTTGGCCTTTCCAAGCAATTGTGGGGGGAAATCCCATGGGACAGGGTACTGGCAGATTAAGGAGCTCAGGGTGGCTGGTTAACATTCAAAGACTACTTTCTTGAAGCACAAGAAAAGAGCACTCCAACTTGTAGGAATTCAAGGAAGGGAGCCAGAAGACCTGCGTGGTTAAACAGGGAGCTGCTGGGCAAACTGAAGAAGAAGAAGAAATCCTATAGGTCATGGAAGGAGGGGATGGCCACTTGTGATGATTATAAGGCTCTGGTGAGAGAATGTAGGGACTACTATGCAGTAGCTTCTTGGGCTTCTGAGCAAAAAAGCTGCTGGGATGTATCTTCTATCTGCAGTGCCCACCAAAAAATCACAACAGAGTACAGGAATTTCCTATAAACAGAAATGACCCAGTGCAGCTTTAGTGGATCGCCCTTATGTAGCTCCTATCTGATCTCACAGAATCATAGAATCATTAGGGATTGGAAGGGGCCTTGAAATATCATCTAGTCCAATCCCCCTGCCACAGCAGGACCACCCAGACCAAGTCACACAGGAACATATCCAGGCGGGTCTTAAACATCTCCAGAGAA
>VXBP01002531.1:56154-89370 GCA_013400115.1 Rhinopomastus cyanomelas
CCCGGGCAGCCTGTTCCAGTGCTTTGTCACCCTCACTGTGAAGAAGTTCCTTCTGATATTCATATGGAACCTCCCATATTCCAGCTTGCACCCATTGCCCCTTGTCCTGTCACCAGATGACACCGAGAACAGCCTGGCTCCATCCTGACACTCACCCTTTAAAGTATTTATAGACATTAATGAGGTCACCCCTCAGTCTCCTCTTCTCCAAGCTAAAAAGATGCAGCTCCCTCAGCTCATAAGGGAGGTGCTCCACTTCTTTCAACACCTTTGTTGCTCTATGCTGGACACCCTCCAGCAGCTCCACATCCCTCTTGAACTGAGGGGCCCAGAACTGGACACAATACCCCAGATGTGGCTTCAGTAGTGCAGAGTAGAAGGGGAAATCTCATACCAATCCCATAAGACACAATATTGTCTGATGGCTTGGTTATGAACTTACCACTCCACACCAGCTTAATTTTGTATTTTCCCTCTGCTGCCTAGTTTGTGTATGGCCATGGGGCTCCACTGCCTCTCATTGGTTCTTTCTTTCTCAGACAAATTAGAATAATAGAATCACAGCATGATAAGGACCTTTAAAATTCATCCAGTCCAAACCACTGCATTGAGCCAGAACATATGCAACTAGAGCAGGTTGCTCTGAGCTTCATCCAGCCTCACCTTGAATGTCTCAAAGGATGAGACCTCCACTACCTCTCTGGGGTACCCATTCCAGTTTTTCACTGCCCACATTGTAAAATATGTCTTCCTTTTAACTGTCCTAAATCTCTTCTCTTTTAGTCCAAAATAATCACCCCTCATCCTGTCACAATAGGCCTCCCCATCTTTCATGTAGTCTTCATTCAAGTACTGAAAGTCTGCAATAAGGTATCCTCAGAGTCATCTTCTTTTTCCAGGCTGAACAACCCCAACTCTCTCAGTCTGTCCTCTAAGAGAGGTGTTCCAGCCCTTTAATAATTTTTGTGGCCCTCCTCCAGACCCTCTCCAAAAGGCTTATATCCTTCTTCTGTTGAGGAGCCCAAAGCAAGACACAGTAATTCAGGTGAGGTCTCACCAGAGCACAGGGGGAGAAACACCTCCTTCAAAATTAGCAATTCAACTTCAGGAAAGCTTATCCTTCCTTACAGACCCTTACCAAATGAAGACAAGGGAGATACTTGCCTGGAGGCAGACATATGCCTGTGAGGGTGGAAATTGGATTAGACTGTACTACTAAAACACTCTTACGCCTTTAAGGAAAAGTGGCTTCTTTACATCTGCAGTATAGATACATAGTCTGTCTTAAGTGAGAACATTATGTGCTGAAAATACATCAGTTAGTTTTTCCTTGCTCCTCATGCTGCTCAGTTCAGCAGTGTGAACCACACATGTGCAAACACACAGAGGTTTGTCTGACAAAGATTATCCAAATAACAGTGTTCAGGCAGGAATAGCTCATCACTCAAAAGAATGCTACTGCTTCTCTTATATGCAGTGGGAAGGTTTTAGCTTTTACATTCAGGTCCCCTGCAAAACATCCTCAACCCCTAAAAGTCACTGCTGCCTTATGTATTAAATAATAGAACCAAAAGCAGAAATGAGGAAAGCACGAAAGCATGTGTTAGCAGTTAATGATCCTAAACACATGTTGCAAATTAAACCTATACTTTGTGCTTTCCTGGATGCAGGCCAAAGGTGTCAGCTGACAGGATAAAATCACTAGTGAGTAGGGTATACAACTCACAACAGACCATAGGGATCTTTATCACCTCTACTGTCTCCCAGTTTTAAATGAAAAGACTGGAGCCTTCCTTCAGTACACTACTGTTTCCAACAGAAGGGAATTGTGATCTTTAAAGGGTGTTTGTGTCATGACTTTTGAAATGAGAGACACATGGGCACAATTCTGATCACGGCAGCCCATTGACCTACTCTCTTCTCATGGGCAAACAAGGTAAAGCCTGTAGCACATATTAAAATAGAGCATGATGGGGTTCAACTCAGCGTGTCACTATTTTGCCATTTATCAGTGGTTCTACCCAGTTTTGTTTGGTTGTGCATGTACAATGACATACAAAATGCCAATCACAACAACACCTGCCTTGTCCCATGATTCTCTCATTCCTCACAGGGATGGGCAATAATAGCAGAAATAACTTGCCTACCCTTCCAAAACCACAGCAAACAATTTGTAAGTCAGTGTGGGTATTTCTTGCTCAAAATAGAAACCCAGTCAGTTTGGAGGTTCCTTCTGATGGATAAAGAAAATTAAAAGGATTTTTTTATGTTTCAATTCTCTTCCACCTAGGAAAAAAATATAAAATGCATCAGTTTTGGTTTTGATCTAATTGATTTTCCAATGGATTGGTTTTCCAATGGAAGACACAAAGTTTGTAATACTTACTTCAGTAGAATTAACAAGTTCAGCAAAATCCTAATCGGCACCAAGCAGCAGAAAGGACACACCGATCAGCTGCAGGGTCTGTTGTATCCTTGAGTCAAGGCAGGTGCTCAAGGCACAGCAAATACGATGCACAAAAGCAAGATCAGTAAGAAAACACGAAGGCAGCGGAAGCATGCCTATGATTTGTAGTTTAAGCAAATGCAACTGAACTGTGTCACATGCAGCAAGCAACCATGTCCTTTGTTATTTACAGTGTCTGCACCTCTCATATGAAAATTGCCTCTGAAAACAGGAGTCCCAGAAGCAAAGGTATCCATGATACAGAAAAAAACTTTTAAGATGGGAAAAAGCCCAAAGTGCTGTCCTGTGGGCTTGACAAACACCAAGGGCTACCTTTCCTTGTTTTCATTCAATGCTCTCCTGCTCTGCCTCAAGGAAAAACAGCTTCAACTCTTAAACCTAGGTTTCTTCTGCTGTAATGCCTCACTCAGAAATGGTTAGCCTCACATAAATCAAAGATATTAACATTACTGACAAGTTTCTAAATTAAAAAGTACTCCACAGACAAATCTGTGATTTACAGGAAGAGGCTGCAGAGCAAGTGATGTTCCAGTTTTTCTTTTAGTCTGATCTAGCAAATGAACAATCAGTCTAATTACAAATAAATACAACATCTCATCCCATAGCTGCAGCATCAGGGCAAGATGACTCTACTTATGCTGTCTGAAACAACCTTGTATGTTTCTTCACCTCCTTTCTCTATCCATTCAATCACAAGCATACTTACTTTGTGCTCACCTTGAAAAAATGCCTGCATACATTGGCTGCCTTAAAGTCTTGTACTTTAATGTATGGACTTTGTCCTTTCCTTCTTTTTTGGCATTTGTAGCAGCTACTAGCCTGGGGACAGTGACCACTTCTAATGGCTGGAGGCTTTGTTCAGAGCTGGAAACAATGTATCTGGCTTGGAGGCTGCTGACCTGTGTCTGTGTACTGATCTAATGCAGCCATGGTTCTGTTCTCTATCTGAGACGAGAAAGTGTTTAATCTTCAGGAACTCTATTTCTTTTCCAAAAGAGAGAGGTAGAAAACAAATGCAAAGTTTAAATAAGAGTGAAGGAAAGAAGCAGGGAAAAAAGAGTGCATTTAATGTGTATTTAATGCATTGCTTAGATGGTGGATGTGGGAGAAGAAATATGTGTCAGTGTTTTAACAGAGGGTGGTTTGACTTTGTCAATGAAGTCTCTACATGTTCTATGGCTGTAGTGTGGTTGCATGTATGGTGTAGTTCAGACTTTGCCTTTGGTGGTATCTTCTCCAGCCCTGTTAATGACACCCACTTCTCTCGTTGTGTACAGGTAGATTCAAAATGTAACCAGCAGTTCAAATTTTCCTACCTGTCCCCTAGCCTTCCTTACAGCCCTGGCTGTTAAGTGGCATTGAAGAAGCTTTTAACACGTATTTAAAATTTCCATTAATCTCTTTGTTTTCTTGTCTTTTGATGGCAGACTAGCTGTTTCCTGAGAGCTAGTGCAACTGAGAGAAGGTGCTACAGCAGTGATGCAATTGCTGAGGAAGCACAGACAGAAAAGGAATGTCTAGCCTTTCCCTTGCATATAGCTTTCTCCATGTTTAATTTTCTAATCATATTTTTTCTTGCTTTAGAGATTATAAAACCATAAACAAATAAATATTAAAAGAGTCAGTTTGCCTTTCTGTTAACACAGCAGATAGTTTAATAATGTAAAAGTTTATTTCTAAATAAGACAAAGATTAGTTCTTACCATATAAGCTGGAGCAACAAGAACGAAATCATCAGTGTTGTCATAGGTGTGTGCTAGTGAACTTTGTTACCATTTAATAGTCTTTTGAGGCAAGAGAGTGTTTATGAGACAGGCAAGTAAAACAGGCCAATTGAGCAATCTGGATGTACATAAATCAATGGGGCCTGATGGGATGCACCCAAGAGCTCAGGTGATTGCTGTGTTGCCAGGTGCCAGCTGTGTGACACAGGGCACCCAGTAGCACCATTGCACCAGCCCCACCCACTGCCCCCTTCTGATACAGAACCCTAGAACCCTGGGCTCATAGAATCAGAGAAGGGGACGGCTAGGGAGGGAGCTCTGGACAGCATCTGGTCCAACAGTACAACACAACTGCTCCTTATCCCAAGCACAACAGGCAGCAGGCTCCTGCAGACACTTCGCAGAAGAAAAGCCCCAACACATGACCGCCTGTGAGGTCACTGGCTTGAGGGCTTTTGTTTGAAAGTGAAGGCAGCGCTGCTGCCTCGCAGGGGCCTGAGGCACTAATGCTCATCTCAAGCTGCAAAAGCTCCTGTCACCGCTTTGGGCCCTCTGGCCCCCACCCAGGTGGGAGCACAGCTGGCACCCCAAGAACAGGTTATCCAGGCTGCTGCCTCTGCAACAAGTCTGCTGTGATTGCTCCCACAGTTGCTCCAATGTGCAGGGAAGTGGAGAAGTGGGGGAATGCCTTCAAAAAAGCGTCACTGCTGTGAGGAGAGCCACCAATTCCAACACAGGTGACTTTGAAAACATTGACGATGCCATCCAGCAAAGATTTACTGGTGGTGAAATCGGAGCACTGAGCTCTCGCCCTGAAATGCCTGTACCCCAGTGCTCGCAGCATGGGCAACAAGCAGAAAGAGTCAGACATCTGTGTTGAATCAGGTGATTATGACTTGGTGGCCATTACAAAGACATGGAGAGACAGCTGGCATGACTGGAGTGTGGTCATGGCTGGCTATGTCTCTTTGAGGAGAAACAGGTCAGCAAGGCATGGTGGTGGAGTAGCTTTTGATGCGAGAGAGCAACTGTAATATATAGGTTGGGGAGCAGCCTATTGGAGAGCAGTGTAGGAGAAAGGGGCCTGGGGGTCCTCGTGGACAGAAGGATGACCATGAGCAGGCAATGTGCCCTTGTGGGCAAGAGGGCTAATGATATGCTGGGATGGATCAGAGCGGGGGTGGTTGAGCAGCTGGAGAGAGCTTCTCCTCCTCCTCTGCTCTGGCCTAGTGAGAGCTCATGTGGAAAATTGTGTCCAGTTCGGGGCCCCTCAGTTCAAGAGGCAGTCCAGCACAGAGCCACCAAGATGCTGAAGGGAGAGGAGCATCTCCCTCATGAGGAAAGGCTGAGGGAGGTGGGTCGCTTTACCTTGGAAAACAGAAGAAAGAGGGCTGACCTCATTAATGTATATCAATATGTAAAGGTGGGTGTCAGAACGATCGAGCCAGGCCTTTTCTCAGTGTCATCTAATGATCAGCAGTGTATGGTAGCTGGAACATAGAACATTCCACATAAATATGAGGAGTATCTCTTCACAGTGAGAGTTACCAAGACTCTTCCCTTTTACTATGGTTGTAGGCATCTTATTTAACTTACAATGTAACGGCTGGTCTTCTTTTCAGTGATCATTTTGTCCTTGTTTGACTGTCCACACCTGATACTTCCTCAGGGAGTGGTTAGGTCGTGTTCAATGCATCTGTGTTCAGCATAATCTGATTGAATTAAAATGATAATGTCTGCTTGGATAGGTCAAAGTTATAGATAATCCAGAGTGTTTCCTCACGGTCTGTGAAAGTTCTGCTTCTAGACATTTAATTTTCATCCCTTGCAGAAGTGATTTCTCTGTAAGTTTCCTCCAAGGTATCTCCCTCTCGTTATATATTTCTTAAATCTTTCCTAAATGCAAAAGAAAAGGACTTACAGAAGGGAGCTATGCATACCCAACATTATGCTGTTCCGATTACATTGTGTTGTTTTTCACAAATGAAAGAGAAACATTTTCCTTTATTTTGCAAAACATTGCTACTTTGCTCAGATCCTTTGACAGAAGTTTTTTCCATCAATAGGAGAAAGGGAAGATGAAATCTGATCCAGCTTTGCAAACACATACAGCCCTGAACCCTTAGGGGAATGGACCAGTGATGTTTGCCAGAATTAAGGGACACTATGTCTGTGGAGACCCCATGTTTAAAAGTTGGCAACACATAATTGATTAGCACCTGCTTCCCACATTCAAGTTGGACATTGTGAGTTTATAGATCATATAGAATGTTTCTTCAGGTGCAAGGACTTAGGTGGTGTGTTTGTGCAGTTATTGTTAAGCTGGGAGTTAAATTAATTCAAATTACTTGTGAATCTCCAAGGAGGCAGGAAATGGGAAGTACCAATTTCCATGAGGTGAGGCACACTTGGCCAGAATAGTTTCGTGATTACTCCTCAGATTTTTCATCAGTTCTGGGATTCTGCAGAGACAGAAGTCAACCCAGGATCTCTCTCAGAACCACTGTGCCTCAGCCTGTATCTCAATCTAAAATGTCAGTAAGTTCCCTCACTTTTCTCCTCCCTGCAAGCTTTCTCCTCTTCTGTTTTAATTCCAGTAACCTTATTTTTGGCCAGAGTGTGGTGGGAAGCTATCCAAACTTTTTCCACAGACTTTATTCTCCACACCAGCAATCACAGCTGTCATGACTTCATAACTATGAAACAGTACTGCATGCGGGGGTAACAGGCTCTGGATTGTATTCGTCTGGCAGGACATATAAAGTGGCAAATGCAACCTCTGTAATGCTTGACGTCATGTTGTGTTATTGCAGAAAAATACTTATATCACATGCACAAATCACTCTACTTGTTGGGGTTTTCCTTTCTTTCATTTTCCTTCAGCTTAGAAGTTCAGTATTTTCAACACGCTCTAAACACTAAGGAAAAGAATGTGTTTACAAACAAAGTCCCTAAATAAGAATGGCTTATACTGATCAGAAAGGAATATCTGTGTAACCAGCTATTCTTCTAAAGGCCAAGAAAAGCTCCCACTGGCTTTGTTTGGAGAGAGGGTTCACTCTTCACTTTCACTTTTTCTAAATCAAATGTGATGCCAATACTATACTCACATGAAGGACATGTGTAGATGTACTCATATGGCAATATTATTATATTTTCACCTTCTCTGTGGAAGCAGTCATTTAAAGTAATATGAAGAATTTACAGTTAAATGTACCACTGAATTTTTCCTTTGTTAACCCAGCCCTGCTGGGTAGCTTCTTTAGGCTATTCCCAGTGATTTCAATTGCAGATTAAATCATCCAAACTCTTACCTTCCTGAGATGGGGTAACAAACCTAAGGCTGCATTGTTGACAGGTGTTGGCTTTCCCCTCTTCTTTCTATGAATGCTTTCCACAAGAGACATAGTGAATAGCTGTGACATTTCAGGTAATGATGAAGCAGTGCTTTGTGAGGAATTGGGCAATTTACCCGTTTTTGAGGACTGGTCTCAATAGAGAATTTTAAGAGCTATCAAGGCATTCGTTTCCATGCTGAATCTGTTTAGAAGAAATATTTGCTTAGTCACATGATTCAGCCGTTCCTAACACAGTTCAGGTTCTGCAGTACATTTCAAGGAGCTCAGAAACATCTCTCTAAGCTTTTAGTTTGTCAGTTTTTTTTAAGCAGTATCAGACATCAGTTATGAACCTGTTACCGAGTGTGGATGAGTGCACCTGCAGTTTCTTACAAGAGATTGAGCCTGGCTCCATCAGTCAGGTGACAGTATTCAGTGTTTACTGGGGTACTACTTTCCTGCAGCCCTTACTCTATCCATTCAGTTCTATTCTGCTGGTCACGTTGCAGCACTATATGTTCTCGTCAAAATATAAGGAATTTTGCCACATACGTGTAAATCTATACATGTAAGTGCACACACAAATATACCACATGCATACAAGTCTGCTCATGTAAGTTTTATAGATTTATTAGGTACAGTATTAGTTAAATTTTGCTCTATTATGTGCCTCCCTAGACTGTTGGTAGATTGCTAGGTGCAGCCAGGAAAGTTTTCTAGGGTTTATAAATTTTGCATTAGTATGTAAACAATGCAGTTGTAATGAAAAAACATAATTTCTGCTTCTCCAGAGGGGAAGTTTGCCAAGCCAAAGCCTGTTGTCCTCAATGCAACACATGACTAAAATATGATGCATATCTGTAGTTACTTCTGTTTTTAATTCGTAATAGAAAGGGGCATGAACTGAGGCAAAAATGGATTATTTTTAATCTAGCTATAATTTCATGGGCATAAGCCAGCTTCAATTCATGCAACCACTAACTGCAAAAAGGTCAGCAGGACTCCACCCCCATTAATTAACACAAACATCACAAGGAGCAAAGCTAACACCAAAATTCTCTTTTGCTGACATACAACACCTCAGACCCATACAAAAATGACGAGTTTTTGAATTATTAAAGTGAATGCATCTATCAGTGGTCAGTATTTTTGCTTTGTCATTTGTACTGCTGTAAGTAGCTAGCCAAAAAAACTTCAGCAAAAGAAATTTTACTGCTGCAATGACAAAAGTACACATGGGTAGACAAAAGTCCTTCATATTTTTTTTAAGAATTTATTTTAGTTTACAACTCATTGACTGAGAAAACTGTTTTGCAGCTATAACTTTCTGATTATACTGTTGCTGAAGAACCCACATAGCAGCGGGGGTGAGGATTTACAGGCTCCACAATAATGTCCAAGCTATTAGACATCAAGCAACAGCATGTTTTTGCCTAACCTGAGAGCTCTGCAGGGATAAGCCATAAAATACAGCTCTGTACAAGACGTCATCTACAGGGGCCACATGGAGTTAGTGGATTAAACGTTAAACAATTGATGTTGATGGTCAATATCTGCTAATAGTGTGAGTGCAGTTGTTACCTGTGTAAGAAAATGTGATTCAGTTTCCTTGTTACAAATGTGGAAGAAATCGGCTCTAAAGGGTAGTACTTGCAAAGCCAGACATAAGTTCATTTAACAGTAGTAAAATCAAGGCTTGAGTGGTTTAAACTACTTATTAAAAAAACCACCAACAACACAGAGTGCTGTAGAAAATCCCTTAGTAGATGGGAACAACAAAGGTGAAGCACAAAGAACAATAGGGACTTCAGGACTCAGAGAGGCTGACAAAGATGCTTTGGTTCAGACCATAGCTGATAAATCCAGTCACTGGTGCAAAAAACAGATGATTGAATGAATGTCTCAATAGAGACAGTGATTCATTTTGTCTTCAGCTTATAAATTACTCAGCTGGGACCAGCAAAAAAAGCTTTTGAGCTGTATCACAGACTGTATATGTCTTACAGTCTTTAGCGTGGCAAAACTAAGTAGACTAAAATATAGTCAAATAGAAGACAGACTACCCACATGTTCTGCAATTTAACACGTGAAAAACAGTTACTCTCAGAGTTTTCCTCTCAATAGGCTTTGGATTTCATACAGCATGCTCTGGGATCAGGGCTATGCACATTTTCTGTAAAAACAGTAGCACCTGAAAAAAGAGTTTTCTGATAACAGGTCTATTTTCAGTTAATCGATCCTTGGAAAAATACCCAAACTAAAGCTGGTGGCTTTACCAAGTGCAAGTCTTTAACTTGCACATCCACTATTCTAACCTAGCAACATTTTAAGCTTCTTCTGCATATTGCCCATTAGATCTCTTTCCTTTCAGTAGATTGCAATATGTTTTAAGACATATTATCTGGACATTGTACCAACATCACTGGTTCCTGAAGCTGTGAACGTTGTATTTAAAAATGTGTAATCCAGGCAACCAGATACTTCAACCTATATATGCACATATGCAGCATAGACTTCATGACTTCTGTTCATAGCATCATAGGATGTTAGGGGTTGGAAGGGACCCATAGAGATCATCGAGTCCAACCCCCCTGCTGGAGCAGGACAAAACTATCTAACACAGATCACAGAGGAACGCATCCAGGCGGGCCTTGAAAGTCCCCAGAGAAGGAGACTCCACGACCTCCCTGGGGATCCCGTTCCAGTGCTCTGTGACCCTTACAGCAAAGAAGTTCCCCTTTGTGTTGAGGTGGAACCTCCTCTGCTGCAACTTACACCCATTGCTCCTTGTCCTATCACAGGGAGCAAGTGAAAAGAGCCTGTCCCCCGCTCCTGGCCAGCCTTCAGATACTTATAAACATTTATCAAATCCCCTCTAAGTCTTCTCTTCTCCAGACTAAAAAGCCCCAAGTCCCTCAGCCTCTCCTCATAAGCCATGCCCTCCTGTCCCCTAATCATCCTCGTGCGGCCCTGCTGACACAGCCATGCAGTCGGTCTCCATCTTGGATCCCGCACACGGCCGGGGCCACGTGGCTAGGCTGCCACCATTTTGGAGAGACTGATCAGCAGGAAGAGAGGCTGTTTGTCATTTCTGCCGCTGAGAAATACTGGGGTGCTTAAGTTTTGGGGGAGAACTCCTTCATGCTTAGCTGAAGAAAGCAGAAGGACTTGAGAATCCGTAAACCATGGATCCAAAAGACAGAGACTGGGTTCTTTGTTTGCTGCTGCACCAAGGGATGCAGGTGTGGGCGCTGAGAAACTCAGGCCATCTCGGACTGACATGCTCTCTTTCCAAGGTCTCTAAAGTGAAAGAAGAACCAAGGCCCAAACTATAGCGATCTCCCATTGAATTTTTTTCAGATTGTGTGATGGCATTTATGACACAGACAGTGGGATCATGTGCATCCTCAACAAGTTTGTGGATGTGTAGTGTCACAGTATAGTAGCGTAGTATAGTGTGGGTCCTTATCTGGATCCCCACAAATCCTACTTGCATTGCCTTTAATGTCATGGGTCAGAGACCCCAACTACATTTCAACCAGGAACCTTTATCTAAAGTGACAGTCGACATTAAGGCAAGGTTTAACAAAACCACTTACAAATCTGCAGGCAGTGAAAAAACTGACCCAAATTGTGAAAGAAAGGCACTAAGACATTTTAATTCATTCTCCCCACTACATACCAGAGAAAAATGCCCCACAAAATATATATATACGTATGTGTGGATATATATATGCATACAGAGTTTTGTCACATGCTCCTACATTGCACTAGGATAAAAATATCTGAAACATCTTCATTGTAGACATTTCCTGCTTTACTCTGAAGTCATGGTGGTCTTCTGACTCCAGTCTCAATCCCCATAAACCTTCAAAGTTCAGAATTCTCACAGTCTCCCTGGGTCCAGACTCTTCTTCCCACTCAACATACATCTTCTTCAACTTGAGGAGCAACAACATTTTCAGAAGTGATAACATTCTCTTTCAGTGGCAGTGATGCATCTCCAAACAGTCCAAGATGGAGACAAGCAAAGAAGAAGACAGAAGTCACCAAGAAGGGAGAAGAAGATGGGGGGAAGGACATGGACACAGACACTAATCTTTTGAACTTTTAAAATTCAACCTTTACACTTTTCTGCAGAGAACGTAAAATTAAACTTACAGATTCTGCTAAGCTTTTAAACAGAATAAGATAACACTAAGATGAGAGGCACACTTGATTAACTATTGGAGGGATGCCACCCAGAGGGACCTTGGCAGGCTTGAAAGTGGCCACATGTGAATATCATGAGATTCAACAAGGTCATATGCAATGTTTTTTTGGGTCAGGGCAATTCCCAACATCATTATGAGCTAGTGAACTAATAGTTTGAGAGCACTCCCACAAAGAGAGCTTTGGGGGTACTGCTGGATGAAAATTAGATGTGAAATAGCAATGTGTGCTAACAGCCCATAAAGCCAGATGTGTCCTAGCTTGGCCAGCAGGTTGAGGGAGGTGATTCTCTTCTCTGCTCTTGTGAGACCCCACCTGTGTCCAGCTCTTGGGCCCTGACTACAGAAAAGTCATGAATCTGTTGGAATGTGTCCAAAGAAGGGCCATGGAAATGGCCAGAGGGCTGGAACACATCTCTTGTGCAGTGATTCTGAAAGACCTGGAACTCTTAAGCCTGGAGAAAAGAGGGCTCCAGAGAAACCGTTTAATGTTGCAGCATTTCAATATACAAAGATGACTTATGAGAAAGACACAGAAAGGTATTTTAGCAGGACTGTAATGCCAAGGGGCAATACTATTTTAAACTAAATGAGGGTAGGATTAGATCGGGCATAAGAAATACATTTTCTGTGACAAAGGTGATGGACCAGGTTGCCTACAGAACCTGTAGGTGTCCCATCACTGAAGATGTTCCAGGCCAGGTGGATGTGACTCATAGGATCATAGGATGTTAGGGGTTGGAAGGGACTCCAAGTAATCTAATATAGTGAAAGATGACCCTTTCTGTGTTAGAGACTAGATGATGTGCAACATCACCTTCCAATCCAGACCTCTCTGTCATTCTGTGTTTGTATGTTTTTCATCATGGATAATGATAATGCAATTGAAATTCTCATCTTTTTATAAATACTGTGCTCTTTTCCCTATATGGGGAACCCCCTTCAGCTACATAAAGAAAATACAAAGAATGTAGCGCAGAAAAATTGCGGTTGAAAGTGTCTTATTGGCTCACTGAGGCCTGCATAAACCTTCTGAATTTTATAGTGTTGCCTGAGATGTGTGTTGCCATGTCACTCATTTTTCCTACAGGAAGTAGGATGTGTCTGTGTGGAGGCAGTGATTTATTGTAGAGCCAGTTTTCATTAAACATTAACTTTCTATGCATTAGTTCAAATAATAGCAAAACTATTTGAAAGATGTGAAATAATTTACAAAGCAATTACAGTAACTCTGTTTGAGGAAGTAAACAGGGTGATAGAGAGAATGCATAAATTTAAAGCAATCAAGTAGGACGGAGGCAGTGATATATATACAGTCCAGGGTTCTTAAAGAATTAATTTCCAGATCCAACTATTAGACAACTCTTCATAGATTTATCCTTATGTAGTTAGTCACTTCATATTCCACTCTATTTATAGGACTGTATAACACAGCCCTTTCTGTAGGAAACTGTCCAGCAGGGCATTACCATGCCATGTCTTCCTGCTCTGTGACATATAATGTTGAAACCTGGATCAGAAGACTTTGCATGGGAGAGAGACACTGATTGTCTGAAAGGACAATCCAACACATGCCACATAGTCACAGAAGAAAGAAAGAGTTTATTCACTGAAAACAGCAGTGGTGAATTCGTTCTGGCAGTGTATGAATTAAAATATCTTAGTTTGGGTATTTTTCAACTTTTTATATTAGCAGACAGTAAAAGAAATTAGATGTGGAAAATCATCTTCCTCATCTCCTCAGCCACCTGGCTATTCACAAACCTCATTCTCCCTTGTCTGCAGTCCGGACTTTATTCCAGGCTTTTACACTTCATGCATATTCTGCATTAAGTCAAAAACCAGACACAACCAGCCTCCAGTTTATTTCCTCCTCCTAATGTACCAGTTGATTGCTGGTAGTTAAAATCTCCCATTACTGCCACTTGGTCTCTTTTACATACTTTTTTTATTTGCACAGTCATTTCACAGCAGATAAATCACAAAATTAATATTTCCATGGTACTGATAGCTCAGTGCAATTTCCTGCATCTTCAGCATGAGGAATAAGATATGTGCCTGAGCTGCCTGTGCTGCCTTTTAGTGAGAAGCCTCACTAGCTGAGCAGCAAAACAGTGGTGGTAAGCCACTTGAAAGCCTGTCCAAACTTGTTGCTTATCTTTCTGTTCAATATTACATTTAATTTAATGGCATGTACCTTTAAAGGTATGAAAGGTGTGAAAACCTCATGCTTTTAATATGCTTCCATACATTTTCTGTTACATTTTATTATATTTAAAGGCAATGTACGGCTTATGTACCATAACAGTGAGGCCTGCAAGTACAAGCAAGGATTGTATTTTATGGATTTATCACTGCTTGTAGATGCAGGCCAGTTTCCAAAGTGAAGTTTCACAGCATTGACTTCTGCAAAGTCAACTTTTATTATACACAGGCTAAAAGATCTGGGGTTCAGCTTGGAGAACAGAAGGTTCTAAGAAGATCTTATTGTGGCTTTTCAATACTTAGAACAGGATTATAAGAAAGATTGGGAGAATTTTTTTAACAGGGCCCGTTGCAATAAGGCAAATTTGCATCCACATTCTGTGGGTTCAATTAAAGAAATTCCAGTTAAAGAGATAGCCCTCAAAATGGAAGGCCTAACAAGCAGTTATGTACTTCCATCTATGCCAGGGGTCCTCAAACCACGGCCTGCGGGCCGGATGTGGCCCCCCAGGGTCTTCAGTGTGGCCCACCGGTATTTACCCCCCCCACCCTGGGGGTTGAGGGGGGGAAACCGAGCAGCCGCAGATGACTTCCTGCCGACTGCACGGCCAGGCTGAGGAGGGGGGTGGCACATCAGTGAGGTGGGTGGCTCCCCTGTCTCCCCCTCCTTCCCTCCCTCCCTCCAGCTCCCAGGCAGGACAAGCCAGGGAGCACAAACCAGCCAGCACCAGTGAGACTAACTGATGAACATTTGCATCACTTGCTACGACTAGCAGTGACAAATACGGAACCTCACGCTGACCATCTCTTTAGCCAAAAGCAGGCCCATAGTCCACATTGAAATATGATTTGTTTTTGTTGGTTACAACTGTTCTTCATTTTAAGTACTGCATTCTTTTTCCTGTTCTTTGTGCACTACTACAAATAAAATATATGCAGTGTGCATAGGAATTAGTTCTTTTTTTCCGAACTATAGCCCAGCCCCCGACAGTGTCTGAGGGGCAGTGAACCAGCCCCCTGTTTAAAAAGTTTGAGGACCCCTGATCTATGCCAAGACTCTTAAGAGGAAGGTGCTACTCTCTCACTTTCAAAAGTACCTCAAAGAGAACAAGCCAAAATGTATACTTGATAGCACTGAATGTTACAAGAGCTTGAAAAACAGATAAAACTGGTTGCTGATGCAGAACTAAGTGGAAAAGTCAACAGTCCTAAAAAAGTGTATTTATGTTGGAAAAAATACAGTGCAGTAAATGCTTTCCCGATGCAAGTATTTTCAAGCATGATTGTGATAAATGGGATGTCAGAGGACAAACAAAATATTTGTGTGACAATGTGGCAATTGTGTAGGCATATTGGCTACTATGGAAATATTTAAAGTTGTTTAAAAATCCTTCAGAGTGCTTTATGTATTTTATGGCTTATGTCTGTGCTAGCTGATACTCTGATAGTTGATGTAAATTGGGCAGGGCATACATACAATGAATTGTAATTGTAAAAAGTAACAAAAAGTCACATGTCTGTTGCTTTTCAATGAGTTTTAGCCTTCTAAGTCATTGTGAATTTTGGACACTGGATAGATCTGCACAGTGGCTCTCTCCCTGCTTTGTCTGCCTTGTCAACTTAGACTATAAACCCCCTGGAACCAGGACTGTACCTTATTATGTGTAACACCTCACACAATGGAATTTTATCCACATAGATGCTAGGGCCTGTAAATGCAGCAGCAACATTTAATTCAAAAAGCAAGACTTTTAGGATACTGAATACAAAAAAGGGTGGCCAGCAGCACAAGAAAGGAAATGGATCAGAATATCTGTCACAGTTGCCAGAGGGCCACTGGTTCCAATCTGATTAGATTGAGAAACCGCACTATTATGCACGTCTAAGTAAAGGACAAGCCTTTACAGCACAAGCTAACCGGCATTTTGTACCCAGAAGTCCAGATTTCATCTCCCACACACCATGGCAAATTTGTCATGCCCCAGAATAAGGCATTATACCAAAGTCAGGAGGGCAATAAAGATGATGGAGGTCAAGCACCTCCCTTAGGAGGAGAGGCTGAAGGAGTTGGGTCTTTTTAGCTTGGAGAAGAGAAGACTGAGGGGTGATCTCATTAATGTCTACAAATATTTGAGGGGTGGGTGTTGGGAAGATGGAGCTGAGCTATTCTCAGTGTCATATAGTGATAGGATGAGGGGCAATGGTTGTAAGCTGGAACATAGGAGGTTCCACATCAACCTGAGAAGGAACTTCTTCACAGTGAGGGTGACAGAGCACTGGAACAGGCTGCCCAGGGAGGTTGTGGAGTCTCCATCAATGGAGACGTTCAAGGCCTGCCTGGATGTGTTCCTGTGTGACTTGGTCTAGGTGATCCCGTTGTGTCAGGGGGATTGGACTGGATGATCTTTCAAGGTCCTTTCCAGTCCGTAGTGATTCTGTGATTCTATGATTCTATGATACAGTGTCACTAAGGATAATGTATTAAAAAACCCCTAAATCCATGAATAAACAGAACTTTCTGTTCTGCCAGGTAAAATTTTCTCGTATTTGTCATGTGTAGCTCTGTGCCATCATACAAGAAGACAGCTTCCCTGCAGCATTAAAGCTATCAGCAAAATCGTATGTCTTCACATTTCTCTTAGTTCCATTTTAGAGTTCTCGTTTATTATGTCATTTGGCTTTTCCTTTGTCTTCCACTAGTTTTCAGAGTCTGCAGACCTATGTATTACCAAGGTGCTGCACCCAGCAAGATACTGGGTTCCCTCCAATGCAGCTGATTTCTGTGATGACCGAGAGCAAACTGCAAGAGATACCAAGCAAGTTCAAAGTTCAATGCTTTCACTTTGTGAGGAATTTTGTAGGCATTACAGGATTAATGGCTTGATGACATAAGCCAAGTGTGGCTTGTCTGGACTCAATTTCTTGTATCACACCAGCCTCAGAGAGCAGCAAAAACAAATTAAACCACAGCATCTTTGTAGGAAAAGCAAATGGACCCCTTACCACTCAATAGTAAGAACACAGGATTCCTAGTATGGGCTAGGACAAATATAATTTTGGAAAATACAATGGTTTTGAAAGGATCCTAGTCATAATTTTGTTCAGATTTGCAGTACTTTCTGGATTTTTTACTGGTCTTAAGGGCCTGGAAAGATGCAGAAGACTAAACTCCAGGTCCAAAAATGCAAAGACCCTGTGAATACTGAGAGGTGGAACAAGGAACTTTGTGCTTAAAACTCAGTTTTACTCTCATTTTCTTTAGGGAGGCAGAAAGCACAGCAAATTGCCAGGATGGCATGAATGTTTATTCTGTAACAACATTGCCTAAAATTTACTCGCTAAAGACCGCACAAGCAAGCAGATGAACTCTCTCTATATGCATCTATTTTCAATAGAGCAGGAGGAGAGGAAGCAGACAGGGACACTAGCATTGAAAACAGGAAAGAACTCACATTTAGCTTTGCCATACATATCTTTTCTCCATTTTGCTGAATACCAATATTCAGGCGAAGTTCACGTTTGACAGTGGAGTCCATCATTGCAAGGTTGCATTGCTGGCCTGATTTGTCTGCTGGCTGGTAGTCATAACAGTCTGTGGTACTGGAGATGTTGCACAGTGAATTCAGTTCTACTTAGCATTAGAATTCCTGTGTCTGGTCATAAGCACAGGGCTACCATTCCTTCAGCTCAGTGCATGAATTCTGAGCAGGACACAAATATGCGAAGCAACTGCCACACTTTGCATGAGGACTCATTCTTCACATAATCCAAGGATGCAGAAACTTAGCAGTAATTAGCTTCACAGTGATTGCTAGGTACATTAAATCCCCATTCAAGTAATTAGCACCTTGATAACAGTCCTATGTTTCTTAATGCTGTAAGGCACAACATAAGAGCTACATGATATTGCACACAAAGAAACTCCTTCCTCTGTAAGGCTGGCGTCCTGAGCTGCTCTGCAATATCTGATCAGGAATGCTGGTGTGGTAACACAGGAATATAATAGGTCCTTTGCGAGGCAACCCTCAAATATTTCTCCTAAAAGCTTGTCTCACTATGGGCATAATCACCTAATGATCTTAACACTTACTACTTTGAGAATGCAGACTGTTTTATGATATTTCCTTCAGCAGACACCTTACTTAATGGAACTCTTTTGTGACCAGACATCCAAAAGAAAAAGAAATTCTTATCCACAACTATAGTGTATGTAACTTCCTAACGTAATGTTTTTGTTTAAAACTGCTCTAAGTAGGGGGAAGGTTACATGAATAAGTAGGACAGATGTGTCTCACTGGGAGAGTTGGAACAGTTTTAATGTTTAAGTTATTTTCCGTGTCTAGATTTTTCCCTCAATATCATTTTGATTTTTTATTCCAAGAGCACATTAAAAGAATGACAGTTTTGTGGTCAGGGTACAAAATCCTGAACAAATTCTCAGTGGGAATCTGTGGATAGACTGTAAGCTGGCAAAGAAAGAGTTATAACTCTGTACAAACAGGTGTAATTTCCAAAGGCTCTTTGTGCTTAGCAGTGCTCTGGTACTCAGCTCCACAGACACTGTGTACACCCTGCACAAATATATATAATGAGTTTATATAATGAGTTCATACATGTAGTATGAACCTATCATATAGTGCATATGTGCACAATGGATTGTGGAGTATCTGTGTACTCAGTGTGCTCAGTGAGCAATCACAGAATCACAGAACATTAAAGATTGGAAGGGACCTTGCAAGATCATCCAGTCCAATCCCCCTGCCACAGCAAGATCAGCTAGATCAAGTTGCACAGGAACACGGCCAGGCAGCTCTCCAGAGAAGGAGTCTCCACAACACTCCTGGGCAGCCCATTCCAGTTCACTGTCAACCTCATCATGAAGAATTTCCTTTTCATATTTATGTGGAACCTCCTATGTTCCAGCTTACTGAAGTATAAGCTAAGCACAGGTATGTATGGGTATTTTGAGTGTTGATTAACTATTAATAACTGCAAAATAAAAAGCCAAGTTCATGTAGAAGACAAAGGATGCCTGTTGTAGCTGTAGCTCTACCTTTGGTTTCCTGATATTATAGAAATTAATTACATTTTAAACTCTGACAAATAGCAGTCTTTGCAAATTCATAGAAGTTGTAGACCTTCTGCCCTGAACTAACCCATTTCACTGGTCAGAAGTACACAAGATCATCAATAATAATGCAAATAATAAGGGTGAAGAATAATGATGTCACACCTAGCAATGGGTAGACAAGAACGATGTCACACCTAACAGCTTCTGACTTTCCTTTCTAATCCAGTGCAGCCACCAGTCCTGAGACCATCCAGCAACCCTTTTGTCACCTGCCACCTGAATGGGCAGCACGTGAGTAGGCCAGGATGCAGGCTGCCTAACTGATCCTCTGATTTCAGTCTAGCAAGTCCAGCATCCCTGCTGTGCCCCAGGTCCTACCCTTCTTGCATATGTGAGGGAACAGCCTGAATAGCTTTGATCTTCAGAGCAAGCTTTGTCCTTGAGTTCAGATGTCCAAGCAAGACAATGGAGCTAAAAGCTGCAGACTGAGGGTCTAAGGAATGCATTAATTGATAGATTGCTTAATTTGCTCAGAGCTCTCTTCTTGCTTCTTCCCAGACACTGTATAACCAATGATTTTAAAGAATAATGGTAGGTAATGCTACAATGCTACTATAGTCAATGGTGTGAAACTAAGTATGTTTATAGTGGTCACAGCATGTATAAAAGAATAGTTCAAGAAACATACTCACTGGTTTCACATTGTGAAGTCTGTACTCCAGGGCCTTGATGGCCTTGTTGCTGCATATGAATATTTTGCTGCTCTTTACTGGTTGTCAAGGTTGCTCTGCCTCCTCCTCCAGCTCCTACTTGTTCCTTAACACAGATGTTTCATTCTTTGTAACTCCCCGAGCACGCTCAAGGATGCTGTTGAGCCTTGCGGATGTGTTTAGCTCGTGCTTGGGTGACTGGAGAACATACCTGGTCTCAGTTTGCCAGTGCTTGAGCTCACATGTCTGCACAGATCAGTCTGCCCATGACTGACCTTTCTCATTCACTCCTTTTTTCTTCCCTCTGGGACTAGTCTAGTGCAAAACCCACAAATGCTGAGATCTAGATAGTTGCTGATGCTTGACACATAACTGTTGCAGAAGGAGGGGATTGATCCTAAATGGACACCAAAGAGTTGCAAGCTTCAGGAAGGCAACAGGCAGCCCTTGGTTGTGTTGCGTCTTCTTCAGAGTGAAATTCATCCCATCACACAGGAGGTGCACCACAGCATATGTTGCACTGCAAACCCCATAAAACCTAACACAGCCAGACTTAGGGGCTTGCACCAGGAGCACGTCCACCAACACATAAACTTGAGACAGCATTTTCTGACCTTTTGGTCATACTCTCACACAGCCTGTCTTCATAATGAAGTTAAAGTATGCTCTCTTCCTCTATATGCAGACCATCTCACTCCATTGTGCCGAAGCTCAGAGATGTTGTTTCAGCAGGGTTTGCTGTAATAGCTATTAGCAGTAAAAATGGAAATTTTGAGCTTATTGTGCAGATCACATCTGCTCTCCCTAAGCGCAATCTGCTTGTGCTGCACCTGTGTTTCCACCTGGCATTTCAGCAGCTGATTCTTGAACGTAATTAAAATATGGCTATGAAAGGTAGGCATCTCATCTCACTGTGGGCCTGTCTCAGCTACAGACATATTCTAAGTGTCCCCTCCTGTATATGGCAGTTGAAAAGAAGAATGAACTCTAACACAACAAAATATTAGCAGATGCCTTAAAGAAAATTACTGCCTGAGCCCTGCTGCAAAGAATCATTTGGTCACTAGAAGTAGTCAGGATATTGTCTCTTTAGAGGCTGTTGGTTGGAATGAAATTATTTGCCAGCCTTTGTTAGACAAAAGAGCTTTGTATCAATCTGACTCACATGGAAGTGTCCTTTACAACCCAGAAATGTACATGTTTTGAGGATGGAAACCTAAATATGAGCTGCTCAATGGAGCACAAAACCTTCCTGTACACCATAAAAGCTGAAAATATCAAGTATATATGTTGTCTTTGTACTAAACTCAGCTGCCCTCTTATGCACTGTCAGCAGCCTGACACCCCAGATATGCCACTCTTTGCAATAAGAAAGATGCCAAACCAGACAGTAACCCTTGATTTTGAGCTTTTCCTGCAGAGTTGTTTCACTTCAGATGGTGTTATGCTTTAAAAGCTGGGTAGAACCTCTAAGTTTAATTTGAGTATTTCCTGCAGAAATGTTTAAAGTTTGAGTTCAAAAAGTTGCAAGGAAAAGTGTCTACCCCCCACCTTCTCCCTCTTTGCCCCCCTCCAGTGACTTCCACCTGTTCTTTGTCTCTTCTTCATTTCTGTCTTTGTGTCTGTTCTGCACTTTGCCTCTAAGAGAAAATGTTATTGGTAGAATTTCTAAAGCTGAAGAAAATTTATGGTGAGTAGGAAGATTGGGCTGCTCTGGAGAGATTGTGAGAATTCTGAATTTTGAAAACTTACGAGGATCGAGACTGAAGTCAGATGACCACTGTGATTTCAGAGAGAAGTGGGAACTGTCTACAATGAAGATATTCTACATTTTCTCTCAGTTCAGAGTAGGAGCAGTGTGATGAAACTCCTGTGTCTATGTCTTGCGTGGGGTTTTTGTCTGATATGTGATGGGGAGAATGAACTAAAATGTTGCAGACCAGACCAACTCTACATCTAAGTGACTTCTCAACTCACCAAGGGACAGGGACTCAACTCACTGTTTCTGGGTTTTAGAATCACAGTTCCTTAGCCATAAGCACCCCCAGCCTGCATCAAAAACCTAGCCCAAAATTCTCCTTGGCTAATAAAGATCAGTCTTTAATCTATGGAGCAGTGTGGAGGTAGAAATAGGGGTAAAGAGCCCCTGTTTCGACCTCTGAAGCGGAAGGACAACACTTGCATTGAAATCTGCCAGCAAAGTGTCTTCAAACCAGTAGCTCACCAGCCACCTACTGTAGAGGTTGTGCTGATGAGAGCACAGCCTGTTCTTCCAGACCTACAGACCACCGACACACAGAAGTCAATTCAAATGCTTCATAAGAACGTGATTCCATTTGATCTGGACTCTGCTGTTGCGCTTCCTCACTCCAAAACACTCGCCACAGCATCCTTTGGGTTGGAGAAGACCTTTAAAGGTCATCGAGTCCAACCAATCACCTAGCATTGCCAAATCACCGCCTGTCCTGGCAAAAACACCCAAACCCCCGCAGTTTTACCTTATTCCCACCCCCTGGGAGAGCCCAGTCTGCCCCTGGTTGGACAGGGCTGGCAGCGCCACAAGCCTCGGAGCTGGATGCTGTTGTTAAAATCTCTGAGCAGGGACTACCTAAGGCTTGAAAAACTTGAGCTGTGCTCAGCATTGACCCCACAACACTCAGGGCTCTGCTGGAAAGGAACCAGCACTGAAGGAAATGGGGTGAGAAGCCCTGAGCACCACGTTAAGCCCTCAAAAGAAACTCAACTGCGATAGTCTGAAGGATGAATGTTCCCTTTAAGGGAGGAATAAACCTGCAGCCAACAGGATCTGGGGGTTGGACTGGATGATCTTTCAAGGTCCCTTCCAATCCCTAATGTTCTGTGATTTGTATTCTGCTCTTGAAGGGGGCAAGGAGCTGGTAAGGTTTGTACTGGTGCTCCTAGTACCCAACGCAGACACCCAGACTGAAGACAGATGGGAAATGGAATCGCTGCATCCACGCGTGAAACCCTCCCTTAATGTCTGTCATTTCAGATAAAAGTTCTTGGTTGAAATATTGTTGGGGTCTCTGACCCATGACACTAATGGAGACCCAGGTGGGATGCTCAGGGATCCAGACAAGGACCCACAACACTACTAAGATAGCATGAGAAATGAGAATTACTGTAGCACTAGCATATGACTGCAAGTCTTGCTTACATGGAAGTCCCAATGGTTAATCTTAAGGCATTAAAGAAAAACAAGTAAGAAAAGAAATATTTGAAATCTACATATACACTGGAATATGGTTCTTTTTTGATTTTTAATTAAATCAGTGTATGGTGGTCTTTGTGTACCGAAGCATGTTTTATCTACTTTTAGTTCTAAGGGCATCATATGTAATGTCTGGCTGCATCTACAATTTGCCTGCAGAACCTACTCAAACTGACTGCCACGTACCACATGCATCATCATTCTTGGGGATAAGTTCACTGACTAGGTTTGGATAATACATATAAGAAACAGCAAGTTCCTTTGGACATTGCCAACATCATTCTTCTCTCCCTCTCCTTTCAGTTGTCATAAACTAGCTCAGGACTCTAAAATCCCTTACAAGACAGCAGTTTCTGGTGTTTTTATCACTTTTTCGTTCCAGCTGTTCAGTGGAACCAAGAGAAATGGAAATTGGTTCACAAACAAGAAGTAATTTGAAAATTCTCATCTTATTTTTTCTGAGGTTTTCACGTTTTGTGTAATAGCATGTGTTCTGGGATTTGATACTGAGTTGTTCTGAATTGCACAGGCTTTGAATGGCAAAGCACTGACTTGCTCTTATGCTTTTTACATACTCTGCCCATGTGTTTTTATCTGTAGGCTACTATGATTTGCTCTTAAAAGTAAGTATGAAAATGAAATTTCACAATATTTAGAGCAAATTTAGAGCAAAATTTTTGCAAATTGTTATGTATGTGGTTTTGATCTGGTATTTACCATTGTACTCCCTCTTTTGCTTGTCCACAAGTTTGTGTGCAGACAGGGTTTTTTTCTGACTGTGGCCTCAGGTACGTGCATGCTAGCTACATTAGCACATATTCACATGATCAGGGAGATGTGTTAAGAGCTTGGTTCCAACAGAAACGCAGCCTTAATGTACAAATCAAAGATCAGTTGCAAAAACCACGTGAAAAAGCCTTTCCCACAAGGTGTCATCATTGTGACTGTGGCTCAAGAGCTCTTACATTTAGCGTACTCTGACTGCTCTTTCTGAAAAGTACTTATTTGAGGGGGATGTACACAGTACTAGTTATACGAATGAAGAGTACACAGGAAGAACAAGCACAGAAAATGTAGATGACCTGGTAGTATTTAGCTTTAAGTTTTTATTTTCCTTATAACATCTACCCATGGCCTACATATCATGCAGGACTATTTTAAGATCTCGAGAGAGGTTTAAGCAAGCTGTATGTTCTCTGCACAAAAGTTTTCTTCTAGGAAATTGTAATAACTGTGCTTAGGATTACACTGTTCTGAAATAATGGGATTGGATACAATTTTCAGTGGGGTGTCTAAAGGGTGGCATGAAAAGAAACAAGTGTTTAATTAAAAAGTGTAAAAGGAGAATTTTGGACCAGATTTCTCAAGACTTGCAGTCTCTTAGGCTGTGACAATTTGAGAAGGGAATGCAAAATGAAAATTAGTATTTCACTGGAGAAAAGAGTGCAGAAGATGTCCTAAAATGAACTGTTTAAAAGGCTTTATTTCAATTACTCCTGGATTGGAAAATAATCACTGAAGCTATTTTCTTTACATTCAGTTATAAAAGCTAAGTTCTTGTTCTTCAGGAAGAGATACAACTGCAGTGTATCTCTTTGTCAGGCCTTTTGCAGGGATATCTGTGGGCATGATGTCTGAATTATTGGATTTTTGATTTCTATTCCTTAGCTTCTTGTGTGGTAAGCAGCACTGCTGCCTCTGACTTCCACTATGGAGAAGATCCAAAAACATTCATGTATCAACTTGGTGTATTTTCAAGAATTTAAATTTTTTTGGTCTGCTATGTTCCCCTGAAAAAACCCATACTGTTTAGAATACTGTGTTCAGTAACCTATTGCTGGGGCGCTATATATTATAATTCAAGAACATTTTTGATGGATGAGAACAGTGAAGGGAATGTCCATGAAGGCCACATGGACATGTGCATCTTTCCAAATAGAATTCCTTTCCAAACTAAGCAGGGATCAACTAAAGATGTTTTGGAACCACAGAATGTTATTTTTAAAAGGTAGCTAGTGATTGAGACTGATGAAGACTAAACGTGGCTGGGATCATCCAAAACCACAAAGAGCTTAACTTGTTCACATAGTTATGACCAGAATAGAATTTGAGGGCCTTCAGCCACTGAAGCCCTGAAATCCTTCAGCACAGTTTGCAGTGGGATGATAGGCTGTTGGTTTTGCTTTACTTTGTTGTTTTTTAATGGACTTGTCCTTTATGAAACTTGCCCCTTCCTACCTCTCACACATAAGCAGTTCGGTTCAAGCACAGTCCCTACAGGTCACTGAGTTCCAAAGCATTGTCCAATGCTCTTTGAAAAGCAAGAACAATTCAGCTGAGAGATGTTTCATATGCTTGTGACCAAGGCCACGCTCACCAAGAAGCTTCTCTCCCATGCAGACTGCTGCTCCCATGGGTGCCTTACTGGAACGGCCTTTCTATAGGCAGTTACTAGCACGATGGAGAAGGGAGGTGCAAATGGAATTAGCATACACATGTGTCAGTCATTATCTTTGTGAGAACAGGCAATTATTATTTCTTTTTAAAGCAAATAAAAGTCTCTCAGTTTATTCTAGTGAGAGCCACTGTTTATTTACTTGAATCACTTTGCAGTTGTACCTATTTTAAGTGTGATATTTTGACCTTGCCACATTAAAAGCAACAACACCAAACATCACAGCTCTAATGAACTCTGAGACCCAGACACCAAAGACGTTTATTCCTTTTACCTCTACCACTTGCTGATGTAATGCCATTTGTTTTTTCATTGACAGAACTTAGGAAATTAGCAATGCGTATTTAATCAAGCTGAAACAATCAAACCCAAGTTTTTCTTAAATATAAAGTATCTAGAAGCATNATATTTATGAGAAAAGAACAAGTGTGTGAGTGAGAAAGATGGAACAATACTGTTAGTAATCATGCCTTGACGCAGTCTTTGTTGGCTAAAACAGAGGATCCAATTCTCAATACTTAGTCAGTGACTAAGAAAGACACCTATACCCAGCTTTACCAGCAAAAACAGTAACAAAAAACCCACAAAAACTTCAGAAATTTTATTTGACCAGCAATATTATAACAGAAAAGTCTTTGTAAAGAGTCACAGACTGTTAGAGGCTGGAAGGGACCTCAAAAGATCATCTAAGTCCAAACCCCCTGCTGGAGCAGGGCAAGCCCACAGTACTGTCTCAAGATGTCCTATGATCCCAGGAATTCAGAGTCACATGCTCTAACCANGTTTCAAGAAGTTATCCTGCTGTCACTGTAGTTTCACTTCAGCGGGACAATACTGATTTACCTAGGCTGTCATCTGGGTAGGACAGGTCTCAAAAGCCCTCACTTCCCTTAGCCTTTTAAAAAATGTATTTACAATTTTTGATTGTGGTTGTGTGTGTAGTTGTGTAGGTGTAGAAGTAACTAAAGACCTCAACAGAAACCATCCATATGCATACATACGTGTATATATATATGTATATATATATATATATATTTATGAGAAAAGAACAAGTGTGTGAGTGAGAAAGATGGAACAATACTGTTAGTAATCATGCCTTGACGCAGTCTTTGTTGGCTAAAACAGAGGATCCAATTCTCAATACTTAGTCAGTGACTAAGAAAGACACCTATACCCAGCTTTACCAGCAAAAACAGTAACAAAAAACCCACAAAAACTTCAGAAATTTTATTTGACCAGCAATATTATAACAGAAAAGTCTTTGTAAAGAGTCACAGACTGTTAGAGGCTGGAAGGGACCTCAAAAGATCATCTAAGTCCAAACCCCCTGCTGGAGCAGGGCAAGCCCACAGTACTGTCTCAAGATGTCCTATGATCCCAGGAATTCAGAGTCACATGCTCTAACCACTGAGCCAACCAGGTGCAATATGTAACAGAAGAAATATTTAAATGTATTCTTTAGCCAAAAGTTTAGCTTTGATCATCCTTTGTTCATGCGTGCTGAGCGCATATTGTGATAACTGACAAGCTTTCTCAGAGGACAGGAACGCTTCCAGTTCAGTGTTTTCTGCTCATGTGGTATTATTTCATCAATAACAAGACAGAAAGTGTATGCTGTAGCTGAACTATTTTACTTGATTTCCAAGGACACTGAAAGAAAAGTTTAATTACAGCAAATGAAATGTCAAGGCAAGTATCTGAAAAAAGAAGATTGTTTCCCTTCCATTAATGGAAGATGAGACTGTAATTAGCCATGGCTAATAAGGAGTAAGGGGAGGCATAAATCTTTTCATACATCTTACAAGGAAGATGTGGTTGAAATCAAAGTTCATGTGTTCAGTGAAAGGTTGTATGCTTCCAACAAAGGAAGTAAAAGACCAAAAACAAGCTATGAATCTCATTATTGAATCTCGCTGCACACCAGAAACAAAACAGGCCTGGCAAAATGAGAGGCTGTTCAAGGTCTTTTTCCAGAGATTGCCCCAGCCCATGCCTCTCAGACTCAGTAAACTGGCTGAGTCCATGCAGGTACAGGTGATGGCCACCGGCATCCATAAAAATTGTTGGGCAGAAAGATCAGATTAGGAGCTTGTTGGGGTGGGGAGATGGAGCACTGAGTTTTTGCTTACACACAGGTTTGAAACACTATTACTTGGAAGAATTTGGTGGAAATGTATCTCTTTGCCTATACACAGGCATAGTATCACTTGGGTTGGAAGGGACCTTAGAGATCACCAAGTTTCAACCCTTCTGCTATGGGCAGGGACACCTTTCACTAGACCAGGTTGCTTAGACCCCTATTTAGCCTGGACTTGAAGAGTTCTGGGGAGGGAGAAGCCTGTTTCAGTAACTCACCACCCTCATAGTAAGGATATAATATATGAAACAGAAGTCATATATCTCATGTACCATATCCCTTGTCCTTCAAGGGAACATGGTTTGACAGTTCAGTGACTATCACAGGTTGCTACAAAGGAGTATGGTACTGGGAAGGGCTCCAGAAATGCTGGTTCCTCTTCCCTGGCATGTACAGCATGTTACTTAGTAGAATTATCATCTATTATCAAGATTGGAAGAGACCTCCAAGATAATCCACTTGATCCAACTGTCAAGCCAATGCCACTATGCCCACTAGGCCATCTTTCCAAAGGACACATCCATACACTTTTTTTACATCTCCAAGGATGGTTACTCCACCACTTCCCTGGGCAGCCTGCTCTAATATGTGACCACTCTTTCAGTGCAGATGTTTTTCCCAATGACCAATCTAAACCTTGACTGGTGTAAGTTGAGGCTTTTTCCTTTTGTCCTATTTCTAGTGACTTGAAAAAATAAGCTGAGCTCCCCTTCTCTACAGCCTCTTCTTAGGTAGCTGTAAAGAACAAAAAATGTCTCCCCTCAGCCTCTTTTTCTCCAGACTAAATAAGGGGGAGTGGTTCCCTCAGCCACTCCTTGTAAAACCTGTCCTCCAGGCCCTTCAACTAGCCTTATTGCCTTTCTTTGAACACAGTATTCAAGGTGAGGCCTTATTAGTACTGGAGGACCAACAGTTGCCTACTCCTGCTGGCCACATTTTTTCTGATGCAAGCCAGGATGCTGCATCACTTGGGTGCACTGCTGGCTCATTTTCAACCAGTTGTCAATCAACATCCCCAGGTCCTTTTCTGCCGAGGAAATACACTCACACCCAGCCAGGCTCCATGTCCCAGAGTCTCAAGGCACCAGGATGAGAAACCTCCATCTAAATTCTAGCGAGTTTATATACATCCATGCCTACTACCTCCCATGAATCCTTCTGTTGGCATTAGCCTATACATTAAACTACTCTTTGAAAATAATGTGCAACAGTCCTCCAGCAGCTGTTTACGGCCCCAGCTGTCACTGTGCCTTGTCACAATTCAGATTTATTTTGTGAGGCCTCAGGCTCTCAGTTTTCTCACTTGGGATGGATCCACCTTTGTTAGCACTCCCCTTCCTCAGATCCCATCTTTTGAGCTGGTGTGCATGTAAGCATAGCTAGCACTACTGGGTACTCAGCTCTGAGTAGTCTTAGCCCTCTGAAGTCCAGATTCACAATTGCTTTCCTTGTGTTTCTCATATAATTATGTCTGGCAAGCGTGCAGCTTTGCTTCTCCTCCAAGTACTTTTTCCATTGATCATTAAAGCACCTTTGTTCCATCCAGCATATCTATTCTGCATGTCAACCTTTCTTCAGGCCAGGCACTGCCCACTTTCATGCTCTGTAAAACACCAAAGGTACTTTGGCATGAAACAAAGACATTAATAATTATGTATAAATTCAGATGCACTAATTAGTGGTGAGTAATGCATTCCATCACAAGTGCATGAGCTGAAGGAACAGAGCCAGAAATTCAGATTACGGTCACAAGGAGGAGTCTAAATTATTCTAGTCTTAGCATGTGTAACTATAATACCATTGCAGATGGAACTATACAACCCTTTTGAAAAGTCGGTGCAAAAATTTAAGAAAACAGAAAATACCTCTACATTTAAAAGAATAAGATGTGGTTCAGATAAACTGTTTGAAGTTCTAGGGAGTTACCAAGTTCCCCAAAGGCCTTCTGCACCCCCATTTTAACAAAATGCCTTGTCTGTGATGTCAAACTTGTATGCACCAAGCTTGAGGACGGGGACCTTCCCTTTTTGTTTTCCTGAATCTTTGCAGCAAGGCTGGAGAAGTAATTGACATTTAGCCAGTGCCCTAAATATTCAAGTAATAAATGCCTTGGCAGTATCACAACTAGACAAACAGATTAAAATAATGAGTGGTAGAGAGACTGCTGTGCAGTAGTTTTTCCCATTAAAAAGTACCGCTTTCAGATGCTTATCACTTTGCCAAACAATTCAAGCTGAAATGTTGAGAGTGTGCTATGAGGTTGATTTTTCTGGGAAAAAAATTTCTCCTAGAATGGAAGCATTTACAAGAACAAAATTGCAAGATGAGAGATGGAGAATAAGCTGCCTGCTCACATGGAAAAAAAAAAAAGAAGTTATTCCACACATTTCAAGTGATTTTCAATGCACTTTGGAGCTGGGATTCATGGTTGGGCCAAAATGGGACTATTTCATACTAAAGGTGCTCAGCAGGGAATTTCAAGTTTTTGCCTTTAGACAAAATCTGAAGCAATAATCCCCATCTGCTGTCTTAGTGAGATCCTTAATACTGCAGAAAGGATTTGGACATAAATTGTTTTGAGACAATTAACTACTCTGAGATTAAATCTATGACAGCAGCTGCTTCCACAAAACCTGGCTTTCAGTCTCAACTTCTTCTCACACGTGAAACAAAACCATTCCCCCAAAAACAAATCTGAACATCACATTTCAGATCTCTGTTTAGACAAAATGGAGTAGAGTTAGCTCAAGAAAATGCTGTTGCTGAGAACAAAACCGAGCAGCAGTATTTGCTCCAGTTGCAATGGAAAGATCTATAGCGTTTAAACTTAAAGCAACAACATCAAGAGAAAATGTAGTCCTTGCTCAAGCAGTGCAGAATTCAGGAATGTTCTTAATGCTCTAAAAACCATTCTCCTAATGTTCTCAACATTGACCATGAGCAGCACAGACAAAACCCTCAAATGAAAGCTGCAGAAGGACAGGGGATCATTGCTTGCTAGCTCAGGAGACAGAAACAGAACCTCTGGATTCCCTGGAGACACCAAGTCTGCTCTGCTGCAGCACAGCATGCTGAGCATTACAGTGTGTTCATTCTTTTGGCTGTTTCTCATCCTTCCCAAGCTGATCAGCTTGATTTTTCCTTTCAACAAAAGACTGAGCCGATTCCCAGTGAGGATTCACAATAAATCCTGTTTAAGTTGCCAGTTGAATGGTGCCAGGCAATACAGACAATTACAAGCCTGATGCTTCAGGGTACTCTATTGTGCTGGGTGACATCCTTGTTTGGAGTCCCAGGATAGCCCCACTTTTCTTGAACTGGGCAGTGAAGTGGGAGAAAGAAGGGACAATTCACGATGCAGCACAGCAAACAGGACTCTTAAGAAATGACAAAACGCACTGAGGAATAAAGAAGATGTGCGAGGAGATACAGACGTAACCCAGCACCACTACACAGCAGAGAAAATAGAATCACAGAACATTAGGGATTGGAAGGGACCTTGAAAGATCATCTAGTCCAAACCAGCGTCACCTAGATCAAGTCACACAGGAACATGTCCGGGTGGGTTTTAAACTTCTCCTGAGAAGGGGACTCCACAACCCCCTGGGCAGCCCATCTGAGCACCCCGTCACCCTCTCATATCTATGTGGAACCTCCAAGGCACCAGCTTACACTCACTGCCTCTTGTCCTGTCATTGGATGACACTGAGAAAAGCCAGACTCCATCCTTCTGACACCCACCCTTCACATATTTATAAACATTATTGAGGTCAGCCCTCAGTCTCCTTTCTTCCAAGCTACAGAGATCCAGATGCCTCAGCCTTTCTACATCAGGGAGATGTAACACTCCCTTCATCATCTTTGTGGCTCTGTGCTGGANACTCCACAACCCCCTGGGCAGCCCATCTGAGCACCCCGTCACCCTCTCATATCTATGTGGAACCTCCAAGGCACCAGCTTACACTCACTGCCTCTTGTCCTGTCATTGGATGACACTGAGAAAAGCCAGACTCCATCCTTCTGACACCCACCCTTCACATATTTATAAACATTATTGAGGTCAGCCCTCAGTCTCCTTTCTTCCAAGCTACAGAGATCCAGATGCCTCAGCCTTTCTACATCAGGGAGATGTAACACTCCCTTCATCATCTTTGTGGCTCTGTGCTGGACTGTCTCCAGCAGTTCTGTCCCCTTTTTGAACTGAGGGGCCCAGAATTGGACACAATGTTCCAGATGTGGTCTCACCAGCGGGGAATAGAAACTCACTTGATTTACTAACCACCCCCTTTCTGATCCACCCCAGGATGCCATTTGCCTTCTTATGCACAGGGGCACATTGCCGGCTCATGGTCATCCTGCTGTCCACTAGGACCCCAGGTCCCTTTCTCCTAAACTGCTCTTCAACAAGGCAGTCCCCAAGCTATACTGGTACCTGGGGTTATTCTTGCCTAGGTACAAGCCCTTGTTAAATTTCATCACTCCACTAATCCCCTCAAGAATCCTCAGGGACCACTGACATTTCACCATGTTTCCTCTGGGGACTGGTGCATCCCTTGCCAAGCGTGTTGAGGACTTTCCAGGTGGGAGGCACTGATGAGAAGCAAAGCAGGGTATACTGGCAGGGATGAACATCTACTTTATTTTCAGTAGGTTTTGGAGGTAAAAAACAGGTATATCTGTTACCAAGGTCTGCCTTTGAGTTGCAAGCCAACTTTATTTTTCCATAATAAACTTGAAGTGATTTTGTCTCAGGCTGCTCTCTGGGTGTTTCTCTGGCATAAGTCAAAGAAGTGAGGCCAGCTTCTTTGTTGTACAGTGAAAGCACAGTAATTTTTAGTTTGCAACTTATTTTTATTAAACCTTCATTGAAAAAAAAGCATCCAATAAACAGTCCCCACAGCTATTGGTTAAAAACTGAAATCTCTGGCCTCTGTCTACAAGTCATTCTGCTCAGTGAGAAGATCATTCAGTTTTTCTTAGGCTAATGCATTCTTGGGGTCTAAATTTAGTGTTGAAAGTTGCAATTTATTGTCCTGCAACAAGAATTTTAGCAACATGCAAGAACAGCTGAGTCGGTTAAATGTATCTTGAGCCTCCAAGATAAGTAGGAAAGTGACATTATTTGTTTTAAAACCTGGTGCTAGCATCCCAGTGGCAAAAATTATTAAGGAAATACTTTTAAAGCAAGTGGCTGTTCCTTTCTTAAAGGTTTTCTTTATTTTTTAGTTTAAAAAAATAAATTCAAAGATATATACTGAAGTGTTTTAACATACATCCCATGAGTCAGAGTACCACAAGCTTCCTACTAATGTTTGAAAGACCAAGAGCCTTCAATTATTTCCTGAAGAAATAAATTGTGCACTCAAGTAGGAAACCTCTTCTGATATAGATGTAAAACTTAGTGAGAGGGTCTCAGCAGAGCATGGCGAAACACAGAGATCCTGAAGAAGAGAAGACTTCTGAAATACTGACATGAGAAGCGGTCTCCAAAGCAGCATGACTATGGTGAGATTTGTATACAGTATCACAGTATCACAGTATATATACAATTGTATATATATATATCACAGGATGGAAATCCTGTGGTAAATAGTCTCTAAGCCTTATAGAATTTGAAAGAAATTATACTAAAATATAATCATAGAATCATAGAATCATAGAATCAT
>VXBP01002532.1:0-18514 GCA_013400115.1 Rhinopomastus cyanomelas
TGTTCACAGCGTATACAGTTCCCTGGTACAGAGGAGAGACTGAGTCATTCACTGCAGCCTGTGGTCTACGTCTTAGCCTGCTTCATTCCACCCTCTGTCTGTGTTCCCATCTCCATCTTAGCTGGCACCAGGAGTCTTCCCTTCTTCTGCCGGGTGGAGACCATTATGCTCACCTACTGTGGCTAGCAGGTTAGGGTTTGGCTTGTGTTTTTAGGTGGGTTTTTTTTTTTTTTTTTGTAAAAATCAGCCCCCGTACCTCAGCGAGCACGGAGCCACACGCAGCCTGCTGCTCCCAGCACAGGGACTGCCGATTGCACGGCTTTGCTCCGTTTAAATCTCCCCGCTAGCCGCGGCAATCTCCACCCCCGTACCTCAGTGAGCACGTAGCCACACGCAGCCTGCTGCTCCCAGCAGTTCTGTGATTCTTCATAGGCCTCCTAGAGGTAACGTCAGTATCACTCCCATTTGACAAGCTTTGTGTTTACTTAAAAATTACTGAAATCATGATATGCACAGTCCTCACTGACCATTCTTCAAGGACCTCAAAACACTTCAGAAGATAATGGGACAGCAGCAGTTTGACCAGGCCAAAGCCTCCTTAATCAATTTTGTAGACTCTATCCTTGACAATTCTTACTGCAAGTACATTTCTACCCTATGTCTTAATAAATTCTTGTTTAAAAATAAAGGAATTAATGATTTGCTTTTAATTCCTTAAGATAGTTACATGGGACACAGATTACTTAAGAAAGTAAGACTCATAAGAAGTAGGCTGCTCATATTCAAGAAACTACAATAACTAGCGCTAAAAGTTCTGCAGCTGAAGAAAGTTCCTTCACTTGCTTTTCTTCCAGTCAATCAGACTGTTAATTGGCCATCAGGTTGGGAATCTGCAGCTAGAGACAGAAGACAGAAGGGATTAAAATCTTGCTGATTTGAAATTATTTAGGAACAGCTGGAACATGCAATCATTCTAGTTTGAACTTGGAGATGACATTCTATCCCTAAAAGTAGATAAATGTGAAACAGACCATGAGCTAGTCCCATCAATCACACTTCTTACAAACTCCTACAACTGCTGTAACTGTTGAAAATGCTGGTCTAAATTATGATCTTTTGTATATCATCTTGGCTTCAAATTTGCTAACTTGAACAGACTCACTATCCAAGCTGATATTGCAATGCATCTACAGGTCTTTGAGGAAAAACTATTTATCCAGAGTTTTCTCTTGCTTTAGCAGCTCAAAAATCAAGTCCAGGGAGTCTCAGTAAATAACCAGATGTCTCCACAGGGCCAGACAGAAGCTTGAATTTTTACTTAGTAAACAAAAAATGTTTAAACAAACATAATTCAATTTCATTTAAAAAAGAGTCAGAAATCACTGTAGATGAAATCTTAGAAGTTTAATCACTTAACTGAGACAAGGGGAGACAAATCATGAGACAAGGGGAATTCATTGGTTATATTTCCAATAATTTGGTAATCTGTTTTGCAGAGATTCTCTGAGTACTTCAGTGGAAATGTACACGTGCTTATTACAAGTTTTCTGTACCATGCTGGTGCACTGCTACTTGGCACTCCTGCCTTCCTCTTTTAATAAAAAAGAGATGAATCTTTGATTATGAAAATGATTCCTGAAGTAAATTGCACAGTCGTGCTTTGGTATTTGCAAGCATTAACAGGAAATTCTCGCATGAAAGAAGATTGTAATTACATTTTAACTCGAATACATCTGCACTGCCCATCAGTGTTAGTGAGAAGATTCATGATACCTGTACAAGCAAACTTTTCATTCAAACACAATCACTGCTCTGTGACAGTCTACCTGGACTTCAGTAAACCTGTGAAACTGTTTCACTCAGCACACTCCTTCATGGATTGGGTGAGTGTACTTTTCCCTGGATTAAAAACTGCCGGGATGGCTGGGCTCAAAAAGTGATAGTGAATGAAGTTAAATTCAGTTGGCAACCAGCCACAAGTTGTGTTCCCCAGGGCTCAGCATTGGGGCACATAATTTTTAGTATCTTTATCAGTGATCTGGCTCAACAAGCCTGCAGATAACACCAAGTGTGGCAGGTGTGTCAATCTGAAGGAGGGTTCCTACCCTCTAGGGAGGGATCTGGATATCCCTCCCTAGCGCAGATATACGTGGCAGGACTAATGGCATGAGGTTCAACAAAGCCAAGTGTTGGGTCCTGCACTTGTCATAAGAACCCTATGCAATGCTACAGGGCTTGGGGGTGAGCTGCATGTTGGATAAGGTCCAGGGGTATTGGTCAAGAGACAGCTAAAGATGAACCAGCAATGTGCCTAGGTGGCCAAGAAGCCCAATGGCATCCTGACTTGTATCAGAAATAGTGTGACTAGCAGGGCTAGGGAATTGATTGTCCCCCTGTACTCAGCAGTGGTGAGGCTGCACCTCAAATACTATGTTGGGTTTTGGGTCCCAAAGTAGAGCATTGAAACTTATGAAGGGTCTGGAGCAGCAGTCTTATGAGAAGCAGCTGAGGGAACTGAGATTGTTTAGCCTGGAAGTTTGGAGTAAAGGAGGTGGAGGGGAGGCTTCATCACTGTCTAAAGCTAACTGAGAGCAGGCTGTAGCATGGAGGGGTTTGGTTTGTTCTCCCAAAAGCAAGTTATAGGATATGTGGAAATGGCCTTAAATTGCAGCAAAGGAGCATTATGTTGTATGTTAGGAAAAGTGCTGAAAGATGTGATTTAGTGGTGACCTGGCAGCACTGGGTTAATGGTTAGACTTGATTATTTTAAAGGTTTCTTCTAACCAAAATGTTTCTGTGATTCTGTGCAAACTGGCCACAGTACTGCAAGAGCAAATGAAGGAGTAAGAAAATGTAATATACTGTGAACGGAAAGTTACCACTGGTACTGGAGAGGTGTCTGAATGGTCAGAAAGACTATCTTCACCAAGTCAGTCCTTGGGTAAAAATCTGGGATCTGTCTGTTGTTTATTATTGTACTAGTATTAAAGACATCAAGATAGGAATTAGTAAATAAACTCACTGTATTAAATGAAAGACATTAATTTGACTAAGTGTAAATGAAACAGCACTTGCCATCAGGAATAAAATTGCTCCTGTGCTGTCAGATGCCACAAGAGAATCCTCTGCCAAAATCCTCCAAAATTATATCATGCTAAAAGCATTGCATCATCAAAAGTTCATGCTGCCAGATCACTCCACCTTGAATCATTTCAGTCCCAAGGACACTTTCTACCCATGAAAATAATAGTTTAACTCCTTCACAGATGTCCAACATTAAGCAGGAACCGTCTCATATGTCATGCCCTTAATTTCTCAATCACGCTTTTATTGAATTAGTTTCATTCAAAAACATATGAAACTACAGGCTTTACATTCCATGGAATTTCAAAATGTACATAATTTTCCCATTTGTTTGCGCTGAAGTTGGGTCAGAATCAACACTCCAGATTTGTTGAGATAAAAGCTGATCCAACATCCAAGGTTTCCAAGTTATTTTTGTTGTGTCCTAAACAGAAAAACAAATCAAAATTCTTTACCATCCTGCATCTGAATTTGAATTTCATGCATGTTTTTGAGACAAAGTTACTGGGTTCTACTGTGACTCACATTTGCAATTGCACCACTTTAAAAAAATCCCCTTCAAGATTAAGTGTCTGAGCTAGAGGGCAGACCACATCTCCTATAAACTCAATTCCTTCCTCTCTTGATGAATTCTATCACTTTATTTCATGTTTATATCATTATGGCCATCTGAAGCCCATTTAAACCATTTTTCTTATGGCACATTGGGAAAGAAAATTATAAATTCAATTCAGACTGCATCACACTTTTTAAAACTGACCTAAACACTGTCATACTGTTCATCTCATTTCCTCTTTCTCCTTTTCTTTCTAACTAGTAATTTTATGAAATGTGATTGATCACAAACAAGAAGTACAACATACCCTCAAAGTTGCCCAAAACACTCCATGCAGGAAATCTCATCCTGAACACAATGTATTTCTGCATTACCAGGGATGCACACTGGTTGCTGAACCGTGAGATACACAAGGTCTATCTAAAACAAAGGGCTAGTAATCCTGATCAAATTGACTATTAAGTAATTTTTGTCTCATCACAGAACTGCAGAATCACCAAATGGTAGGGGTTGCAAAGGACCTCTGGAGACTACTCAGTCCATGCCGAACACTCACCTAGGGCAGGTCACATGGGAACACGTCCAAGCAGCTTTTGAAAGTCTCCAGAAAAGGAGATTCCACAACCTCTCTTGCAGCCTGTTCCAGTGCTCTGTCACCCTCACAGTAAAGTTCTTCCTGCCTCACCTCCATCCCAGGAAAGGTGATGGAACAATTTGTACTAGAGGCTGTTTCCGGGCACATCAAGGACAGGAGGGTCATTATGGACAGTCAGCATGGCTTCACAAAAGGGAAGTCATGCTTGACCAACCTGATAGCCTTTGATGAGGGTGTAACCAGATGGATGGATGAGGGCAGAGCCGTGGATGTCATCTATCTTGACTTAAGAAAGGCATTTGACACGGTCTCCCACAGCATCCTTGCAGACAAACTGAGGCAGTGTGGCCTAGATTTTTGGGTAGTGAGGTGGATTGTAAACTGGCTAAAGGGTAGAAGCCAGAGAGTGGTGGTCAATGGGTCAGAGTCTAGTTGGAGGCCTGTATCTAGTGGAGTGCCCCAGGGATCGGTGCTGGGACCGGTCCTGTTCAATCTATTCATTGATGACTNAAGAGAGGTGGAGCACCTCCCTTATGAGGAGAGGTTGAGGGAGCTGGGTCTCTTTAGCTTGGAGAAGAGGAGACTGAGGGGTGACCTCATTAATGTCTACAAATATTTGAGGGGTGGGTGTCAGGAGGATGGCACTGGGCTGTTCTTGGTGTCATGTAGTGATAGGACAAGGGGCAATGGTTGTAAGCTGGAACATAGGAGGTTCCACATCAACCTGACAAGGAACTTCTTCACGGTGAGGGTGACGGAGCACTGGAACAGGCTGCCCAGGGTGGTTGTGGAGTCTCCTTCACTGGAGATGTTCAAGACCCGACTGGATGTGTTCCTGTGTGACTTGGTTTAGGTGATCCTGCTGTTGCAGGCGGATTGGACTAGATGATCTTTCGAGGTCCCTTCCGATCTGTAATGATTCTATGATTCTATGATTCTATGTTGAGGTAGAACCTCCTGTGCTCTGACTTTTACCCATTGCTCTTCATCCTATCGCGGGGCAAAACTGAAAGGAGCCTGGCCCCTTCCTTTTGACACCCACCCTTCAGATACTGTTAGCCATTAATAAAATTCCCTCCGAGCCTTCTCTTCTCCATACTAAACAGATCCTTTTCTCTCAGCTATACCTCATAGGAGAGGCATTTAAGTCCCTTAATCATCCTTGCAGCTCTCCATTGGACTCTCCAGCACTTCCCTGTCTCTTTCGAACTGAGGAGCCCAGAACTGGACACAGTACTCCAAGTGTGGTCTCACCAGGGCAGAGTAGAGGGCAAAGAGAACCCCCCTTGGCCTGCTGAGGATGTTTTTTACATTGATTGGAGGAAAATGAACTCCCAATTAAAGTACTTATTATATGAACATGAATAATTACGCATAGTAATGTGTGCTTTTTTATCTCCCGTTTGAAAGTGTTTCAGATACCCACCACACGCAGGCAGTAAGGGTTCAAAGACTTGACGGTGCTGTCACCATTAAAAGAGAAAAATAAAGGTAATGAAAAGTCAGCCATTTGAAATGCAGAATTAGAGAATGATTTAAATTTGAAAAGGTTTCTGTCACTTCCCCTATGGGTTTCTTTTTAACATTGCACAGGATTTCCCCTCATTACAACCTTTGTCTGCTGTCTTTCATCTGGTTCCATCCTTCCCGCAGCCTCCTGTTGCGTAGCTTCAGCCCTGTCAGCTTCAGCCATTCTCCATCCAGTCATGTAGCCAGGCTGTCCCTGGCACCTACATGGCTTCACCCTTCAGCAGTATAGCAGCAGCTATGAAACATTTCGTGTGTCAGGTACTCTTAAACCTGTTTCTACTCCTTTTTTAGACAGTCCTCACTGTCAGCACCCAACCTAGTTGCAGATACCTGAATATATTAGGCTTGAAGGAATAAGCAGAATTTATCTGGCACAAGCCCAGAATTTCAAGCATATATCAGCATATATCTCACAGAATCACAGAACATTAGGGATTGGAAGGGACCTTGAAAGATCATCTAGTCCAATCTCCCTGCCAGAGCAGGATCACCTAGACCAATTCAATTTGAACCCCTTGTCTGTGTTGACAACTTTTAACAGAATTTAAATTATAAAACTGGATTCCATCCTGAAAACCTCATAAATATTCTTTGCTAAAACCAACCCAAGATCAAAGAGGCTATAAAATTAGGTAGAAGTATGCTAAAAATTAGACCAGCAGATATTTCCATATTTTTGAAAAAAATTATTAAAACCTAGACTTTTAAGATTTTAATTACATATTTATAATCCTTATTCAGTTTAGAGGATCAATTTTCTTTGAAATGCCTTTCTTATTTCTAGCTCACATTTCATCACAAGAGACTAGATTCAGATTGGTTGTTATCAGGCAAAAATTGCCCAACTGCTTCAGTGAAAAAATTGTACCTGCTTCTTATAGGTCTGAATTTACCTCTATAAGCTCTGTCTTGCTAAGAAAGCATGATGTAATTTGTGATCCCGCAAGATTGTCACTAGACAATCACACCTTCTAGCTGGCTTCCCAATTGGTCCTTCTTCAGGTCCGGCTGGTAGGCAGGCAAAGTTTTCCCCTGCTCTGCACCCAGGTGCCCCATCCTTGTCTCTTGTTGCCTTCTCAGTTATCTCATCTCCATGGCACCTGGTTCTTCTCCACCAGCTAGCGACATTCCTTAGCGATGATGTCTTAGGTCTGAAACAGCGTACACTACAGCAATTGCCAAAATTTCTTTGTCTTCTACACTATATACAGTTATAATGTTCTTGTAGGACTGCAGAAAATGAAATCTAAATCTAAAATATTTGAATAAATAGCATTTCTTAGGAAAAAATATTCCAATACATAACTCAGCCTTTGTAACTGTGACATGATTTTATAGTAAGGGACACGAAAGCACTACCATGAAATGAAAGCTTTATGTAATGTAAGTGAGGATTTTTTACAACATGCATTTTTCCAGCAGATAGAAGATAGCTGTGTGAAGATAGTAAGTGGCACGTTGGCCTGATATCTACCACTTTCTGTGCATACAGTCTCCTTCTCCACTACCTTCTCTTGATACAAAAATCAGCACCACTACTCTACAAATAAACTTATTTTCTAACAGCCTAGAATTTAGGTCCTACACAGAGTCAATTGAACGATGTTTTCAGTTTCTAAAAAAGCTTCCTAGTGATCTTGCAGAAAGCACCTTTCTGTTGATGCAGTTTGTCATCCAGATACCATGGGATGCCATTGGTTTTCTAGCATTCCTCATACTCCTAAAATGCCTACCTTATCAAGGCAGTACCCACCCCTTGGCAGAATAATATTCACAAGCAGAAAAATATAACTGATTTTTCTATAAACACTAATTCCAAATACAAAGTATTTGTGAGACACTTCATCCATGAGCTTTTCCTGCATCTATTTTAGATCCATTTTTTATTCTGGTTTTTTGGCAAGCAGAGGTACCAACTCCTTTAACAGGTGTCTCTGTCAGATTTTCATGCTCTTGAACTGTAACTGGCTTTCTACTAGCCAACAGCCATACCACAAGAACTGACTTTTTACCATGAAATATCTCAATTGACTTCAGGTAATTCAACCCAAGGGTATAAATGCCTCTTTGAACAATTCAGCAGTTACACTGTAACTACTGTAAACTGACTCTATGGGGGATTTTTCTTCAGTTTCTTTAAGGGGGTACACAGGAAAGAGAATACTTTTGGCAACGTATTTTAAAAAACACTGATTGCTGATCCATCATGTTTTCTTCCCAAGTAATGTTCAGTGATGCAATTGATACTTCTGCTTGGTCACACCCCTGCTGACAAAAAGGCCACAAAGTCATTTGAATAGTACAATTTTCTTCTCTTCTTTCCTTAAATCTGTGCGTACCTCTCCCTGGAAAAATCCAGATGCCCCCTCAGGCAACAATGGCCTCCAGAAAACAGCACAAATTCACCCACTTTTCAACTGCAATTTCCAACACGTAAAACAGAAAATATATTAGCACTATTCAAAGCCTTGCTGAAGCTTACCAGAATTCAGTCTTACCCAGGAATACATCCAGCTGAAAATCAACCAGTACCTATCTGCAGACCTCCTTCTACAGACGTCGTAATAGCCCCATACACAGAGGGAATTTCAGCTCTGTGGCTGTTTGACACTGTTTATTGATTAGAAAAACAGATTGCTATTCTCAGAATTGTGACGCAATTTTAATTACTGCCACATACAACATCTGACCTTCGGTCCATTAGGATAAAATTATCCACATAGTGTTCAAGTCTTTCAATTACCTCCAGTTCCCAAAAGCTGATTTGCAAGTGATGCTTAGTCAGCCATGATTCTACAGCCTTGTCTGCCCTCCGGTAAAGTTTCATCCACTTTAATCTCATTTTGCTAAGGGATAACTCCACTGAATATGCTAGTAAGCAGCAAGGTAGTTGAATGCTTTTAATTTCACAGTCCTTTTAGAAAATTGTAGAAAGTAAAAGATCTATAAGACAAATATATTATCCTATGTCTCTAGATTATTCCTCCTTGTTTTATCTACAGTTGTCCACTCCTCTACCTGCAAGGAATCTGGCATTGCTATTTAGCCCATGGTATCCAATCTCCTTTGAAACAGGAAGCAGAAATTATTCACCTTTTAGTAGATATCAACAGTTACTCTGCAAGAAGCAGGTTTTGGAGTTTGTTCATTTTAACATTTTGTTGACTTTCCCTCCAATTTCAGAATCATCTCTCAACAATACTCTTCCAGGATTATTTGACAACCTCTGTAGGGAGAACTGATAAAGGAAATTTTTACATGGAAAACAATGGACCTATAATACCTTTGTAAGGAAGTTCTTAATGACTTAAAGCACTACTTGTGCAGAATCAAGTAACTGAGAACAATCTCAGACACAAGATTAGTCATTAGACTGTGCTATAAAGGTAGCTTTATAGACACCCTCATACAACATCCATGTTTCTATAGGAAATACATATGGAAATGGAATAGGTATTAATCAAAATTTAAATACATTTATTTCTTACATTCATTTTACTTTACTGTGACTAATACTTCTATTTAAGAAAGTAGAGATCAAGTACAGATGAGATATGTCTTTTTGTGTCCAGTTCTGAGCACCTAGGTTCTAGAAGGACACAGAGCTGCTGGATAGAGTCCAGTGCAGAGCCATGAAGATGATGAAGGGAGTAGAAGATCTCCCTTGTGAGGAAAGGCTGAGGGAGCTGGGTCTGTTGAGCTTGGAGAAGAGGAGACAAGGGGTCACCTCATCAATGTTTATAAATATGTGAAGGATGGGTTTCAGGAGAATGGAGTCAGGCTCTTCTCAATGTCTTCTAGTGATAGGATGAGGGGCAATGGGTGTAAGCTGGAACATAGGAGGTTCCCTGTAAATATCCGAAGGAACTTCTTCCCAGTGAGAGTGACAGAACACTGGAACAGGCTGCCCATGGAGGTTGTGGAATCTGCTTCTCTGGTGAGGTTTAAAACCTGCCTGGATATGTTCCTGTGTGACTTGGTCTAGGTGATCCTGCTGTGTCAGGAGGATTGGACTGGATGATCTTTTGAGGTCCCTTCCAATCCCTAATGTTCTGTGATTCTGTGAAATATCCATCCTACAAAATGACAACAAATGAAGCAACACATCAAGAGATGTTGAAAAAGCCACATTAGAATTACTGACTTGCTCAGATATGCAGATTTTTAAATATTACAAACAATAATGAATTGTTACATTTCATACTATTCTAGCAAAACACAGGAACAACATTAATATTGTTATCTTTATTGAAAACACCGCTTGCTAGTTTATTACCGGGCTTGTCTAACAACAAATTTAATCAATTTTGCAATCAAAAGGAAGGGACGGTGCCCTTTAAACATCAAGAATGGTCTCTATGCCCTAGCAAGTGTGAGATTATTGACAAAGGGGATTTTTGGATAGTTTCATTTGTTTTTTTCAAATAAGATAACAACAAAAAAAGCCTTATTTATTGATATGCTGACCCCTGTAACATGCTGTGTATACAGACACTTTTTCCAGGAGGAAAAAGCAAGGTAATAGCTGTTGTTCCTATTATACTTCCACCATGGCTTCAATGTGATTTAAATAACTCTAAAATTTACAGTAGCATCGAAGCAAGACTCTGACATTTCAGAGGCTTAAATATATAATACGCTAAGCTAAGGTCACAAAACACTTCCTACTTCCCAAACAGTGGTTCACTGATCACATTATGTGAACAGAGAGCTCCCCGAGTTGGCTGAGTGTAGCAAATATGACAGGAACTCTTTCTACAATATGTTCCACAACAGCTTTCAAACAAAAAATTAATGGGAATTAATTAATTTAGAATATTGCCCTGTTGTCTTGGGAATTATTGTCTAAAGTTACCATGCAGCCTCTCAACACTCAGAAAAAACACATATGCACGCACACACACACATACTGAGGTTAAACATTTTCAGGAAATAAAACAGCAAACAAAAGGAAATGAAACTAGAACAAACCCAGCAACTCAAGTCCAAAAATGTCATATTTTATACATATATACACATACCTTACTGGAAACTCAAAAAAGTATGCCTTTCAAACAGTTTTTATACTAACATGTTAGCACTTGGAGAATTTAATGGCATGGCTGAATTGGCACAAAAAAGGTAATGTTCATCACTTTTACTTCAGCTGCCACTATTAGTCTGATCAGGTAGCATGTGGGCATACTAGTTAAAGCAGCATAATTCTTCAAGAAGAAATTGCCAACACATTCCCTTAGCCCACCAAGTAAGGCTTTTCTTTTTTCCAGGCTCACTATTTGTGGTGAAATGGTTCACAAATGACAGCATTCAATTAAGTTCAGAATTAATGTAGTGTGAAAACAGTCATACCAAGTGAAATTGAACAGAAAGATTGCAGGTATTTTGACCATATTTTACTGCAAAGGATTGCTTATTTTTCCTGGCATGGAACAGGACAATAGGACAACAGTCAATACAGAAAACAAGTGGTTGCCTTCACATATTAATTCAGATCCAGTTCTTAATATTCACCAATAACAGAGTTGATCTGTTGATCTATATGTGTTTGTTGTTGTCACATATTAATTCCTCAGAGGAGCTTTCATTTTTCAACTATTTCTGTGAGTTACTAAATAATACCCCAATTTAATACTTGTCAATAGTGTTCAAAAATGTATTTATTTGAATTAATCTCTTTCATTGCACCATTTACTCTATAGTAGTGCAATGCATATGCATTTGTGCTTATGAGAATATTTATGTCATAAGCATACTTCTTTTGTGTGGGTCAGCTATTTGAGATGGTTTTAAACACTGATCTTATTGAAGAACTAGTAAATGGGGTTGGCTGAAAATTACTACATCTCATGAAAACTGAACATAGAGGGGAGATATATGACTGTGATCAAATCAGAAACACTAAATTTTGAGAAACCATAAACAAAAATGTAGGAAATAAAGTTAAAATCCTTCTGGATCATTTTCATTCATTCAGTTTAAACATCTTTAGAAGTAGCTTATGTTTTGAAATAATTCAACATGAAGGACTAAATATGACAACATATTTTATTAATACAGTATCAGACACATTAAAAAAATCGAATGTGTTAAAAAACATTTAAACTTGTTGGAAGTGTTTTGAAAAATGTTAATTTCAAAACTAACCCTTTTTTATGAGAAGTTTCAGATCTAAATGTTCTTTTCCCCTCTCTCCAAAAAACAGGCTTCATTCCAACAACCACACTAGACTTGATGGTCATTGTTCCCTACACAGTTAAGCAGAAAATAGAGTAACTAGAATTCCAATACAAATTACACCCAGTTCTTCTTGTTTCAAGTGTGCAAAGGAAAACTACAGAATTCACTGACTAGCATGTAACCTCCAAAATCCAAGAAAAAATCTCTCCTCTCACCCAACAGAGTGCTCTTCATAGTCAGTGCACTGCTTATGATTACACAGACCTTTCTCAGGTTTCTCATAATTGTAAGGAAAAGGGTAATACCTTCTGATGGGCTTTTTAACAGTGTTCTCCACTGCTTTTTCCTTAGCACCCTCTGTTTTGCTGAAAGTACTGAACCGTTTGGCATCTAATGTCAACTCTGCCATCTTCCAGAGCTTTGAATTTCAAGTGAGACTAGGAACCCATCTTGTTGAAATCATTGCACCATCAATTGCTTTTGTCCCCAGAGATAAAAAGAGAATCAGGGATATCAAGAGGGAACTGTAATGTTTAAGAACTCTATTAATATTTTTCAAACTCAAACTTGTTTATCTTCACTAAAATTTGATGAGTTCCTGTGTGACTTGGTTTAGGTGATCCTGCTGTTACAGGCGGATTGGGGTAGACGATCTTTCGAGGTCCCTTCCAATCCGTAGTGATTCTATGATTCTATGAAAATTTCAGAAAGCCAAGGTAATTTGAAGTTTGCAATGGTGAATCAGAGACTAATATATCAAAATAATTGAGAGGGTGCTTAAATTTTCTCATTAATTGCTTTCTGTGGGAGAAATCCTGCACTGCAGCCTGGCATCAAATCACCTAACAGAGACCAAATATTTATCAATCAACATTGCAAGCATTTAATAAAAGGTTTTCATAGTGGAAAGGTTGATGGAGCTGTGATAGATAATTTCCATTAACAATCTTGTCTCCTCAAACTACAACACTATTACAATAAGCAGTAGTCTCCTGTTCTTATGAACCTCAATTTCCTGAGCTTCAGAAAAAAACAGCTGCTGCAGCACATAAATAAAATATTTAATGCAACATTTTCTAGCAACTTCACTAAGGAAGTTAATTTTGGGCAATAGAGGTTTTGGAGATTTGTTTGTTTTAAGAGGGAAGTCCTGGAGAAGAACTCAGAGAGGTACAGGGAAAAAGATGAAATAAAATAATTAATCTTAGCATTAGAGAAGCTGAAATAGAGGTAGATGGGTGGAGCCAGGCTCTGCAGTCTGGACAATGGCCAAATAAGAGCCAGAAAAAAGGGGCCCCTGTATCCTGCGCTTCTCAGATGGAGGACAAAAGCCCAAATAGAAGGGATGAGTAGAGCCAAGTGCAGGGCCATGGCAGAAGGCAAGCACCCCCCTTGCCTGCTTCATCTCCCCGGTTGCCACTGATAAATAGATATGAGCCTCTACTGGAAGACAGCCAGTCTAATAAGTATATAGAGGACAGGCAATCTATTCCAGAGGTCCTAGCATGGTCACATAAATCGGAGAGGTCTTCCAGTAATATGGCAACCTCATCCACAAAAAAGAAGAGAGTACTAATTATTGGAGGCTCGTTCCTGAAGGGAACTGAGGGCCCAGTATGCAGAGCTGACCCTCATCATAGGGAAATCTGCAGTCTACCTGGAGCCTGAGCCAGGGATATCACTAGGACAGTTCCTAACCACGCTAATATTTGCTGGAAGTCCTACTGAGCCAGCCACCCACGGTCCAGGAGGATCCTCCAGTTCATTGGTGACAAATTCCTGATGCAAATGGTGGAGGAGCCCACTAGAAGAGGAGCGCCACTGGATCTTGTACTCACCAACAAGGAGGGTCTGCTTGAAGGAGGAAAGGTTGACGGCAGTCTTGGCTGCAGTGACCATGAGATGGTGGAGTTCAGGTTATTTCCTGTGCTAGGAAGATCACAACCCTGGACTTCAGGAGGGCCAACTTTGGCCTTTTCAAGCAATTGCTGGGGGAAATCCCATGGGACAGGGTACTGGCAGGTAAAGAGGCACAAGACAACTGTTAACATTCAAAGACCACAAAACAAGAGCATCCCAACAGGAAAGAAGTCAAGGAAGAGAACCTGCATGGTTAAACAGGTACCTGGTAGGGAAACTGAATAAGAAAAAAAAAGCCTATAGGTCATGGAAGGATGGGATGCCCACTTGGGATGATTATAAGGCTCTAGTGAGAGAACGTAGGGATACAACTGGAAAAGCCAAGACCTCCTTGGAATTAAACCTTGCAAGGTTTAGGTCAAGGTCAACAAGAGGTCAAGGGCAACAAAAAGGGCTTCTTCAAATACATAGCAGGTAAAACTAAAGCTAGGGGCAATGTAGGCCCCCTGCAGAATGAGGTGGGTACCTGGAAGACACAGGATATAGAGAAAGTAGAGAAAGAGATACTCAGCACCTTCTTTGCCTCTCTTCTGGGGGCTGTCCTGATATCAAACCCCAGACTGCTGAGGGTCCAAGGGAAGTTAAGTCAACATAGGAGTTTGCCCTGGTTGATGAGCCCTGGATTAGGGATAAGTTGAACAAACTGGACGGGATGCACCCACAGTGCTAAGGGAGGCAGTGGAAGTCATTGCTAGGCCACTCTCCGTTATCTTTTCTAAGTCATGGGGATCAGGAGAGGTGCCTAGGGACAAATGTGACTCCAATCTTTTAAAAGGGTAAGAAGGAGGACCCAGGTAACTATAGACTGGTCAGCCTCACCTCCATCCCAGGAAAGATGATGGAACAATTTGTTCTAGAGGCTGTCTGCAGGCACATCAAGGACAGGAGGGTCATTAGGGACAGTCAGCATGGCTTCACCAAAGGGAAGTCCTATTCTATCTATTCATTAATGACTTGGATGAGGGATTAGGGTACACTGTTAGTGAGTTTACTGATGACACAAATCTGGGAGGTGTGGTAAACACTCCAGCAGACTGTGCTGCCATTCAGTGAGACCTGGACAGGCTGGATTGCTGGGCAGAGAGAAATTTAATGAACTAATGCAAGAGTAAGTGTAGAGTCTTGCATCTGGGCAAGAACAACCCCAGGTACCAGTATAGGCTGGGAACTGACCCGTTGGAAACTAGTTCAGGAGAAAAGGACCTGGGGATGCTGGTGGACAGCAAGATTAACATGAGCCAGCAATGTGCTCTTGTGACCAAGAGGGCCAACAGCATCCTGGGGTGGATCAGAATGGGGGTGGTGAGCAGATCAAGAGAGGTTCTTCTCCCCCTCTACTCTGCCCTGGTGAGACCATATCTGGGCCCCTCAGTTCAAGAAGGACTTGGACCTTCTGGAGAGAGTCCAGTGCAGTGCAACGGAGATGGTGAAGGGAGTGGAACACCTCCCTTATGAGGAGAGGCTGAGGGAGCTGGGTCTTTTGAACTTGGAGAAGAGGAGACTGAGGGGTGACCTCATTAATGTTTATAAAGATGTGAAAGGTGGGTGTCAGGAGCATGGAACCAGGCTCTTCTCAGTGTCTTCTGGTGATAGGACAAGGGGTAACGGGTGTAAGCTGGAATATAGGAGGTTCCAATATGAATGTGAGTAGGAATTTCTTCCTAGTGCGGGTGACGGAGCATTGGAATGCGCTGCCCAGGGTAGTTGTGGAGTCTCCTTCACTAGAGACATTTAAAACCCACCTGAATATGTTCCTTGGACTTGGTCTGATACTGGTATATCTATCTTTTCTGTGTACAAACACTGGTATAAAATATCCCAAAGCCTATAATGAATGACTCAATAGGAATGATTGCTTTCAGCAGCTCTATCAAATACCTAATAAATTTAACATACTTAAAGAAGAGTAGGAAGACCAAGGGGAAGGCAAGCAATTCATACTAGGCACTTGCAAGTGTCTGGGTTCTTCCTTGCAACACTACAGTAATCAATTTTACTTAAATATCAGCCATGCTGATCCTAGGCACACACATGTCCTTGTCATGTTACCTTCTGACTTTCATTTTACTCATCTTCAAAATTATTCTGAACCAAAATTCCGTTATTTCACACATAGATTATAAGTTTAACATAAGCGACAACCTAATCTTTCTTTTGATGCAGCAGTGTGTTTAGAATCAGGAAGCAACACTAGGAATACTACAAAGAACAGTAACAAGAGTGAAAAAACCCTAAACCATAGGTATCACCTTCATTAATCTTTTCTGGCCTCTGCATTCAAGAGGAGCAAGAAAAAGATTTGACATAATCCTTCAGGAATTGGATCTCCCCTCTAACAACGTCCATGTTGCACTTTTCCCACTAGTGTAATCATGTAGTAACCACATTTTCTGTAACAAGGATATTTTCAAATCTAACAGCCAGCAGGTAGCTGCTGGGACAAAATAGATCAATCTGAAGCTGCTTCTAACTCTCTAGTGGCAGACTGGAAAACCACCACAGCCACCCCCAACAGATTTAATTAAAATAATAAGATGAAATATATACAAGTACAAATAGTATGAAATATATACAGAACTAATAGCAAACCAGCTTCTTGGGCACCACCCATTGAAACTGATTTGATCCTTGTGACACCTCAGCTTCAAAACTAAGTATGGTGTAAAAAAAAAAAAAGAACACCTTCTTTGGTCAGTTTAGGTTCACTGTACTCTCCACTCCTCCCCACAGGTGCAGCTTCTAACTTACTACATCCCCAAAACGGTACAGTGACCTTTGTCTTCACAGGAGCAAGTATAAGCCTTCCTGCATACCTGTCCTTGGCAGTAAGTGTAAACATCAAGCATTATCACTTCTAGATACTGGACACTGTCTGCAAAAATGTATTGTTAACTTCCAAAAGTGCAGTGACTTAGAAAAGACTGCTGGAAAGTAAAATCATTGAACAGAATTAGTCCTGTTCTACCTCAAATCAGAACAGATGGAAGACTACCTGTACAACTGCTTTAGAAAGGAAATTCAGACAGTCTTCTCAGCTATTTACACCAGGCTTTCAATAGTGAATGTGGGGGTCCTGCAACAACACAGCAGTTTTAATCTGTTTCCAGAGCATCACCAATACGCAGTAGAGTACAAGAATAAAACATAACGTGCAGACACTGAACGGTAGGGACCTCTGGAGATCATCTATTCCAGTCCCCCTGTGCTAGAGCAGCATCACTTAGGGAAGATAGCACAAGAACATGTCCAGGTAGGTTTTGAATGTCTCCAGAGGAAGACACTCCACAATCCAGGCAGCCCTCAGCTTTCCACATGGGGCTTCCAATTCTGCAGAAAGCCCATAGCAGTCTCACCATATACCATACACATACACGTATACATACACATACATCAGCAGAAGGAAGTAATCATTAAAGTGTTAGGTGTGAAGTGGGAACAGAGAGAGGCTAGCGTTGCCTTTACAGAGCACCTCGAACTGTAACCCAACAAGCTTCATGAGTGACATTCGCCTGACCTCACCTCTTTGGTGAGTACGGCTGCTTGAGTGCCTGCGTGGCTACGTGCTGAGACGCAGAGGGGGCAGACTGTTTTTGACTCGAGGATTATAGCTGATGGGGGGACTGACCAAAAAAACACCCACACCAAAACAAAAACCTTACAAGACGAACAGGACTGTTACCACAAGACATGGAAGACATGGTGACTACTAGGACAAGGGCCAGTAGAAAATCAGTGGCCACCCACACACAGACCACATACAATCATGTGGAAGTTCAGGCAGGTGGCTGCAGTGAGTGCTGGAATCTGGCACTAAATGTGGGGGATGGCAGGGAGAGCACCTGTGTTAGATGTGAGCAAATCAATGATCTGATGACAAGGGTGGCTGAGCTGAGGGAAGAGGTGGAAAGGCTGAGAACTATAAGAGATTGCAAAAGGGAAATTGACTATTTCCATAGTGTAATCTCTACAAAACCTGATCTAGGGTTGAATCTTGGTGGCTCAGAGGGTCCAACAACCTCCCTGCAGCAAGTCTCTCAGCCTCCATGCAGTAACCCACAGGAGCAGGGTCAATGGGTACAGGTCTCTGTCAGGCAGAACAAAAAATACCAAAAACGGAGCAAGTGTGCTGCCCTAGGGAGTTCACAACCTGCACTGCACTTGCAGAACAGATACAATGCTCTGCGGGAGAAGCAGGTCACTAACAAGAAGGAGGATTCAAACAGTCTGGCAGCTGCACAAGAGACAGGAAGCCTCAGGTCAGCCATCATGACCACTCCTGTAAAGAAACCTAGAAGATTCATTGTTATGATTGGAGACTCCCTACTGAAGGGAACAGAGGGCCCAATATGCAGAGCTACCCCATTCCATAGAGAGGTCTGCTGCTTCCCTGGTGCCAGGGTTGGGGACATTTTGGGCAAAGTCCTCAACCTCGTGAGTCCTTCGGATTACTACCCACTGCTGGTCTTTCAAGTGGGTTGTGATGACGCATCAATGAGAGGCTCACGATCAGTTAAGAGGGACTTCAGGGCCTTAGGGGAACTGCTAAAGGGATCAGGAGCTCAAGTGGTGCTCTCCTCTATCCCTCTAACATCAGCAATTGATGAGGGAACATTTAGCAAGAGCCAGCAGGTCAATTCATGGCTCCGGAACTG
>VXBP01002533.1:0-63713 GCA_013400115.1 Rhinopomastus cyanomelas
AAACAAGCCTTACAAAAAGGTTATTTCAGAGTAAAGCCACGAGGGAATATTCTTTGGGGTGGCTGTTGTTCACTGAGAGATTATATAAAAGCCATAGCTTGATTTGTCCCACTGCCGTTTGGACCCCTTCCATAGATCACCTCTCATGCTGTCAAGATATTCTGCAATAAATGTAAGTGCACTTCAGATTTAAGAATAAATTACAAGGTGTCAAATATTTTACAGAAAAATGTTTGTATACACAAGAATTAAAAATATTTCAGCAGAAGCACTGGTGATCTGTTGAGTTACGCTCTATACACCTGGTTCTGGTTGATTTAAAAATCACATGGGGTCCTTCTTCCTAAAGAGATAAGTAGTGCCACAGGACAGTATAAAATTTACAAATGTTAGTCTTGGTCCTATTTTTTATTTCCCCGTGTGGACATGGGTTAAATATTTCTCTACGCCAATGTCAGCAACATAATCTAAAGACACAATACCAAACCCTACTTTGTGTGCTTTGTGGAAGAGTATTTTTAAACATCTTTTGAAAGTTCTTTGATCTCTGGTGCCAAGCTGTCAGGAAAAGAAGCCAAATCAGTGCAAAAATACTCTGTTCCTACTTGTACTTTGGTGTCAACATGGCTGTATTTATCTATTGAGGTCCCTTTCAATCCTTAATGATTCTATGATTCTGATAATATTCTGCTAATATCTGTAGAGTACTGGGTGTAAGCTGGAACACAGGAGGTTCCACATCAATATGAGAAGGACGATATGAGAACTTCTTCCCAGTGAGGGTGACAGAGCACTGGAACAGGCTGCCCAAGGGGGTTGTGGAGTCTCCTTCTCTGAAGATGTTTAAAACCCACCTGGATGTGTGACTTGATCTAGGTGATCCTGCTGTGTTGGGGGGATTGGACTGGATGATCTTTCGCGGTCCCTTCCAGTCCCTAATGTTCTGTGAATCTGTGATTACAGGTAAGCACCGTACAGCTAATGTTTGAGAACTCAGGTTCTGAAGCCAGACAAGTTCACTTCTAAGTGGTGAATGAAAACAACACTCTGTGAGAGGCTGCAATACATAATGTGGAAGACAGAGCAGGAACACTATAACCAACCCAAACAGAAAAGTGGATTCACCTACATAATGAAGAACAAAAAAGGTTGGAGCTCTGTCCTCTTCTCTGGTGGATGTCTTTCCTCTATCACACAGACTAATGGAAATCGCTCCAGCAAGGACCAGTCACGAATGTAACATGGACAGAGGCTGTGAAAGCAGCTGACCACTCTGTACAAAATACCTTGAGAGTATTTGCAAACAAAAAAGGAAAGGTCTCCATCAGCTCATATGTCTTCACCCAACACTTTGATTTAGGCCACCTCTGGTTTTGCAGGACTGGTGTTCTCCAAATTAAACACATTAAACTCGAATAGAGCCTCCAAAAAACCAAAGAGCACAGAAAGAGTGGAGGCCTTGACCACGTCAAGGACTGTCTCCTGAACAAAGGAATTATAACGGCTCCTGCAAAGCAGCGGGCATCATATCTTTTGACAACTGATTCCAAAATGCTCCCTGAGCATTGACTTAACCACTGTCTTATTCTACAGATCATGGCTAGAAGTGCTCCTTCACCTCTTGTGTTCGAAAAGGTACCATAGTACCACAGTACATTAGGGATTGGAAGAGACCTCGAAAGACCATCTAGTTCAATCACATTAGCTGAAACCACAGAGAAGTCATCTCCAAGTTTGTCAAGCAATAACTTTGTTGGCATGATTGCAAAGGCCCCGTAGAACTGGATCACCCAATCTACAAAAATATTTTAACCTTTTTTTTTTAGAAAGAAACACTCAAATCTGCTGCCACATGCTACCAGGATACTCTCAGATCATGAATCTGTTCAGTGCTACAGCAGTGAGAAGAAAATATCTCTGCATCTTGTGCATATGCTGAATGATTGGAAAGACGCCCACGTTTACTTCTATGGACTTCAGATAAGACCCTGAATGGATAAAGATTGATCAGATTTGCAGAAAATTAAACAAATACTCATGTAGAATGGACTGTGTGCAAACAGTTTGTTCAGATCAAAAGGAAGGCATAAGAAACTAAACTCAAACAACTGAGTGAGAATTTATAGTTAAGCAGAGAAGAAGTCAAATTCACTAGAAAGTTATACTGTCAAGTGTACGGAGGAGAAATGTTTGTGACGTAACTGCTAACTCGTACGAAGTAAAAAACCCAAGATAAATTTACTCTTGCACTGAGTTCTGCTTATAACATTTGGCTTCCAATTGCAGATTTTAACATTGTCAAGTTAGTCAGGATTGAGCATGTCACCACCATCCACTTGAGTCACAGACTGCTACAATTAACTCTGTGGAAAGCTTACAGATGTTGTTAGCAGGCAGCTGGCCATAAATCAAAACTCCCTTTGCTTTTAAGAATGCAGCCTGCTAAGAGCTAATCCATTCATACTGTCTAGTGTGGCTACGTGGAATCACAGACTTGTTTAGGTTGGAAAAGACTATTAAGATCAACTATTAATCCAAATCTACCCAGCTCACCATTAAACCACGTTCCTAAACTCAGACAAGTATCTACACAACCTATCTGCTAAGAAAACACAGTTGGATGTACTTTTCTGTTCTCGCTTATGTGTCACATTTACTTTCTTTACCAATCAAACCAATGTCTCTACTATCTCGAGCCTGTAGAGCTAACAGAGTCAATGATAAGAAAACAGTCTTTTGTCTTCCTGCATCATCACCAATGACAATCATTCCACTTAATTTTTTTTCAAAAGAGAAACAACAATGTTCAAAGTAGAATGGAAATTGAAAAAGAGCCGGAGAGCACAGAGATGAAAGTTTGTGCCATTTCTGAGCTGTCTTCCATCTGCTGGAACAATGGGTAACACTAACCATTGCTTTGAAGCAACACAAAGAGACCTACAGCTTAACATCACTGCAGCTTCCGTTCAGTTCCAGCCAAGCTAAGAGGAACTTTGATTCTCAGGCCACCATCTCCTTATATGATACAAACACACACCAGTGACACCCATGGTAGGCATCTGAGGGACCACATAGTGTTACAGACCTTGCCTGCTGCCTGAAGAAGCCATTCCCCACCTCCAAGACAGACACAGAGGGTCAGATTTTCTTTAAAATTAAATTACTGATAAAACAAGTTTGCTGTAGACGTTCTTCAGATGAATTACTCAATCAGCAATTTATTCCTGTCCTATGCTGACCAAGGCCACAATAGCTTCATTGAGTAATGGACAATTTGAAAAGTGTTGTAGGAACCTTTGGATTTCTAGCTTTCACTTGCATCTTCAGTTGGAAACATCTACTGACTTGACTACTCAGTTGAAGGAAGACATTCCTGTGAGACACCTAAACCCACTGTGTTTTCTTGTCACTAGTATCAGGTATGTGCATACTCTCTGAAAGTCTCGAGACTTTGATTATTCCAAATACTGAGGGTAACATAAGACTCATGAAGTCGTGGTAATATAAAATACAGGTGGTAGGCTCCCAGGACTTGTACAGAATTATCTGGGTTAGTACCACAGACACATTCAGGTTGCAGTCTCCCACTCATTACTCATCAGGATCCCCAAATCATTTTCAGCAGCACCTCAATCAATAAGACACAAGTTAGTGAGTCTCCATCCAACATGAAGGGGTTGGTCTGGCCCAGACAGAAGCCAAATTTTGCACTGGCTGAATTTATGAGGTTCTTGTTGAACAATTCCTCCAACTCCAACCTCTGGATGGTGACCATGTCTCCAGGCATATCGACTGGCTCCCCCAATTTTCTGTCATCTCCAGTTTGAACTAGGACAGACCTGTGAAGAACTCCCCTTGTAAGAAGCCTCATGGCTTCTCAGCGTATGAATCAGTAACTGCTATGCTCAGAGCATGACATTTCAGCTGGTCTTTTACAAACTGAGCAGTGCACCCAACTAGGCTGTAAGGTCCCAGCCTGACAACAAGGACGCTGTGGAAGATTGTGTCGAAGCCTTCCTGAATTCATGGTCAAAGATGCACTGCTCTCCTCTCATGCACAGCCTCAGTCATTTCACCACAGACAGCGAGCAGATCGTCAGGAATTCCTCCCAAACCTTTTGGGCACAAAGAAAGAAGTTGTCCACTGATTGTGCCATTCCCCTCAGCTCCTACTTCATCTTCATCACTCTCCTCCATAGGCTGGCACTGGATTTGTTTACTTTGGTGCTTAACTTTGATGACAAGTGTACTTCTGTAGCAAATTCTCAGCACAGAGATATTGTGAAGTGCACAAATGGATTACTTCTGGATGAAACAAACCTGCCAGATGCGCTGCAACCACTAATGAGTGTTAGGTGTCTGGGACCAGCCAAATTTGAGCTGATACAATTACGTACCTCCAAAACACTAACACACCACAAAAATGCAGCAAGCCTCTACCTGGTCCTCAGCACAATCTGTTTCATTCCACAGATCTGTTTGCCTGATGTTGCAGTTTTTATGTAGCTCTAGAGGATGAGTTTATGAGCTGACTCTAGACTCAGCAGCAAAGTTAAGGCAGCCAGTCTGGATGGTTCTGCAGGGCTGCCACAGAAATACAGATTTTGCCTTGTCCCACCTCACTGTTTAAGCTTACGTGAAGGAAACATCCATCATCATGGAATTACATAAAGGTTTTGGAAGTAGGTTTTCTGATGACTAAAAAACTGGTTTTCCACATAATAGCCTCTGCTAAATTGCATTTTTGGCAATGAAAATGGACAGTTTTGTTGTTCAGAAGCAGAATACTGCTAAGGCTGAAACAGTTAATTATTTAAAACTATTAAGTCCTTCTGTTTGAATCACGAAAAATCAAGAACTCATGTTAAGTTTTAGAAATACCAATATGATAGTGGGTCCTCCTGTGTAAATAAAACATGCTGAAAAACAGAATAGCACGTTTACATTTAATTTAACCCTGTGAACCCAGCTCACTGCACATCTCGAAGACTTCATGAATTTGATGCTTTGGGACTCAGTAACATAAAATAGCTCCTGGATTTGAGACTGCAAATTCAATCCCAAATACCAGAGTTTTAAACCTGTCACACAATTATGCCAATGAAAATAAGGGAAGTATTTGCCTCCATTAAAAAGTGCTTCTTATGAACATACTCTTGACAATCTTTATGGATTGCTAAATATTCATTAGCTATTACAGCAGTGTCAGTGTGGCTCAGTGTGAGCCAAGGCTGGTGACAACAGAAAGTGTATGATGGTAACTCTGGACTTCAGAGTTCTGAGATTAATGCACAAATGAAAACAAGGATCCAAAACACATTAATTTTAGCTTCCAAATATCCTTGGAAAATGATATTTGGGTTTCCAGGGATCCAACTTTCTTCGCAGACATTTTTGATTAAAAAGGACAAGCTTTGGTTGAAGACAATTACGCAAATCCTCAGTTATGCCTATAAAAGTTAATTTAAAAATCAGAAAAGGCCATCTGTGTGAAAGGTACTGAAGGTGGGAAACACAGGCTTTAGAATCTGAGGGGTAATTCTTCAGTGAGGTCTTATTTCAGTGCTTGCTACTGTGCCAGTTCAGCCTGGCCAGGATCAAGCCCCAGCTAACGACAGACACCTTAGGCAGACTGGGGAATGCCTAGCACAGCCGAGGAAGCAATTTCTGTGCTCTGCTTGTAGGGATTTGACACTTTCTGTGTAAAGCTGCATCCCATTTTTTCCCCGTCTGTCGTGAGCACCATGCAGGCTGCAAGTTCCTCAGGGCAGGAACCTGTTAAACACTTAGCACAACACAGGAGCTCCATGGTAATAATTACCATCGCTATTAAATGTGCCGCGGCATGGCTGCTTCAGTGCTCCGACTGTAACTCGTGTTTCTGTCACTATAATGATGTTACACCGAACTGCAATAGAGAGGTCTGGGGAAAGGCAAGGAGATGCTCTAGTGCTCCCCTGATCTCCTGCAGTGCTAGGCAGCACTTCTGATACCAATAATCCATGGCTACGCTGCTGCTGAGAACAGGAATATGTGTTCATGCCATTAACGTGTGACATCACACCACAACCACCCACGAGGAAAACTCTTGGCTTCCACACGTGTTATGATGACGCCTGAAACGCAAACACGTTCGCTTCCAAGCTTAAAAGCACCAGATCTTCCCTCGTGCAATTCAAGCACCTTCACTTCAAACTAGCATCACAGTTCAACACTCCATTTCTCCCCTGTGGAAGGCAACTCTTTAATGAAATATAGGAGTCACCAGCTGAGACCTCGACATGAAACAGCTCCTTTACCCTCTGACCTTTGCTCTGTGTATACAAAGCAGAGAACCACCCAGAGGAAATGGCCTGAAGCTGCACCTGGGAAATTTAGGTTGGACATGAGGAAAAAGGTTTTCTGTGGAAAGGGTCATCAGGCCTTGGAAGAAGGCTACCCAGGGAGGGGGTTGAGTCGCCATCCCTGGATGTGTTTCAAAGTTGTGGATTGCTGGAGCGTGGGGACAGAGTTTAGGGTGGCCTTGGGACAGTGGGGTTAATGGTTGGACTAGGTCTTTTCCAACCTGACCAATGCTATGAACCATACTGCCATCTCAGAAGTCTCCCCTTAGTGCTCTCCCAGTCTGCAATCCCACATGCAGTTGCAGTGGGGACTGGACAAGCAGATGGAGTCAGTTGCAAAGGTCAGGGGTTGCTCTTCTCACACGTATGAAGTACGAAACTTGCACACACTGTGAAGGCGCTGCTCTGACAGGAGTACTGGATGAAAGTAGTGGCTGTTCCATCCCTACCAGTGTTCAAGGACAGGGTGAATGGGGCAACCTGGTCTAGTGACAAGTGTCCCTGCTATGGCGGGGGGTTGGATCTAGATGACCTTTAACGTCCCTTCAAACCTGAACCATTCTATGATGCTATGAGTCTATGTAAGGAATCCTGCTACAAAAACTCAAATATCTTTTTGAACCTTGGGATCTGTTACCCTATGATTTAGGTTTTTCAAGGTAGAATTAGGAAGATGTAAAATGTTCTTTTTTTTTTAAGACAATTTTCTAATCAAAACTTGGATGTATGTCCCAACACTGACAGAGATTAAATCCAGCTCATCACTTTACAACAGAAGTATCAACAAATTACTGAAGAGCAATTTTTTGTCCTGTATTTATGCACAAATTCCTACCCACACAGGTAGACCTTCCACACATAGAGTTTAAAATGTTAAATTAAACCAGTATTTTCATATCTGGTTTTGTGATTACCTGACTACACGAAGAAACCCCTCCTCGCACACAGAGTACCACACATACGCAAACTAAAGTCCCATGTGGCTTTTTTCTAAAGCACGAAATAAAACTTCCAGGTTTGCAGATGCTAAATGATTGATACATTTTCCATTTAAATGCAAATTCAACTTTTTTGTTTTAATGGGATGACAAGTCCTTTTTTGGCCAGATTTTCAGACATTCTGAAGCATGAGAGAAGGTTGTGGGGGATGAGATCTGTTTAGATTTGCTCAGTATAATTCTTAGTAAGATAATCATGCTGCATTTTCTTTCATCAATTCAGCCAAGTGTTTTGATCATTCATTTTCTGAAAACAGGTTAAGTTAAAAGAGAAGAGTTTACCCATTTGTTCTTATGGGGTAAGAAGGGAAGCGGATTTTGCAGAATAACGATCCCCTGGTAGTGTAAAATACAAGGGGGGAAAAAAAGAAGAGTTCAAGAGCAGCATTCTAATGACCAAAATTCACTATGTGTTTTTTATTATGTTGGGAAAAAACCCCTCTTTTAAGAAATGGAAATCACTACATTCTATTGATTCATGCACAGAATCTTCAGACATAAGTCATCAGCACTGACACTTTCAAATACATAAAACGTGACATCTGCTCCTACCAACGCACTACCTAGGCTGTAAATCATCAAAGAGAAAAACAGTTCAATGTCATTTCAGCCACTGTAAGCTATGGTCTACAACCGAGAGATAAAAATAGTCACACTGTCTCTGTGACATCTCAACCACTTTTCTATTGCAGTATTCTGTGTTCTAATTTATCTTTGTGGTTGAACAACACACAATCAATTGTAAGCAACTAGTGTCGTTTGATTCCAGTCAACGGCAATTTTCTCCAGCTTTATCTTTTCCCCCTCCTTGCTGCACTGACTTTAAACGCTCTTGCAAGCCCACCCTTTCCGATGCAGTCTTTTGTGGAGACTCTGAGGACTTAAACTTGCCATTTTAAACTACAGAATCACAGAACACCTCTGGTTGGAAGAGCCCTTTAAGACCGCTGCTAGGTAACCCCTAAACCATGTTCCTAAGCACTATGACTAAATTGTGGAAATACAAGAAGAAAAGTAATAACTTATATTTAATGTTTTCCAAGTGCTTGTGAAATCCTTTTTCTGGGCATCACCACATTTGCAGTCATGCTAATGAAGAAAATATATATATATATGCATCTCTCAGCACCCTTATCAGGGATCACTGTACTGTGTATTTTTTCCATGCATCATTCCTCACCAACAGTATCAAGTATCTTGATCCTTCCTTGAAAGAAATGCAAAATTGCCTCCTATAGCTACTTTGTCAGCTTAATTAGCATTCAAACCAATATTCAATTTGCATGAAGTACTAAATCAGTTTTTCAACTCTTCAGTGATTTATTTCATTTAATTATGAAGTGAGAACATGACAATCACAACCGGCATAGTACGTTGTTATTGGCACCTAAGAGATCACAACGTGCGTTAGGATTGAAGTAATTTTTTTGGTGCATGATAAAGCCCAAGGAGGTGAATTATGTTAACCACAGGTATTTAGGATTAGCTTCTGCAGTGGAAAGAAAACATTTGTAAGGCTAATGAAAATGTAAGGAATAGGCACACCACCATGACAAGTGACACGGTTAAACACATGGGCAACTGTTGGCAGAGAGCAACAGTCAAATAACACAGTCAAAAGCCCAAGTCCTTTGATGGGCTGAGCAGGAAACAGTTTTTCCCAGTTCCAGGTTGCATAATTTTCTTAATGTATATGAAGAAAAAAATATCACATTCCCTTCAATTATATTTTCCTGTACTGTGAGACATGTATGAAGTTCTCTCTGCTTCCCTCCTTTTCTGAGAAGAATATAAGCCTTGAGCTTGGCACCCAATGTCCAAGCACTCATGCTTAGTCTGTATGGGGGCCTGCAGGGAAGCTGGAGAGGGACTCTAGTGGTAAGTCAAGGGCAAAGGTTTCAAACTTAGAGAGGGTAGATTTAGATCACATCTTAGGAACAAATTCCTCACTATGACAGTGGCAAGACATTGCAACTGCTTGCTCAGGGAGGTTGTGGATGCTCCATCCCTAGAAGTGACCAAAGCCAGACTGGAAGGGGTTCTGAACAATCAGGTCTAGTGAGAGGTGTCCATGGCAGGGGGTTGGATCTAGATGGTTTCTGAGGTTCCTTCCAACCTAAGCCATTCTTTGATTCTATTAGACAGCCTGGAAATTATTTCACTGGAGCCCACTCAAAGTACAAAAGGAGCCTTCTACAGAATTTCACCCAAAGAATACTATTAATGCAACTAGAAGTTTTACCAGTGTTAGTTAGAAGCTTTCCAATGACAACCAGTTCACACTGATCACACTGTGAGTTTAGTATTAATATTTAGGGAGGTTTTGTCATTCTCTGGATCCCTGTAATAGACTGTTTCAAGAATTTTACTTCCTTAAGCCATCTTCTAAACATCACTGCTCACTTACTCATCAGATATGTCATAAATCAGAAACACAAAATCACAGAATAATTTAGGTTGGAAAAGACCCCTGGGATCATGGAGTCCAACCATCAACCTTACTCTACAAGGTCACCCCTAAGCCAGATCCCCCAACACCACATCTAAGTGACCTTTACACTCATCCAAGGATGGGGACTCAGCCACCACCCTGGGCAGCCCATTCCAGTGCCTGACCACGCTCTCTGGGAAGAATTTCTTCCTGATGTCTGTTTGTCTCACTCTACCTGCAACTAACCCCAGAGACAATCACTGTGTTTTGCAAACAAATGTGCTGTTGATCCTTCAAACCATTTTGTGGTGAACATAAGGAACATCCTGACACATTAGTGATCAATAGCTAACAGTAAACTCTTACGCAGTACAGCGCAGTATTGGCTACATGCACCATCGTGTTCACTGCCTGCAGGATTTGCCTCCCCAGCATAGAATCACAAAATCACTCAGGTAGGAAAAGAACCCTGAGATCACAGAGTCCAACCATTAACTCAGTTGTCCCAAGCCCACCACTAAACTATGTCCTTACGCTCCAGATCTGGACTTTTAACCACATCCAGGATGGTGAAGCTCGTCTTACAACTTCTAGAGTCTTCGCAGGACAGAGTCATTGCGCTTTGCTTCTATATATTCAAGCTCTCTGTAACATACTTCACAAATTCAGCTGCAGTGGTGTCCAGAATCTGCCCCATTTAGTACGTCTTTCTCACTAAATACTTGCTTTTACATTCCCAAAATACAGTATGCTGTCAGCCAAGAAGCCTAGAAAGCAAAATCAGATTTCAGACGTTTGCACCAGGGGTCCTTTCCAACTCTCTAACATAGTCATATGGTCTAGCTCATAAAAGCAACATTTCTTCACACATTTCCACATAAAATCTTGATTTGTCGTGTGCATGAGCACACACACGTACGTAACCATAAAGGAAACGAAGGCGCATGTGTGCGCACGCATGCACACAGAAGCAGATAAGCAGATCTTATCTCTCTCAACTGAAGTGTCTCTTTTCTTTCCAACTGCTCCTCTGTTGAATGCTTCTCAAGGACAGGCAAAGTGGTCTCAGTTGTCTCTGAGCCTCAGTAAAAACAGGGGGGGACAACTAAAAAGTTCCGAATATCTGATGCACAGGACCCCCCCCATACACACTCCGCCTCAATGCCTCCCTGCTAAGATTCAAGAGACTCACATTGTGGTTGGATATGTAAAATAAAACACTAATATTATCAGAACTAGCAGGAGTATTGTAAAAGTTCTTTTACTTTCACTGCAAAAACTGTCCATATATCTGGATCTTTGTTTCTATATTTGACTAGATGGCACACATGTGTATTCATCACCTTCTCTCATGAGGGACAGTCCCAATGGCATTGCTGAAGTAAAATAACAATGTCAGTCCCAATGGCACTACTGAAGCAAATTAACAATGTTTTTTCCACACTGCAGTTCCAGGAATTTTTTCTCGATGGATGAGTTTAAAAAGATTTCATACGCCTCCTGTAATGATTTCCAGAAATATCCAGAATTTCCTGAAATTTAATTGCTTCAGTGTGCAACAGGCTGGCAAACATCTTTGATGAGGGCTCAATTAAATTAGGAACACCAATCTTTGAGACACCCTAGTGATTTGGGAAATTTGCCAACACTGGACTTGGGAAAATGCAGAATCACCCAGGAATTCACCTGCTCAGGCTACAACAATCAATTCTGCAAAGTCACCGACTTCCATAGCTCCTTCCTAATACACTGCGTTAAAAATACCTCTGAATTCACAGAGGAAGGCAAGAGGTACTTTACTGAGTCCCTCACTGCTTGCAAACTTGGTTCCCTAACCACAGCCATGAAGTAGAAGAGCAGTTCTTCCACACATTGCTCCATTTGCAGCTGGTTTGAACAAAAACTGATTTGTTGGGGGCACATTTGTGCCAGAGAAAAAATGAATCAGCAGATTCACTACTTTTCACCTTCCTGAACTCTGGAGCCAAGTTATTCAGGTATAGAATCATAGAATCATTAGGGATTGGAAGGGACCTCGAAAGATCATCTAGTCCAATCCCCCTGCTACAGCAGGGCCACCAGGTAGATCTCCTCAGTACCTCCACTAGGAAACCTTGACTCCATACGACAAAACAGCAACGCCAGGCAGCCCTCCTCTGCCTGAAAACCGACTGGTGTAAACAACCCCACCGCGGCCAACACGCTGAGTAGTACGAGCAATTTGTTCAATGACAAAACAAAGGCTGATCAGCAAGACATCATGTCCAGGTGATGGGAAACTGAGGATAGAAAGCACATGGTACATCAGATGTCATTTATCGAGCATTACAGGTTCTCTCTATTATTATTTCCATTCTGCTGCTGCATTGTAGAACTATCTACAGCTGGAAAAACAAATCACTACATGACAAATCTATTAAGAGTGCAAAAGGAGATGCTGCTGACAAACACTTAGAGAACTATACAGTCCTCATGCTGTACCCTGAACTCCCACTGACATAAACGAAAGCTTTATACAAGCAGTAAACACAGAACACGTCCCTCGGTTTTCATGCAAAAATCTGCAGTTGAGGAAATATGTTACCTAACACAGAAAACGTTCACTGACTGGCAGCACCTGGGGAACACAGAACTCGCAGCTGAAATACAAGAGCTGGTTGTGCCTGTTCTTTTCCAGTTCACACTATCATAGAACATATGCAGGTGGGTTTAAATGTCTCCAGAGAAGGAGACTCCACAACTGCCCTGGGCAGCCTGTTCCAGTGCTCCATCACCTTCCCTGGGAGGAAGTTCCTTCTCATATTGACGTGGAACCTCCTGTGTTCCAGCTTACACCCATTGCCTCTTGTCCTGTCACTAGATGACACTGAGAAGAGCCCGGCTCCATCATCCTGACACCCACCCTTCACATATTTATAGACATTAATGAGGTCACTCCTCAGTTAGATCAGAGACTTTTTACACTCAGAAGCCTTATTAACTAATGGATATAGGTTTTAAATAACTTTTGGTGAATTTAATGTTTCTTCCACATTTTTTCTCCCCTCCTATTTGGACAATAAAGAACATTGCAGGTACTACTTTTTCACAGTAAAGTGTCCATGGGCAGCTGGTTTAGAATGTGGAGTTCTTATGCCTGGATATGTCCTGGGTGACTCGGTCTAGGTGATCCTGCTCTGGCAGAGGGATTGGACTAGATGACCTTTCGAGGTCCCTTCCAATCACTAATGTTCTGTGATATTTGAAGGAGGATTGGATTTTATGCTTATGTGGCAGTAGTTTTGTACTTTCCTGAAAAAAACCCAACAGCTTCCTTCAGAACTTAAGTATCTCGAGTGATATCACAAAGAAAGAGAACAAAAAGCCTACTTTGAAACAGTTTTATATCTGACAGGTTTATGCACTGAATGCTTATTGAATTTTCCATCTGTCAAAACCATGTGGAACGCTGAAAGGACAAGGTTGTGTTGTTAGTAAGTAACGTTAAGATAACTGAATCTTTTGTTCTTTAAATCACAGCAACAGGTTCAAAAATGTGCATACACAGGCCGCAACAGGAAAGGACGGTTCCCAGTGAAAGCCTCATGGAAGAACCTCAGTCATCTGCCTTTAGCAACCTAGCCTTTTTCTCCAAAAAGCCTTGGCACCATCTCATCACATTTCCTCATGCAACCGCATATGGCCACACAAACACAGTACTTCTCTCCTTAAAATCTGTGATGCTGTGAGCACAGACCTGGGCTTTTCACAATCTAGCCCGGCTAACCCACCCACCCTTGACTTGCCAACGGCTGAGTTGTTTGCAAATGGGCCACCATGCTCCATGCACAACCAGGTTGCAGCACCCCAAACCGGGCACCTGCTTAATCAAGTGGCAAAAGCCCTTAATGCAGAGGCAAGCCTTCTGCTCTTTACTGTCTTCACAGAATGTTAGGGACTGGAAGGGACCTGGAAAAATCATCTAGTCCAATCCCCCCGCCACAGCAGGATCACCTAGGTCAAGACACACAGGAACATATCCAGGCGGGTTTTAAACACCTCCAGAGAAGGAGGCTCCCCTGGGCAGCTTGTTTCAGTCCTCTGTCACCCTGACTGTGAAGAAGTTCCTTACCATATTTATGTGGAACCTCATATGTTCCAGCTTAGACCCACTGCCCCTCGTCCTATTGTTAGATTCGTTTGGCAGAAATCATCTGTCCACTAGGGATACGGACGGTTTTATGCTTCTTGACCACGGTGGGTTGCCCTGAAGCATTTCAGGGCCAACTTGATGGACATGCTATTGACTACTACAGCATCTGCTGCTTTCTTTCCTCTCTCTGTTGGTGTCCTGCTGGCACCACTGAGACACACACACTTCAATAAAGAACTGGTAATCACACTTCTGCTTTCGTTTACATTAACAGCTCAGCCTAGCTGTCAAGACACTGAAAACCTGTTATTCCTAATTCATTGCCTAAAAATGGTACAAGAAACAAATTTTTATGTCACGTGGATTTGGGACAGCAGGGAGGCTTGTGCTTGGAGTCAGTCTCTTCTTCTACGTAACAAGTGCCAGGACAAGAGGAAACAGCCTCAAGTTGTGCTGGGAAGGGTTACTTGGCCCCAAGGAACAATATATTACCGAAGAGGGTTGTCCAGGTCTGTGGTGGGCAGTGGTAGAGTCCCCATCACTGGAAGGGTTGAAAAGATGTGGAGATGTGGTGTAGGGCACATGAGTGTGATGGTTGGCTTTGTGATAGTGATTCTAGCAAAATGATTCTGTGATTCTGCACTCTAAGTTCACTTAGGAGGGACTAGCAATGACACCCCAGTCTCATAAAAGGACCATGTAGTCATCCAAGCATAGAAGGTCTTTTCCAGGTGAGGTGGCTACAAGGCTATCAGATTTAAGACAGTTTATGGCTGCCTGGAGGTGATTAGAGATAATTTTTGAGACTCTGGTGTGTATTTTCATGATAATGTGATTTAGCCAGCACCAAAGTTTAGTTTAATTCAGTTTAAGACTGCATTCTCATAGCAGGTTTAATTACCTATTGATCTCAGCTCAGCTGCTGCCCATCACCATAGTAGACACCTTTTGTGAAAAATCAATAGCAATATTAAGTCTCTTTTCAGTGTAAAGACTCTGATTGGACTGTGGGCTAAAGAGGTTTGTTTTCCATTTTATCATCCTTACGTGGGTTTCTTCAGCTGGATGTTTCCTGGAGAACACACCTGAATCCCGAAGCTGTTACCCCAACAAACTGTTCCTATTAAAGCCTCATTTAGAGCGACAACACTTTTTAAATGGGTTAAAATGTGCAGTTTTGGACCTGACAGATTCCAGCCACTTCTTGTTTGATCTGCCTTGTGTTTTCCACACAACAAACCTGCAGGAGAGAGGAATTTACCCGGCGCTGTACACCAGCACAGTGAATTGTTCCATATGTTTTTAGTGGGTTTTGTATCATCTGAAGCCAATTCTGAGAGAGAAGCATTCTTTACCTAATCAAATTTATGCAGTCAGGCTAAGCAAGAAAAATGAAGTCGTCTAGATTTTGCGTCTTTGTTGGTTTGGCTTCACACGATTAAGGAGAAAGGGACAGATATTATAATCCTTTGGGGAGTAAATTCAATTCAAGAGTACGGAATGACTTTCATGCACTTCAAGGTATCTTTCGGGAAAGCATTGCTGTTACATTTTCATTCATCATTTTGTGTTCCTTTATTTTTTTAAGTTACAGTGGCACAGAAATGGATGTAAACAACGCCTGTAACTTTCATGAGGCTCATTAAGCGGTAAATGCATTCTTCATTTTTGTTTGTTAAAGCTGATACTAAGGTTTTAGTACCAGTACTACCTCGTTGTCTGCGCCCAACAATATTTTGCTGGATTTCCTCTGTATGATTCCTGAAAAAACCACAAGTGAGTTCAGCGATGGGATCCTTATTTGAGAAACTTTACTCTCATGGAGCAGTTTTGTGTAAAATTCTGATATTCTCAAATCTTAATGGTCAAATATCTCACTGTAGCACTTCTAACTCTATTTTTCCTCACACCACGCTCCCCCTGTTTCCTGGCATGCATGCTTAATAGTTTTCATACTCTTAACTTCTTAATCTCTGAGCAGACAGGAAAGCAAAAACACAGATTAATTACATGTAGGCCAAGATCTCAATCCAATTGATGGCATTTGGAAAAAGCAATAGGAAAAACACAAACATCTAGATTTCATCAGAAAAAAACCCCCAATCCTATTTAAACAAAAAGCTCGGTAAAGATCAGCACAGAAAAAACCCCCAAACAAACCCCAACGGCGAATAAAGACGCAAATGACCCCGTGGCAGCTTTGGCATTTGTGTTGGAACGACAAATACACACGGGGTAGTCCAGGCTGCACTTCTTAAATTCATTTTGCAACTTGCTTTTAGGTTTCAGGATTACTCGTTCACTGAACGTGGCCAGCAAAAAAAAAGCAGCTCTTTATTATTACACAGCAGAGCCGCGCGGCAGGGATGAGTGGTGCTACAGCACTCGTAATTACATGTGCACACAAACATGATGGAAATTAGTGTTACTGTAGATATCAAAAGCAAACAGACCTAATTAAAGAAATAACTGCAACAAACCCAGATGCAACCCAAAACAAAAAAGGACAACTCCAAACCTAATGAATGCTTTGAATATTAATTACAGAATTCCTAACAATAACACTGGGAAAGCTCTCTTGGAGAATTCAGTTTACTGTTTAACAGTTTCTGACTAATTTTATTAACCTGTACATCTGAGAGGATCAACCCCCTCTGGGTTTAATTAGAAGAAAATTCAATTTAAATCTAAATGTCAACAGTGGTTACTAATTATGGCAGGGCCCTGGACGAGACATCCAGTCTGTAATCAGGCAGTTCGCTGCTAACAATTAACAGTTTCTTCCTGAGTTACGAGCGCATTATGGTTTTCCTTCTTCTAAAGCAAATATGATGCAGCGTGGGACACGACTAAATATTAAGAGCACCTCCTGCTAGGTGCAGACATGCAGAAGAGCTTGCCAAATTAAATTACGGAGATTTCTCAAACATATAAGCTGAATAATAAAGCGGCTCCAAAAAACTAGGTCAGGGTCGCAAGCAGCCGACCACAGCCCCTCCCCCCGGCATGCAAAATAATATTCCCACTATCTCGGAACAGAAATCAGCCTTTTGTTGTGCCCCTTTGTTGGGAACGCGCTGCTGCAAAATGATATGTATTTCCCCGGCCTTCGCGGCAGCGAGCGGGACGGAATTAATCTTGTGCTAACTCGATTTCGTCTTCAGCTTCATGTTTATGATTATAAAAATGGGAATGTACAGCTTTAAATAAGAAATGCAAGAGGCCAGTGAAAGGCATCGATGGGAAGAGGCAGCTCTTTACCCACCGCTTTCGCTTGCCCTGTGCTAATGGAGCAAACAGCCAGCTACCTCTGAAATAAAACCAGACGTTACTGCGCTGACTGGGTAGAAAACTAGGGTGAGGATGAGGGGTTTAGTCATTTAGCTTCAGACCAGCCCCCGCGCTCTCCTCACTGCCACTAAGGACAATACTGAAAACGCTGATTACGGCTGAACTAGTTCTCAGCTTGGTGACAGCTTCGGGGGTCTTTTCTCTTCCAGAGTCACACTACTCTGTTCTGAACCATGTCACTGTGATGACCCACTAACTAATCACATCCCTCCCCACAAAGCAAATCTGGGGTGGGGTTTGTGGACGTTGCTGACCAGTGTTGTCATTTCATCTGGGGACTTACCAATCATTGTGCTCAACTACTCCACACAAACACCCCTTGAGGTGAGTTAGTGGTAATTTCTCAAAATGGCTATTTCTGGGAGGAACAGCAGAAACTGAGGGAAATCTGCACGTGAATACAGAGGCAGTTCTAAGAGTAGTTTTAGTTGATGCAGGAAAATAACTATTGAACTTTGGGCTGCTCTTTGCGAAGCAGGAAAGCTGTTTTCTTTCCATGCTAAAATCCAAAATAAAATAAAACCAAAACCCAACATATGTGGAGAATATGTTAAAAACTGGATTAGATTTTATTTTAATCATATTTTCTTTGCAACATTTCTTTGACCAAAGGCCACCAAGTGGCAAAAGAACATGCTAGCATCACTGTGCACAAGAGCTTATGTAAGATACTACAGTTGCAGCTCAAGAAACACTCGTAGTAGCGAAGACATTACCGAGAATGATGTGAATGCCATTCTTTAATTTAATTTACTTACATTTATGTTTTTGAAATTAAACCCTAAACTCCCTTATGCCTGTTCTTGGCTTTAAATCTGTAAACAGTTTTATGCCTTCCCCAGCACTGCTTAAAGAACCAACATTCAATGTGTGAGTATGAAGCTCCTAAGTGTGTAAGCAGGTGCTTATTGTTAAGCAAGCGCTTACTGCACCTCTACCCGAGAAGGCACTTCTGGATATTAAATGCTCCATATTACGTGTACTACAGGAGGCTTTCCTGAATAATGATAAACCAAAGACATCTCAAAATTAAGCATCTCCTTTCCTCTGTTTCTGAGCCGCCACGGCATTTTTTTTCCCTCTCAATAATGAAAGGATTAGGCACATTTTAAAGTATAATGCCAAAGAGGTTCGACAAATGTAATACTTGAACCTGACAAGAAAATTACACAACCACGACGGCGCTGGGCTGCAGCAGCTAAGCTCTCTGCACCCGCCAATGCCTGTTGATGCTGGCAGCTATCTACACAGCTCAACTTCAGCAGTCAGACTGAAAGTGGGTGTTTGAAACCTATTTTTGTCACAACGAGCGTTAGGTACTTGGCCTCCACTGCACAACTGCTTCCACCCCAGCTCTTCTACAAATGAACCTCTTTCTGCACCGAGAAAAAGGAATTGGGACACCCCAGCTCCTGATCTCTGCTTCAATGTGTGAAATAAGGCTGGACTGAAAGCAGGAAATCATTTCCCACTGATCTCTGAAGTTGTGGGGATGCACACAGAAAGAGAGGAGAAAGGACAAGGGACTTTCCTCACTCTCTGCTTGAACCGTATAGAGAAATAAAACAAAAAAATCCCCAAGATTAATTAGCCCACAGATGGACTGCCCAGAAGAAGGGAGACTTTGCACCCAGAAGCAGAGGACTTGGGGCCCAAGTCCCACTCCCCCACCTCTTTATTTAACTTATGAACTGCTGCTGTATTTACTTTATCCACTGCCACCTGCATTCTAGACTAACTCGGGAACTCCTAGCACCAGTGATTTATGTGACGTCTTTTCCTTCTACACATCTGTCAGCAAATGGATGTTTGTTTTAGGGGGAAGAAAGTAAAATCAATTTTGTGTCTGAACTCAGTGCCCCCCACCCCCAGGTGATTACTACCCCTCTCGGGTGGTTAAATTCATGTATTCTTTAGTTTCATGCCTTGTAATACTTCCTGAGGCATGCAACAGTCCCCCAGAAATACTCCGCTGGCTGCGCTTTCTCATTTGGTTACAGCCTTTGTGTGAAAGTTTGGCCTCTGTGAAGCCAGCAGAAGTTTTGCTGCTGCTCTCAACTAAAAGCTTCACACTCTGTGTTTCTAAAATACTCCCTTGTTTTCAGTTCCTTTAGTTTTTCTATGTTATGCCACTGCTGCTAAATTTGTGATAAACTGTGATAACCAATGGGGTAGAGGATTCTGCAAGATAAAAACGTCAACATTAAATCACACGCCAAGGACCAAAAATAAAGGTCTCCATTTCCTGCCGTGCACAGGACAAAGGGTAACGCAGAAAAACCATCAAATCACAATTAACATGACACTTTCTAGCCTTCACTAGGTTGAGGCAGGTGCCTCTAAGCACTTTCCCATCCCTGAAAGAGTCGATTTCTTCTTCACATTCAACTGAAGTTTTAGCTGAGATCTTTTGATAGTACCAAAAAGGAAGTTCTTTTAACCACAGCTCAATAATAAGGTGAATGGAAAAACAGTTGGTTTCCTTCTGCTTCAACTGTTTACCTTGATCTGTTTTAAGCAAAGAGAAGAGAGAGTCTGTATATACTCTGCATTACATAACAACCTCAAGTCAAACAAAACAAAAAAACCCAACAGTCAAATACTGTTTTGTTCTCATGATTTAACTTCTACAGTTCTGGGGTTTTTGAGGCTGGTCTCTTAAAACAAGGGATTGAATCATAAAATCATCAGGGATTTGAAGGCACCTCAAAAGATCATCTAGTCCAATCCCCCTGACACAGCAGGATCATCTAGACCAAGTCACATGGGAACACATCCAGGCGGGTTTTGAACATCTGCAGTGAAGGAGGCTCCACAAGCTCCCTGGGCAGCCTGTTCCAGTGCTCCGTCACCCTCACTGGGAAGATGTTCCAAGCATCTAGGATCACTGCTAAAGGACTACTTAGCACATAGGCATTAAAAGTACACCTGAAGTAAAATCTTCATTAAAAAAGTCAAACAAAACCAAGGACAGCTATACACTAATCTGTGAGCAACAAAGAGAAGTTAAAAACTGCAGTTATGTGCTGGTGAAACAAAATGTGACGTGACTGGTAGGACTGAAACCTGACATCACAATTTCCATGACTGAAAAATGACAGGAAAACCTGAATAGGAAAGACAGCAGGAAGGAGCAGGAATGTGGGACTCCACATCAGAGGTGCCATTTACATACTTAAGACAAGCTAATTCAGGATAGTCCTGTGTGATTGACAATAATATCAAGTCTTTCATAGCTGCCAACACAGATGAGAAAAATAGAAGAAGCAGGGCTCTAAAAATTACTTACAAGGATGTGAATATATGTAGCAAGTCATGGAGGTTTCTGAAGACATAAGACTTCTGATGCTACTGATAAATTACTTTTTTAAATGTCTAAAAACTACATCTCTAATCCCAATCTGAAAAGTAAACTCAGCAATTTAAATCATCCGGTACTAGATCTCAATATGATAAAAATTATCATTGCCTAAAACTGGCAAGTGCACTGCAATCACAATGTGCAAGAACGACAACCTGTATTGATTTTTCCTCTGTAAAAGTTAGTGTTCCCAAGTTACATTAAAGACATATACAAATAAAAATGAGCAAAGTAGATATTTCAATGCAAAAGAATCAGACTACAAACCCCACAGTCTAGAAATGCAGACCAGAGCTTGTGGAAGGCAGTAGTCTGAAGATGCCAGTACAGTCAAATAGAGTTATGGACCAGTGAAACCTGGGCAGTAGCACAGCCCTGGTCCCAAAGGCTGATAATGAGATTATCAGTTGTGCTACAGAATGTAAGTGAATCTAATACGTATTTCAGAAAGTGATACAATCATAATTTGCTGTGACAACCACACACTTGTATTTTCCTTGGTAACAATGTAGATTAATAAACTAAAAGTGAAGTAAACCACGTTAAATTCACTGGATTATAGCACTTATACCCCAGGGTTCACAAAGGATAGCCTCAGGAGAGATCTTGCTAGCCCTCCCAACTTATTTTTTAGCTAAATTTTGAATCACCGGAGAAGCTCCAGTGGAGTGGCGATAAAACCCATAACACATCAATCAACAAGCCGGTGCTATTGGGCACTTCAATAAATAGACACTGAAAGAGCAATACTTTAACATTTGGAACAGGTAATTCACACTAAACAGAAAGCAGACACACTTGATTAAGAATGACATCCCAAGGATGATACTTACATAGGAACATGAACTATTTTCCACAAAAAACACCTTTAGATTAAGATTCTATGACTGATTCCTTGGTGGCTGAGTTTACGTGAGTTCAGTCTGTGTATGAGAACAGCACCTTATAATTCTAAACACCTATGTGTGCGTATCGGTACCGAAATTACCAACAAAAGCAGATCTATTACGTGGGATGATACACAGCAGCTTGTCATGTACTGCTGAGCATAAGAAATTCAGGAGTTTTGCCAGTAGACAAAACCTTATCCAGGGTTAGAAAGCCAAGTGTTGAAAGTTGCAGCCTGCATCCTTGGGGCCTGCTCCTAAAAGTCATGGGCCATCCTGAAAGGCTTGAACATCTGCCTTTTCCCTGTGAGAGCCTGTAGGAGGGAAGCAGTGGATCTACTTCTCATTTGCAAACCTGTGCTATCATGGAGTAGCTTACAAATATATGTACATTATAATGACCACTCAAATTGCCCCTCAGTGTGCATTCTGAGCAATGACTATTCAAAAAGTAGTCCTTTTCAATATTTGTTCCTAAGTAATGGCAATAGATGTCTCCAATGATCTCCAACCTCTTTCACCATTGCCAGCTAAATACAACCAAACCTAACGAACCTAATTCTTAAAGAAAAAGCCAGCCAAAGAGGGAACTGCCACAATATTTCTATTTCAATGTTCCAGCATTTGATCTCCACCCCTTTTACAAGCTGAGAGTGGTTTTTCTCTCTCATGCTGATGAGTTAGTATTCTAGATCTTTCATTCTTGTTGCATTTTTTCAGTTCTCAGAAGTGCTCCAGCTGTGTACAGATGAGCAAAATGAATTGCACAGGTTTTGATAGGAAACATCTTAAGCTTTCTAGAAAACACATGGAGTCTTGAATCCTCAAAAGAAACTTCACATTTCCTGAAGTCTGCTGGCACTGGACACTTCATAATCTGAAGATCAAGGGTATATGAAATTTAGCCTCAACAAGCAGTAAACAAATTCAGTTTGAGGTCTTGGGACTTCATCCAGTCTCAGGAAAGACAAGAGCACAATTTATTTGTAGAGCAGTTGACTAAGTTGCTTCAGCTGCTGAGTACAGCCAACAGCAGCTCAGAATCTAAAGCAAGATGCTGAACTCACCATAAATCTCCAAATGTTTTGATGAGGCCAGTTCACAAGGTCCTTCATTCAAACTCTTAAGTAATATGGCTTGCAGGACAATAATGAAGCCAACATTGGGAATTGGCTTCTCCATAAGTACCCTTTTAAGAAGGTGTTTACCACTCCATTGCTATGAGAAGGCAAAAAAAGTCCAAGAAAATATTCATTAGCACGTCTGAGAAACCGTGCTTAGCCCTGCCCAACTGCCAGATCCAATGTTGATGGTTTTGCTTTACACAGGCAATAAAGAAGTAATATATCTGAGTTTTGCACAGACTGAGTAACTGCCAATTGCCTTATGAGACACATGCTAACCATGAACTCTGATGCTTCTGCACAGAGCTGGATTTGATACCTGGGATACCTCCTGAACACGTAAGTGACATGAGGAAAAGGACTCTTCCAAGAAAAATGTCGCAGTACTTAGACCTACGAAAGACAACGATTTAGTCAGCACTAGTAAAAAACAATCACTTTGGGATGTAAGAATAAGGATAGACTCAGGCACCAGGGAAATTGTGTTGAAAAGTATGTTGAGAAGTGCTTTGAAAATAGCATCACTGCTGAGCTGGCTCCTGGCATTGGGCATTTGTCTGAAGTGTTAGGGGAAAGGACATAACCCATCCACCCATCCATCCATCCTACTGTGCGTTGACTCGGTGTGGTGAAAATGTTTTAAAACCTTGGTTTACACCACAGATGTCAAAGCTCTTGATACTGAGGAAAATTCTGCACACATTCATGAATAAAATATTGCACAAGTCCAGTTTATCCAGTTCGTGTTGCTCCTTTACTCATATCCCTATAGTGAGACCACAAACATACGTCCCACTGGAGCTAAAACCATCCTAGGCTTTAAGCACTCCGATATCTCAAACTGCTCCAATTTTCCCCAAATTCCAAAATAAGAAACAAAATGGCTTTAATATTTATGTTTTCAAAAGGATGATGATGACTTTGGAGTTTTCAGTTAAGGAGCTACCCTGAGACTGTTAGAACAGCAAGGGAAAACAGCAAGTTGCACAATCTTGACCTTTTAAAATGTTCTCTAATATATCATGTAAAAAAAAAAAGTGCAATATTAAATAAGAAATTTGTTAGCCTTCAGCACAGAGGCAGGTTTATTAGCAAACAGCTAAGTGGAACAAAAAATCTATAACCCTGATCTTATTGAAATAATTACAGAATCTTTAATGTCCCAGTAGGCATATACAGAGAATAAGATGGAGCACGCAGAAAGAGCACAGTAATGAAAACAGACAGAAATAGGCCATTCATCCTACCTTTTACTTAGTGCATACAAATGACTGTCAGAAGTATAAAGACAGCACCAAAATGATTACTGACCAAAAAAAGCAGTCAAAATTCTTTGGTAGTGCTCTAATTTTAGGAACCTGTGGGGTCAAAACTAAAATCAAACCTCACATTCCTGACAAGCATTTGTATATTTTTTCATTTCTCTGCAAGTATAATTGGCACTTTTAAAAATAAGCTGGGTAACGTGGCAAAGTCAATGTTAAATCTGTTTGAAGATTAACATGCTTAAAACCAGAACCTGGCCATTTCACTAGTTACTGCATTATATCCAGTGCTGATTTAAAAAACACATGAATATAATTTACAACATTTACTCAGATGAAAACACACAGATATATTCAGATATTGCATGCAAAGCAGCAGATCAGACGATCCGGCTAGCTCCAGTAGGCGGAACAATATGGCCAAGCTGGCAATCCTGCAGCAATTTTTTACAATGAGGGTGGTGAGGCAGTGGAACAGGTTGTCCAGGGAAGTTGTGGGTGCCCCATCCCTGCAAGTGTTCAAGGCCTGGCTGGTTGGAGCTTGGAGCAACCTGGTCTCAGTGGGTTTGGAACTATATGATTTTTAGAGGTCAGTTCCAACTGCAATTATTCTACGATTCTGTTTCTGTGATTTCTGCAGCCCCCATAATAAGTGACTGGCAGCAACCACTTCTCTGGAAGAGAGAGCCAAGATCTCAGCCTGCTGCCCCTCCCTTTAACCTGAACAAGCTGCTTGCCCATGTGCTGCAAGATACCCACTGAGTTTTTGGTCTAAAGAACAGGAAGCCACTTTCCTCATCCTTCCTTCCTTCCAGGAAAATAAAGATATTATACAACACTAAAATAAACTGGTTATTTCCTCTTTCTTGTCTCCCCTAAATGTCCTAAAATTAGCTTCTTTATTTTCCTTTAATCAAACCACCCCAACAATGTTTTGACTTCAAACTATGTTAAGACTTCTTCACCCACACAAGAAAATCTGTAACATGTCTTTCTGAAGTGCACAGGATAAAGGTAAGTTACGTATCATCAGCAAGTTTGCCAGGAGCAGTGCAGCTGGCACGCCAGAGGGCTATGCTGTCATCTACCATGATCTGGACAGGCTGGAGAGTTGAGCAAAGAGGAACTTAATGGTGTTCAACAGGAGCAAATGTAGGGTCCTGCACCTGAGGAGGAACAACCCCATGGATCAGTACAGGTTAGGAGAAGACCTGCTGGAGAGCAGCCTTGAAGAGAATCACCTTGGAGTCCTGGTATACAGTAAGCTGGCCATGAACCAATTGTGTGGCTTCGTTGCCAAGAAGGTTTTCTGGAGTGCATTAACAGGTGAGTGGACAGTAGGTCTAGATAGGTCGTCCTCCCTCTCTACTCTGCAGTGGTGAGACCACATCTGGAGTACTGTATCCAGTTCTAGGCTCCCCATTTCAAAAGAGACAAGGAACTACCAGAGAGAGTCCAGCAGAGGGCAAGGACTAGGACCAGGGAAGATCTTATAAGGAGAGGCTGAGAGAGCTCGGACTGTTTAGCCTAGAGAAGAGAAAAGTAAGAGACTTGATTTCATTTCCTCTGCCTTTCACAGTCACAGAACATTAGGGATCGGAAAGGACCTCAAAAGATCATCTAGTCCAATTCCCCCTGCAACAGCAGGATCACCCAGACCAAGTCGCACAGGAACATCTCCAGGCGGGTTTTAAACATCTCCAGAGAAAGAGACTCCACAGCCTCCCTGGGCAGCCCCTTCCAGTGCTCTGTCACCCTCACTGGGAAGAAGTTCCTTTTCCTATTTAAGTGGAACCCACTCTGTTCCAGCGTACACCCATTGCCCCTTGTCCTATCACTAGATGACACTGAGAAAAGTCTGGTCTCCACCTATAAATGTCTATGGGGTGCCTGTAGGGAAAATGGTGCCAGACTGTTTTCACTCGTACCCAGAGTCAGGACAAGGAGCAATGGGCACAAGCTGGAACACAAGGAGTTTCATTTAGAAATAAGGAAAACCTTTACAGTGTGAGTCACAAAGTCCCAGAACACACTGCCCAGAGAGGTTGTGGAGTCGTCTTCTCTGGAGACATTCAAATCCCACCTGGATGCAGCCCTGTGCAGTGTACTCTAGGCAGCCCTGCTCTGGTGGTGTGGTTGGACTTGATGATCTCTTGAGGTCCCTCCCAACTCCAACAGTTCTGTGATCCTGTTGCAAACCTTACTGCCCACTGTGGGTAGCTACTGAAAGCAGGTCCCAGTTTACAGAACCCAGGTTCCTGGAAGGCACTATAACAGCAACATCTTCCCAATAGATAGGGAGAGTAATTACTGCTGCGAGGAAAAAGCTAAATTACACAGAATCCTTCACAGCATAATGCAATCCTAAACAAAACCCCTTCAGAAACACTTTGATGTACACCTTTCACATTTCCAGCATAGTGCTATCCATTTCCCTTCTCCTCCCCCCCAACTTGGGAGGAAATACTAACAATCTCACACATAAAAGCCAACCAAGAAATATTTTCAGGACAGCTGCCATTCCCTTTACTTTTCCCTGGGTGGAAAGGAAATAAGTCACATTCTTGTCATAGTGGGAATAAAGAACATTTCATTGTGATGTAAGTTTTCATTGTGAAGTAAGAAAATGGCTTCATTATGCTCTTCCTAATTCTACCAGGCTGGGATAACGAACATCCCAAAGATATTTTATTATTGTTTCTCCACATAGCAAGTAAAGCTGCAGCTCCTTACAGAGGTGTCCATCCATGTCAAATGCTGGTCCCAAAAGCCAGCCCTGCCTGCTTTTTTATTTTTAACCATTTAGACTTCTGGTTTTTAAATATAGAAAGTACTTTACTTTTCAAAATAATTTCAACTCCCTCTACGTAGTGCAAGTTTCAGTAAAACACTGTTGTTTAGAGATTAAGAGCTGTTATATTACACAAAAATAGAGAGTTATTTAAGAATATTATGATCAGGATGAGTGTTCTAGAGACTCGTATCCTCCTGTTCATGGACTACCATGCTCCTGGAAAGATTCAAGGCAAGGGTGGACGGGGCTCCACCCTCCACCAGCTCTAGCTGAAGATGTCCCTGCTCACTGTAGTGGGGTTGGACCAGATGAGCTCTGCAAGTCCTTTCCAACTTAAATTGTTCTGTGGTTCTTTGAGATACCAGAGTCACAACTTCTCTCATCCTTACGTAGCTGTTTGCCAAGTTGTCACTAGTACTGGAGTTCTGTTACTCTGCTCTGACTGTGCAGCTCTGGCTACACAAAGGGAGGGGGAGAGGTGGTTTTGCTATTTATTGTGAAATACCAAAGGAAAAACATCAGAAGTTACTTATTTGGAGATGATCCAAAAATGCTGAATGGAAATGAACGTTACACTTAACCCAGTTACATCACATCTTAAAATTACCTTTATTTACGGTGTTATTGCAACTCCTAATGTTCTCTGCAGGTGTCTTCAAATTTATGTGAGAGACTGGAATAAGTTTTCACTATAAAATTATGTGGCACATGCAGAGCCCTTTAGCAGAAATTAAAGTCTAACATTATGTGCTGTAATTAGAATACAGTACATACTTGCCCTGAAGACGCGTGCAACTTCATGAATTCTGAAGCTTCTGACTTATTTACTATTGTCAGAGTATATTACTCCTCTCTTTGGACCATGAGGGCACAAACCAGAACAGATCCAGTGAAATGCTTGAAGTCCATTATATGGCTTCTCAATCGCTCATGATACTCCAATTAAAAATGCATAATCTGGTCTAGTGGGAGTTAGAACTAAATAATCTTTAAGGCCCCGTCCAACCTAAACCTGTCTACAATGTTATGATTAGTCACACAGTTTACTGAGTTTCAGTTAGGCCATCTCCCACACATCCAAACCACAGGTCTCTTTAGACAGGAGAACCTTCAGAAGCATCACCAACAAAAATAAATTGCTCTAAATTATGACTCTGACCCAACAGAAAGTGGGACTTGGATAGTATTTGATCAGGCCGAAATTCTAACAATCTAACATGCCTTCATGAGCAATGTCTTTGTTGCAGAAGAACTGTAACACATCACAGAAAACTCTTCCTGTAGTAAGACCCCTCATAAAACTACTGCAGCTCATAAGCCATCACACAGGATGAAGAAAGCTGTATGAGTTAGTGCAAAGATTACTGTCCTTTTAAGGTTTTCCTGATTTGTCCATGATCTGTCTAGTTTGTTTCTTTCATTTGAACAGCGTGTTTGCACAAGCAAATACAATGAAGACGTAAGGGATCCATAGTAGAAAGACCACAGTGGTTGTGTAGCAGAGTCAAAGGACTAAATCTTCATCCTGGAGACCTCATGCACCACACAGTGGTTTTAGTGCAAGAACCAGTTTCAGCTGTGGTCTTGATTACCAAACTCTTCAGACCAGAGATTTGGCCAGGTATGTGACCATAGCATGGAACACAAATGGTGCGCTCCTCAAAAATTGCTCAGAGATGGTGATGGAACCAGCCCCAACACAAACACCGTTCTGGGAGTTGTCAAGTGTTTACAGATCTCCCCATTTGAGACTCCATCTTTGAAGATCAGGTTCCTAGCCACCAAACATGGAAGGGGAAAACCACCAATTATTTTGCATTACTTTGGCTCCCAGGGCGTGCTAAGTCAGTCATAAGATCATCCACAACCTGTTCTGAGATTTGACATCTTCTACACACTTTCAAGTTGATTGCTACTAATTTGGAGCTTCTCAGAAACAAACATGGACATCCTGCAGATAGAGAGCTTCACACATTTGGTAGTTAGTGCTTCCAAAGTTTGAAAAGAAGTGCTAGTATTACAATTTTATAAAGACATACTAAGGAGAAAAATCGTTTGACAAATTTTTGCTCAAATTCTGAAAGAAAAAAGTTGCTGAAGGTACGTAAGCCTATACATAAATGAATGTGTGTATACATGTGTAGAGATACAATATGAATGACAGATTGGAAGATCTAATCTACATACCAAAAGATTTTGAGCAGATTGTTAATTTATTTTAAACTGCATAGTAACACTTCTAAAATACACTAATCACCACATTCTAAATCCTCTTCAAGATGGGTGTAACGTACATATTTAGCTGATTTTATGTTTTTTGGGATTAAAAATGCAGATATCCAAACTGTTTTTATAAAGTTATGTGCTATCATCCATGAAAAAAATTAGAATGACATCAGCAGATTCAAAGATGCTTGGCCAAAAAAAATTCCCATATGTATTCTTGAAATAGGAGATATTTACATTGCGCTGTCCAAATGATGTGTTATCCTTAAATCAACTCTGGATAATATTTTAATGAGGTAATTGTCAACTGTGAAAATAAAAGATAGTGAGAAATTATGTTTTTGAGGATAAATAGCTTGATCACAGCTAAGGACCACGTTACACCACCCTGGCTTAAACCGATGGCAATGCCCCATGGGCTTATTTTGTTGGCAGGAAATACATGTCAGGGATCATGCAGTTCATGTAAGTCCAGAGGAAAACCTTAGGTTTGAGTTCTAGCTTTACTGAAACATCATTCCAAATTTTGGGGTAATTAAAAAAGCATTCCTTGCCTCTCCACAAAGGCTGAAATGTGAAAATCCCTGCACAGTTCATGCCCAACTGTGAACGACTTTAGTTGTCTCCTCATTTTCTGTTAACCCTTTATTGCCCTGATGTCTAGCACTTCATCTCTGAACACACCCAGAGGTTCTTAAGTTTCATTAAGAATAATAACTTATCTGATAATTCATGAGTAGGTCCAAGAAGAATCCGACCATCAGCACTCCCTCTGCCTCACACATGACTCCATTTCACCACTTTACTGGATTAAGCCAGTCAACTTTTGCAGCAGGAAAAAAAGTCCCTAAGCTGCCATTCCTATTTCTCTACCAGCATACACTCATTAATGACCATCTGTGTTGGACAGAAGACATGAGCTCACTGTCCTGGTCAGCTACACAGAACCAATGATCAAAAACACCATGCTCTGTCACTTGAACTCCGGAAGGAGTTAGCTTTTGCCATCATGTTCTGAAAAAAAGGAAATAGCTTAACTATTCAATAGGGCATGTAATGATAGGATAAGAGGTAATGGTTTTAGCTGAAAAAGAGTAGATTTAGGTGAGGAATCAGGAAAAAGTTCTTTAATCTGAGGGTGGTGGATCACTGGAACAGGTTGCCTAGAGAGGTGGTTGAGGCTCCTAGAGACATTCAAGGTCAGGGTTGATGGGTGTCTGGGCAATGTGGTCTAGTGAGTCCCTGCTTGTTGTAGTGGGGTTGGACTAGATGACCATTGGAGGTCTCCTCCAGCCCTATGATTCTAAGCTTCAGACAGCTCAGTCATATCCCAGGTCCAAACAACCCGGCTCTCACCTTGCCAAGTGGTTCCTTCGTGACAGAGGCAGCCCTGAGAGTCACATGAAAGCGTACATAAAGGAGAGACCCTGGGCTAACAAAACAAATACAAGCCCATTTTAGGATAATTCCTTAAACTGAAAATTATTAGGCAAAGGATTACAAGATAAAACATTTGTTGGCAAGACCAGCTTTAATGAAGCTGCTATTCAATTAATGATGTGTTTCACTATACGGAACAGCTTCACCTGAAATAAAAGATCAGCGGAAGGACTTATAAGCCCAAAGTAGATAATTTGCTTGTATGCAACCACTGATTAGAGAGAAGTATCAATAAATACAGTAAAATAAGTATTTTATTTTGAGATAACAGCAGTAACTATTAACTTTGTGTTGAAAGAAACAAGACTGATGTTCCAATTTTGGAGGAGGTATTTTGATAATCAAATTAGCTAACAGCATAAATACAAAACATGATTCAGCTTTCACAGCCAGGCAAATAATCTGCATCAATGATTTGGAACAGTGATTCAGATTCGTGTGGTTTCTTTAATTAGCAGAGATATTGATCATTGTTGTATTTATTATGAAATGATTTTATATTGTTTATGAAGATTGACTTTTATATGACAACTATGTAACAAAAACGTCTGCTTTTGATAACAATTAATCCTCTAATTATCGATTTTTAAACGCTCCTATTTTAGGCTTCAGTATTCTCAAATATATGCTCAGGAAATGTAACTGAGAACTTCAAAGGATGGGTATACAGGTTCCAGAGTGAATTACCAAAACCTTGGTGAGCCTGTTTAGTCCCATACAGGATGAATGTCAGGAAGCCAAGAATTAAATTAAGAAAACCCAACATTTTGAGAGATGAAACACAGAAGTTCATGACCCCTTTCCTAATGGTTCCTTATCTGGGAAGAAGTCTTGGGCTCTGGTCCCTGCTCAGGAGATCTACAGTTTTTTTCCTCCTTAAAAAGGAATGTATGGATAAAATAGATGTATTTTAAGATGCTGGAGGTTAAAAGTGACCAGGTGGAAATTCCAGGGTTCTTAATTGAAAATTCATTTTCTTAAATATCTGTATGACTGTAGGCATAAGCACTCTACCAAAAAAAACATTAGCCAGCACAGTTACTCAGTAACCTCTACCTGTTAGCTAAATAAACAGCTATTTGAGGTGTGGCACTAACACTGAAGAAAGCCCCAAGCCTGAAGATCTACCATATGCACAACAACCAGCCAGCTATTAAAAGACCAGAAATTATTAGAAGAGTTGAGGAGGAGACAGTAGAAAGGCTTCCAAAACTAGCTGCTTATATTATGCACATGTTCTTATTTGTATATAGCTGGGATTTATTATGATAACGTTCTGCATCACATAGAAACAAAAGCAAGCCATCTAGTGTCCTCCTATGAGAAATGATGTGAAGCTTGGAGTATTTTCCCAAACCCAGAAGACGCTTTAGCCTCACACTTCAACTCTGAGTACCAGCCCCAGGTCTGTTGAGTATTTCAGTATATATACAGAGGACACAAACTCAGTCTGATGATGCCCAAGGAGGAAATAACTACAGAATCATTTAGGTTGCAAAAAGATCTTTCAGATCATCACACACAGCCATTAACCCACTGTACCAATCCAACTGCTAAGCCATATCCCTAAGCTCCAGATCTACAGGACTTTTAACACAACCAGAGATAGTGATTCAGCCCCATCCCTGGGCAGCCTGTTCCAAGGCCTGATGACCCTTTCAGTGAAGAAGTTCTTCCTAATGTCCAACCTAAACCTCCCCTGGTACAACTTGAGGCCATTTCCTCTTGTCCTATCACTTGTTACTTGGGAGAAGAGATCAGCAACTGCTGAATAATGGTGGCAATGATAGTGTCAGCAGAGCACTTGAAAACTTTAGAGTCAGGCTCAAAAAAAAAAACCACCCACAAAAACATTGTGGTGGGATGTATTATTATGCAAAGGCAAGATAATACATTTTCCCCCTGTAGCTTTATAAATGATGCATTTAAGAAACAGAGAGTTTACACAGCTACAATCATGCATATATTGTGCCTTTGGCCATTTCAGTGCTACAGACAGAAAACGGAGTTATCTTTATTATGGACAACTTCATAAGTAGCACAGCAGTTAGATAATAAAATAAAGATAGCACTTCAGATCATATTCAAGCCTTATTTGCATTTTGTAGACAACGCAGTAAATTTACTAACAGAAATATGCATTTTTCCCCTATCACAATTACATGATCCACCAGCTTCCATACAGGAAAAAACCCAGTTCTCTTCAAAGTTGTTTCTTATGGCTAGTTCCCAAAGTTGAGCCATATGGTAATATCAAACGAAATGTATTATAAAATCATACAATTATAGACTTGTTTAGATTGGAAAAGATCTTTAAAATCATTGAGTTCAAACATTAAGCTAAGTCTACTAAGCTCACCACTAAACCACGTCCCTTATTTACCGGGGCTCTCCACCACTCAAATCCCACAAGCCTTGTCAAGAACAGGATTTGTTAATGTAAGAGTTGCCATATAAAGTAATTTCTCTGAACTAAACTGCATGTCAGAAAGAAACACGTACCACAGTTATCAGCCATTTGCCCAGTTATCACGTGCATTTAATATGATAAGCCAAGAGTATCTTAGTGAACCTTGAACTCTGCAGAGATGTAGATGAATTAGAGCTTTGGAGAGGATGCTTTTCTTTTTCCCCTTATCAGCACAGAAATAGATAATAGCTTGGTTTGGCAGGGATTCTTTATAGCTAAAGTACTTCCCCCTCAGGGAATCATACTGTCATTTGTTTTTATTTTCAAAATGAAAACAAACGGCATTTGAACCCCTAAGGGTGAAAATGACTTCACTCTACTTCCCCACCCTCCCCATCCCCGCACTCTCAACTATTAATTTTTAGTTAGATGGAATATAGACATAGGTTTGTGTTTTGTTTCCCCCCTTTTGGCTTCCATTGCCACTAAATGTATTCACTAGCTGTACAGTAATTAACAGTTCTTGACTGGAAAATTGCCAACATGTACAACGTGACACTCTTCCTTTGAACACTGACAAAGTGCATAAGTAATTTATGTTGGATTAAATGTCCCTAACACAGACCCTTAAGTAACCCAATCACTTTAAACAGGCTCCACATGTATGCTCCTGTGTAGTGAAAATGTCAGGCAGTGATAACCCACTAATAGCACAGTTCTAACTATATTCCAGCCATTAGCATTTTATGACATCAATCCTCATTAAACCTGGCACGGGAGGAAAAAAAAGATACTACTGTTTCCCCAATTTTGCAGCCAAGGTGGAAGAGAAATGGAGAAAATGTAGACAGGTGCTGCCTCCCCCAACCCCCACTCCCCCCCAAAAAAAAAAGGATTAACATTTTTTAAAAAGTGGTTGCAATTTTCTGTTAGTACCTTTGTTTGTAGTGAAAGGAAGACAACAAAGAGGTAAGGGCTACAAGGACCTCAGTGGAATCCAGCCAGGACTGAAAGAAAAGACTGGTATTTCAGCCATTGTGCTCCCTGCTAAAGCACTGTGCCAACTCATCTTCCAACCCATTATATGAAATTTAATTTAACCTGCTATGCAATTAATTCAGATGTTCAGCCTATTTTTCTCATGGCAGAATCCCTCACACAATGCCTTATTTAAATATTAATCAGTCCTCTTTCAATTAGGACTAATTTGCTTCACAGGGTTTCTCTCATCTTCTGATTGCAGGAAAATGGAGGTAACTTGCAACGTTTGAGGATAATTAACATGGTATTTTTATAATACTGATACATCAAATGGGACCTTAATGAACCCCGCTGATTCCATTTAGTAAAGCATGCCTCAAAGTTATAATCAAGAGGAAAGCCATTGCCATCTGTTTAAAATACTAAGGAGCACAATTTAAACACAGAATAGTTATTTCCTTAAACTGTCTATTGTAGGGGTCCGCAAAAGTCGGGGGTTTTTTCACGGAAACTAATTGTACAGCGTTCCAATTTGAACCTGTTATTACGTACACACAAACAGTGTCTTCCTAAAAACGTAGAGGGCCCTCTTAATTAAATGTTGACTACCCCAGCTAGAAGTAATGTTTGCTCATGTTAATCTTCCAAACATGCAGAGGCGATGCATATTTTACTCTGCTCTAACAAAGGTAATATTTTGTGCGCAACGTTTGAAGAACACAGTCTTTAAAACATCAACTCCCTCAAAAAAATACCCCAAACAACCCAAACTGTAGGCTTTGCAAAATGAAAAATAAAGACATATGTTGTTCATTTGTTGGTTACTAAGAAAGGCAAACAAGTTAACATTTACACATGACCAGTTGCTCACAAATTGTTCCATCTGCTACAAAGAAGGTCGAAGTTCATCTTTCTTATGTTTAGAATTGCTCTACTGTTCCTAGGTAACCTGTAGTCAAAGCCCATGTGACTGAGATATCAGATCCTGACTTCATCATGAAAGAAAAGTCCTTAGCATGAAAAGAAAATCCCACAGCAGTGAAACACCATCTCACCCCTCTGCAAATTTTAAAAGTTCATGATTAAGTATCGACTGAGCTGTAAAACCTGGATTGTTTAAAGTCAAAAATACTAGTACACACAACCTGTTAAAGATTCCTGTCAAAGATTCTGCTCTTTTCTTGTATAAATATACTCTCCTGAATATGTGATTACAAAAACGGAAATGTCATTGCGCTGTTAAATGTCAACAATTTGCTATAAAACAACACAGCACCACCCCAAAAAGAAGTTCAGTCTCAGCAGTTCTGAACTTCTGAGACACTATTTCTTGTAGCTCAGCTCTGGGTAGATTCCCATGAAGTGAACAGTGTGTTCCACCCTTATCGGGGGATTCACTAGCAGCTGCAGGACTACTAATGAATCGCAGCGTGTCCTTTCATGAAACATCGTCCTAACTTCACGCCTTCGAAATTTCATTGTCTTTGGAACAGGCTGAAGTCGCATTGGAAAAGACTGTCAGTGCGACAAAGAGACAGCCTTACTTCAGAAATGGATTCACACCTTAACATTCATCATTGGACCGACATAAATTACAGTAGCATTGATAAAAAATCACCCCAACAAAGAAACACAGAATCATAGAATCATTAGGGATTGGAAGGGACCTCAAAAGATCATCATCTAGTCCAATCCCTCTGTCAAAGCAGGATCACCTAGACCAAGTCATAGAATCAGTCAGGGTTAGAAGGGACCACAGGACCATCCAGTTCCATCCCTCATGGATCCCACCCTAGATCAGGCTGGCCAGAGCCTCATCCAGCCCAGCCTTAAACACCTCCAAGGACAGGGCCTCCACCACCTTCCTGGGCAACCCATTCCAGGCTCTCCCCACTTTCATGCAAATCTAGTACGTGGAGTATCATCTTAACCTGAATGCGCAACGTGAATGTGGGTGCTATGTCTGAGCACAGGAAGGATCTTTTTTTATTTGCAAAAACGATGAGATCTCAATTTCTATTCTCCACTGCACACCCTGGGGTTAGTTTCAGAAAGTCTGAGGTCTCCAAACACACCATTCCACCACAACTGAACACATGGTTCTCAGTACTTACAAGCATTTACCTTTACAGACATGGCAAGGAAGCCCTATAAGCTTATGATCCATTTCCCAGTAATCAAGAATTAATGCAGGTTCTTTATCTTTTCATCCACCAGTGCCTTTATCTGGCTTAACTTCACAAGCTTCTTGTCAAATCAGTTCCTGTTTCTTCAAGGTAACTTAAACCCAGAAAATTCTGTCCTTTTAATAATATGAATAATACCTTCTTAAGAAAGATCTCTGATCCAGAAAGGATAAGAGACTCTTGCAGGTCACATTATCTATGTATTATCAGATATGCCATATCACCGTGGTTTGTTGCTTCACTGTTACAGGGTAGAGAATCAGGAAACAGGCAGCAGAACCGTAACTCTTTGAGCTGTAAAAACCTCATGATTTTGTATCTGTCTGAACGGATGCAGTAGAGCCAGCTTGTCACCTACACCAACAATATTGATAGACAGACAATAAATAATACATTGCTCTCAGCTACTCTGAGCTGAAGGTCTGTAAGCAGGATGACTCTAACATGAAGACACCCCCACTTTGTTTTACCAGTGCCTTTCCCATTGGCTTACCAGAACTAGTCCAACACTAAGAGTTCTAAAATGTCACTTTTTACCACACAATGACCTGGATGAAGCCCAGTACTGGAGATGAGGAGTCTAATAAGTCTTGTAAATGCTTAAGTATGCTTTTGAGTAATGTCCTATCCGGGCTATTTTTCTTGCTCAGCGGTTGTTCCTAGATTTCCCTCCCCCTCCCCAATTACAAGAGATGCTGGGGACTCAAGCAATAGTGATATGAACGCGAGCACTTTGACTCTCCCTCACGTCCAGCATGATCATTCCTGCAAGCTTCCAGCCTCTGAAGCAGAGCAAAACACCGAGAACAAGGGCCAAAACCCTTCAGAAAATGCTTCATTAGGGTCAATGGTCAGGGACAAAACACCATAGCTGGTACATGGTTCTTGCTCACTGAGAGTTGCTATTCACAGATGGGTTCCCCTGGGCCATGAAAAAAATCTACTTTTCTCATAATCTATTAGTTGGAAGTTACTGCACTACATCTCTGAATGTGTATCAGCTCTGATGACTGCAGCGCTCTGTTTGGGCACCACCTTTTATGAATCCCTTTAATATTCCGTAACTACTCTTGTAAAGAGTAAAAGATCTCCAGGCTACATCAAAGATGTAAGAAACTCACATAAAAGACTTTCTTGTGCTGCTGATAGTTGACATCCAAGTGTGTCTTGTGTCATTCAGTTGCCTGTTTTCTGCCTTCATGCTTCATCTAGCACAACTCATCCCTGTCTGTGGAGGTATTCAGCAAAAGGAGGTGACAGGCAGCCACTGCTGTGAAGAATGAAGACTGTAGAGTTTAATCAGATAGTCCATGGGGTGAGTCTGTGCTTGGGTAAGATTTATTGTTAGTGCTGGACATTAGGAATCTTGCTGGGTCCATGAAACTTCATCCTCACAGATCTATTTTTCAGAGGAAATAATGAGAAAATTCTCACTTTGCAAAGAAATCATAAAAGCAGATCAATGAGTTGCACCCTTGAATGATATAGCTAAGGTGAATGCACTCAGCTGAGAGACTGAGTAACTGACTGAGATAACTCAAGCAGCAGCCCTAGTGCCCTTTCAGTACCTCCTCCCATTTACCAGATTTATCATCCAGATAATTTTTAATTTTTTTATTATGATGGCTGTTGCATCTCCAGTTCCAGATTTAATGGCTGTTCCATGAGCTCCATCTGGAACTTGTTGAGTAATAGGATGGACTTTATACCACCCAGTTCCTATGGATGAGCTGACTCCATGTGTTAGCTGAGAGCTCTCACAGAATAATGCAAGTGGATGTGCAGACAGAGGTTTGCATTTAGTTCAGACTCCTCATAAGACACAAGTAAACTGTGTACTAACACACTTTAAATGCAATCATAAATATCTTAAACCCAAACAACGTCAGAACACCCATAGCAGCACTAGAGCAAAATTTAGAACAGGAATAAATATATCTTTAATTAATTTCCAGAGCAGTTTTACATCAGTTCCAGCTCATATTTCTATATTCCCACATCCCTACCCTTCTCATGGTGGGATCTAAGACACCTCTGTGTGTAATACATAAAGTCTACACAGCACTACTTTGTTTTGGGACTGTATTGGACTTTTTCTTCCTCTGTTTCCTGACTTCACATGAATTTTTTTAAAATAAATGATCCCTCTTCCCATAGAGGAGTGTTTTCCTTTTGGTTTTGCAGCTTTCCATGCCTCAGTTGCTCACAGTGCAGCATTACAAGCAATTCTTTACACTGCGAGGAAAGTTACAAGTAGCATATTGGGAAAATAAAACAGATTTAATTATTTCAGTGCAAATTCCAAAGGGATTATAAAATTTTTAAAAAAGGTGAGTTGAACGCATTAAAAATACCACAGCAGAGTCTTAAGCTACAGACAGCAAAAAAAACCCCAAGTATTTTTACATAAGTCTTATCAAAACAGATGGACCGCAGCCATCAGCGCTGCCAGAACTGTCAATAATTAGCAGATTTGAGAATACAAGTAGCTTATGCCAATCGCATGCATTTGGCAAAGGTGGCAGCCACACATTTGGCAGCTGCGTGTGTTACCTGGCTACTATGTCCTCACTTAATTCTCCACACAGACAGAAAAGGCAGCTCTGAACTCTGCTCACATCACAGTTGAAGGGCAGGTCAGAGCATGGAGATGAGCAGCAGGACAACATAAACTCCTGTTAAGAATTTCAGATGACTCCTTTCACCAGTTCCTTTCCTCCCCTTGATTACACTGATCCTGCAGTCACTGCATGGGAAGGGAACTGCACCACAAGTGAGAACATTCCCTTTGAGGGGATCAAAACGTAAAGACAGTTTCCTTAACCAAGTGTTTAGAAGCTCTCTGCCTCTCCTCCATAAATTGAGACTAACCAATACTTCATCAATCTAGCCATTCAAAGTGCAGCCAGTTCTCCATTAGTACATTGCTTCTAGTTTAAAAACCTCCAAATGAAATGTGTGAAACTTCTGAGCACAAGGCAAGAGCTCCAAGAGCAACACGAAATGGAGGTAACTACCAAATCCGATTATTTGGAGCCTGCAGTTTCATTTCTGAGTTACAAAGTTCAATCAGGGAAAAAAAAAGAAACTATCTCCAAGAGCATAATTAGAAAAGCAGATTGATAATAATGTGTAGTCCATTGCCCATAGAGCTGGGAAGGTGGTCTACAAGTTTGCTTCCGCTGGGTGTGTAAAGTAGCCAGAGGAGTTCTGTTGCAAGCCAGGGATGTGCATTTGCCAGCATGATACGGAGAAGACGTGGTCTAGAGAAGGCAGCAGCACAAGAGTCATCAGACCTGGGAATGAGACCTAACCAGCCTCTGGTTGAAGCCATTTGCAGAATTTTTGAACCCATCTCCATGTCCTACTCTTCATCAAAGGAGAAGTAAAAGGAACCACTCTGTTCTTTTCCACTGCACTCATATAGCGCCTCTGGACAACAGAAATAATTCTTAGAAAGCATTACTGGAGATTCAGATTTATAATCTCCAGAAGGAAAGCACTTTGCATCTTCAGCTACAATGATCCAGACATCATTTTAAAATGTAAAATGGAGAATTTTGAATAACTAGTCATTTCAAGACTGAGTGTTCCAAAATAAACAGATTAAAGTGTAATTGCAAAAAGAAATCACAGCCTGACAGCATGGAGGAAATAAATGTTCAGTGCTCACAGTAATGCTTTCAATGAAGAACACAAGTGTCTGACAGAAGACACTTCTTTCCTGCCCAGTTCAGGAACCTGCCACCAGGTTAAGGTCTAAAGCAAATTCAAAGTTACGTCTTGTCTAGTGTGTTATGGCAACTACCAGTCCTACTGTAGAAAATTACTGAGCTGCTCTTCCAAAATACAGCCCAATAGTAGTTTTTTTAATCAGGTAAAAAGCAATAAATGCACAAGACTGTGCTTAGGAAGTACTTTGATCCACAAAGCTTCAGAAAACAAAACAACGTAAAATGGAGACCTATGTGTTCAAAAAGCTTGATCAATACAAGTAAAGGAGAACAAAAAGAAAACAATTAACATTTTTCCAACATCTTCCCAATCCTTGAATTAGAACATCATGTGGCTCAAGCACAAGTTTATCATTCTTGGTGAAAATGAACTCTATATTTTTGTTGGTGCTTTTCATAGCTGGTTATTTCACTGTATTTTTCATCTTACAAAAGAGCTTCAATTTGTACCAAATTATTATTTAATTATCCTTATTTAAGGAGGACCATAGTCTAAAGATTTTGGATTTTACATTTCCAAACACCCAGTAATATTTAAATGACATCTGGAAAAGTTTAAAACCCACCTGGATGTGTTCCTGTGCGACTTGGTCTAGGTGATCCTGCCGTGGCAGGGGGATTGGACTAGATGATCTTTCGAGGTCCCTTCCAATCCCTGATGTTCTGTGATCCTCTGTGACATTATTTCAGGATTAGAAACTGTGGTGGGCGACACCGACTGCAATGCTTGGACATCAACTATCAAAACTTATTTGTTTGCTATAAAATCACCGTACAGAGGTCTGTTTTGGGTCTAGTGCTGTTTAAGCTCTTTGTCAGTGACATGGACAGTGGCACTGTGTTCTCAACAAATTTATCTTACCAAATCACACCAAGCTGTGTGTTGTGGTTGACATGTGGGAGGTAAGGAAGGCCATCCAGAGGGACCATGACAGGCTGGAAAATTGTGCCCATGCAGACCACTTGATGCTTGACTAGTCCAAGTGCAGAATCCTACATCTGGGTCAAGGCAATCCCAAGCACAAATACATGCTGGGTGGTGAGTGGACTGAAAGCAGTTCCAAGAAGGACTTGGGAGATGTTGGTAGGTGAGAAGCTCAACATGAGCTGACAATGCGTCAGTGCAGCCCATAAGGCCAACCATGTCCTGGTCTATATCAAAACAAGTATCATCAGGAGGTCAAGAGATGTGATTCTCCCCCTATACTGTGCTCTTGTAAGACTTAATCTGAAGAACTGTGTCCAGTGTTGGAGTCCCCAATATAAGAGAGACATGGAACCACTGGAGCAAATACAAATGAGGGCCACAAGGATGATCAGAGGGCTGGAGCACCTCTCCTATGAGGATAGGTGAGGAAATCGGGGCTCTTTAGCCAGGAGGAAATAAGGCTCTGAAGGGATCTTATAGCAGCTTTCCAGTACCTGAAGAGGACTACACGAAAGAAGGACAGGGACTTCCTACAAGGGCATCTAGTGATAGGACAAAGGGAAATAGTTTCAGACTAAAAGAAGGTAAATTTAGATTGGATCCTAGGAAGAAATTCATTATGAGGGTGGTGAGACGCTGCAACAGGTTGTCCAGAGAACCTGTGGATGCTTCATCCCTGCAAGTGTTTAAGGCCAGGTTGGATGAGGTTCTGGGTAACCTGGTCTAGTGAGAGGTGTCCCTGTTCATGGCAGAGGGGTTAGAACTAGATTATCTTTGAGGTCCCTTCCAACCTAAACCATTCTGTGATTCTATGATCTTTGAAAGGATTTCTGCATCTGCAGGAGTTCATTATTTTTGGAGAAAGAGGAAGCCAAGGAGTAAAGGCAGGAACCAGGTGTCTCAATGTTTTATGAAGCTGATGATGAAGACATGCCAGCAAAGGAGAATGCATTATAAATCTATCAGGCCAAATATAGCATGGCTATGGAACAGCTGGCTATATGTGCCATCTACATCCACTGACATCTAAGTACATACCAGTTATTGCATTTTAAAGTTTGAAGAATTTATCCATCACTACTATGAGCCTTCAGAGTATTGCTCTCAGCATATGGCCCTTCTGCAGTCTATGTTCAGGTTAATGATCACAAATACTAGCCCTGGACTTCACAGAATCACAGAACATTAGGCATTGGAAGGGACCTCGAAAGATCATCCAGTCCAATCCCCCCACCAGAGCAGGATCACCTAGATCAAATTACACAGGAACACATCCAGGTGGGTTTTAAACATCTCCAGAGAAAGAGACTCCACAACTCCCCTGGGCACTGACTGGAACAGAATTCCCCAATTTACAAAAATGTGAAGGAGATTCTAACCCTTGTTTTTCAGTGATCTCTGTCATAATGGGTCTACTTGATAAGAAAATGTTTCTGTGATCATAAACTTTAACATTATGAACCATTAAACAGAAGATGGACACATTATGGCAGCATTGACCAAGGAAATTAAACAACTGTTGGCCAGTTAAAACAATGAACTACACCTTATTCTGATAAAAAAAAAAAAAATCAGATTTCAGTTCCTCTACGGGAGTCTTGTTGGTTGGGTGGGTTTGGTATCTTTGAAAAGCCTGTTCCTTAAATTATAAGCTGGGTAAAAAAAAGGTAACTCTGGGGGCTACATGACAATCTGAACAACAATTAAAGTTTTAACTTCAGAAATGCAAAGCTTCTTAAAACATACTCAGGAAAACAAGCTGCATGCGCTGATAAAATTGTATGTATTGATAAATCCCCAGTATCTGCACTTCACTACAGAGTCTGGGTATTGTTATGTTAAACAGAAAAATATTTTTTGGTAATTCACTGAAATCCTATTTCCCAGCAACTCTTTCAGTGAGGGTAACGTTATTGAAGTGTAGCAGTATTCTCACAATTTATGATTGCAGACCTCATTAGTAAGAAAAATAAATGAACAAAGAACCTTGTAACAAACTGTGAAGTGACAGATGACTAAGAGGCTTTTGCCCCCATTAGCACTGGCCACCACAAGCTCTCACATCAAAGCCAACATGCAACCATGTAGCTTCCACCACTGAAGTGCCACTGGGCCACCCAGAAGGATCATTGTAGCTAGATCCTCAGCCGTGGCTCTTCATCCATTCCATAGTGCAGAGCCAGAGATGTGAAACACAGACTGTCCAGAAAATCTCTTTGCAGACAGAAAGCTGCAGAAATGCTCTTCATAAACAGCTTCTTCCACCTGCCACAGATGCATGTCAAGGAGCAGCTGGCCAAGGAGCTGACTTACAATCTATACCTTCACATAGTTCCTCCAGAGCCACTGTGCCACTGGAAGAAACACACTGATGTTCCTGTCTGAGTCTGCCCATGGTCATGCATTTAGCAGATAAGCAGGAAGAGTCAACTCCCATTTCTTTCAAGTCATGACTCCTAAGTTTTCTTCATCAAAAATAAAGATTTCAACACAAGAGTAAAATACTGAAGACATGTGGGAAGACCACAGTAAGCACATGCTGCTGTTTAACATTTCCTCCGAGCCACAGTCACCCTGTGAGCTTCTGAAACAGGGACTATCAAAATGTCTCATATAATTTCAGTCAAAGAAAATGAAACGCTTACTAGCAAACCAGAAAAAGTGATGTTGCTTTGGCAGCGCTAACTTCCAAACGAGATTCCCTCTTATCTGTTGTCTTCCTGAACACTGAAATAGCTAATTGATTAGTCAAAGGGTACCAATTGTTACTCAGGCTGTGCTATGAGATTATGTACTCGCACTGAGAATCAATGCTAATTAAGTAGCTGATCAATGCAGGCACCTTTTCAGTGTGTACAAAGCTCCACAACACCAGACCAGCTGCTGAAACTAAACACCAGGAGTGAGAAATCTTCGCTGAAATTTTCCTCACTGAAAAGTCTTTGCTGTGCAGTCTAAAAATATATTCTTCTCCCTTTCTGACATGGGGCTACACGACATCAACAGTGTGTCGAGCTCGGTTTTAAGAACAAAAACTTGTATTAGACATTGTACCCTACCGCAGATAAAATCTGAGCGACCCAAGCTGATCAGTATCCAGGGTGAATGAGAAGAGAAAGGCAGGGGAACGTACTTGGGTATCAGTGCCTCTAATCTCTCCCTTATTGCGGAGATTACACGGAGCCATTTCTCATGTACTTTACATGGTGGAAAAAAACTTCACAGAAGTATTGCTTCTTGTGAAAATTGTGTAGATATGGAGCTTAGGGCATGGTTCAGCAGTGGGCTTAGGACAGTTGGTTTAATGACTGGAATCAAGGATCTTGAAGGTTTTTTCCAACCTAAACAATTCCATGATTCTGTCATTAACATGCAGCGCTGCCTTGTACATGTACGTGCATGGGCACAGGCACACACGTTTCCATGTACAAAACCACACACAATTTTACAATTGCTTTCTAATAATTCCCCATTTCCCTATTAAATTCTGTGAAAATATTTTAAAAAAACAAATTCAGAATGTCCCAGGCTTCATAGTGACAATGTAACTTTCCCAACTCACAGTGGAGACAGGCATAACAAAATATACCACAGAGTTATAAGGGAGCCCTCAGTAAATCTGAAGGTTACGTGTACATTTTTGTACAATTCACAGATTCACAGGACATTAGGGATTGGAAGGAACCTCAAAAGATCATCTAGTCCAACCCCTCCCGACACAGCAGGATAACCTAGACCAAGTCATACAGGAACACATCCAAGCGGGTCTTAAATGTCTCCAGAGAAGGAGACTCCACAACCCCCCTGGGCAGCCCGTTCTAGTGCTCTGTAATGTTAACACTCCCAAGGTATTCACAGAAAGATCTCAACCTTTCAAAATAAAATCTCTATCAGACATCTAAACAGCATGAAACACTTAATAGTCTGTCTTGGTTTTTGTATCAGCATCGCAAAACATGAATTTTCTCTTTCACGTGTTCCCATGAAAAAACTGAAATAGAGGGAAAAGGACAGTGGTAGCAAAAGTTTCAGAGAAACTCCAGGAATTCAAATGTTTCCTACCTAGCTTTGCTATGTGACTTGAACTCTATTGTTTCGTATCCCACAACTATATATAAAATACAACACTGTGCCAACCAATATTTTTCCTTCTCAAGCACATCTTTAAATCAACTCGTATCCACAAACACAGGCTCTCCATATAAACATCAATGCTTTTCTGAGTAAAAAGCAAGCAGGATTTTAATGATACACTTTTTTGCTCTGACTGCAATTGATGTTAGTTCAAAAAAACCCACAGAAAAGGCTTGAAGAAAACCCACTTTGTAGACTGACGAGGATTTGTGAAAAGCACATAATACTCTGATACTGAGTAACATTAATTCTACTGAAACAGACACAATAATATTCAACTACCAACTCTCTGTATAAACTGGGGCAATCACAGAATCATTTAGATTGGAAAAAAACCTTTAAGATCACCCGAGTCCAACCATTAATCGCCTGTTCCTCCTCATTTCTTAACGTTTGATTCACAGAGGTAACAAGGCATCTTTTGTCTGAAAGTTGCCCTCATTAGGCCAACAAACAGGACAAAAAGTGATGAAGCACACTGCACTTTGTTTGCTGTGGCACAAAGGTTTGTGCATGCTTTCAAATAACCGTCCTTTCAGCCTTGCTGCAGAATCTCAGCAGGTTTGTCTAGGAAATATATGGGCCTGTCCTGACTAGAAAAAAATATAAACCATAATTTTGGCTGTTGTTTTCATTCCTTTTATACTGACCAATAACTCAGTTTTGTTCTATCTGGCAATGCGGCAGTTCTAACATGGTTTGCTTTGTACTGGCATTTTTAGACCATTTTTCTTTGAGTGTCATGTATCTCAAACAGCTTTGCAGAATGAATTACTGTGTTTGAGCACTTCCTCAGTGCGATATGAGGCACATGGATCAATCTGCAGGTAGTAATAAGAGAAAGAACATGATTGTTTGTATTTGTGGATTAACCTTTGGAGTTTTCAGATATGGAACTCAACAACCACCAAATGAAAGCAAACCCCAGCCTAATGGTTTATATGAAGGATAAAGTCTGTAACAACACAACATCGCCTCAGCGAGTTTGCTCTGAGACCTCTCCAACTCCAGCCTTAAGAGCATGCTGTATGTCCCAGGCATACAGTCTTCATTCCCTTTCATTAGAAGCATTTCTCCAAGTCCCAAAGATGGAGTAACAAATGTCCGAGCTCAGCTATAGCAAATGCTGTAAGCCTTCACTCTGCTTCTGAGCCTTTTCTAAGAGTTACCGACTCTCATGCTGAGAACTCTGAAAAAACAAGCCCAACATGTCTCTTACTTGGAAATTATTTCTTTAACCTCCTTTGAAACAGAGATATACAAAATAAAAACACTAATTCCTACATCTCTGGTTTATTAGAATATTGTGCAACAGCCTACTCATCATGATTAGGAAGTATTGTAAAAAATGTCAAAAAAAGCAGATAAAAATACAAAGACTCCCACAGATCTGGCAGTCATAGTTTAAAAGCCGCTATTCAGAAAGCCAATTTTAATAATTAATCAAATGGTTGCATTATAATAGCAATAAATGATGTAAGATGTAATTAACTCAATTATAAACATTCCTTGTGAATACATAAAAGATTGAAATTCATTAGCATATAAAAACATGACAAGTTTTACTCTATAAATACACTCAAGACTTTCAACTGCTGAAACCAAAATGCACAATATCATCTGGAACTCATGAAAGCTCATACAATGATATCAGGATATTCCTTCCGTTTCCCATAGTCCTGCGTCCCAGCTAGCAAATCTTATCATTTACAACTCCTATAATTCCTGCTTTGATATACTATGAGCTATTTTCAGTCTCAAGTTATCTCCAAAAGCCCAGCTATGACTGTCTCAGATAATATTTCTATTGACTTCAAAGTTTCTCTGGTTCAGACAGTGCAGCTCGGGCAAGTATAAAATCAACATATTCATTACAAAGTTTTATCACCTAAAACTAAAGTTAATTAAGTTCTTTATGCAGATTGGAGGCCACTGCAAGACTTAGTGTTCCAGTAAAAGACTTTAGTAACATTTCAGGAGAGGAAGAGAAGGAAGAGAGTCATTTCTAAGAAAAGAAAAAAAGTAAAAAGTAGTAGTAAGAGAAACACGTTAAAAATGGAAGAAGCACCATGACCACAAAACCAAACAACAGTTTTAAACACATGGTAGGAGACGCAAAGGAGCAGCGTTGGCCCGTGCGCAGCAAATGAAAGGCATAAAGAAAACTTCTCACTCACCGCATTTTATTTTAGAAACACAGAGTTCACGTTTTCAGCCCGTTACTAATGAATCTGATAAAGGGCTTCACGTTTTGAAAACCAACAGCATCTGTGACATTGCTCTCCAAGGCGTGAATTCTGTACATGATGAATTACGTACAAGTATGAGAACTTTACTGGTACCAGTTGTGAGATGTAAAAACCACCAGTATCACAGTGAACAAGGATGGAAGTGACCTCAAGGATCATCAAGTTAAATTAAAGAAATACATTTAAATGAGCTGGCCCAGCACCCAATACCACCTAAACCATCTCCATCCTCTGATCAGTGGCAGCAGCCCTTTTAAAATCTTACAGTGTGTTTCTGAGCCCAGCTGGAGCCTTCACATCAACTTCAAAACGATGGTGACATTTTAACTACCTGCCTTCTCCCGTCTTCTAGAACTAGTGATTCCATACCAAAGGGATCTAGCACCTCAATGTATTAGCATGTATTTCATAAGAAAAATGTGTCTTTTAAAAAATACACTGTTATAGTACCATATGGAGCTAATATGGAGTTAATGAATGCCCCTGTTCATTACATAATGTGAGTACACACCAGAGACACTGACAATCTTTTTTCCAACCTTACCAAGTATTTTCTATGCAATTGGCATTTGCTCCAATTAATGACTAATTAATTCAGATCAAGGCTAGAAATAAAATCATCCTCCTCAGGTATGCTAAGGGCAGTGCAGAGCTCTGAGAAATACCCAGTCAACCATCACAGAATCATAGAATCATTGGAAAGGACCTTCCAGATCATCAAGTCCAACAATTAATCCAACTGTCCCAAGCCCACCATTCAACCATAGCCCTAAGCTCCGTATCTACATGACTTTTAAACATGTCCACCCCCGGGAAGCCTGTTCCAAGGCCTGATGACCCTTTAAATAAAGGGTTTTTCTGATTTCTAAAGTTACCTTGGTGCAACTTGAGGCCATTTTCTCACGTCGTATCACTTAGGACAGGGGGATGAATTGACTCCCATAAACTGTTTGCACGTACTTCAGGGGCTTTCACACACACCCCTGTGCAATGGTTAAAATACCCGTGTGTGCCATCTAGGAACAGGTGAGGGAACACACTGCATCTCTTCCTTCTTGTATGCAACCCCCATTGTTTCCTGAGTGAATGGCACCCTTCTTAGACACAGTATAAAATATCCCACAGTGAAGTCTCGTGTGCATGACAGAGGCAGGCAAAACCCAGCAAAGGTAAACAGCCCCAAATTAAATGAAACTTAAGAACTGCTCAGTGCAAATCACCTCTACATGTAAGGATGTGTTTAGGACACACTGAATTAAATTAGTGCAAGAAAATTTTAGAAACCTGAGCAGAGGAGGAAAACAGAAGCTGAATTACATATAATCACACCCTCTTATAAGAATCTGTCCAATTAGATGGTTTAAGAAAATGCAGGAAATCTAAATGTGGTCCCTGATGGGCTGAATCCTTTCAAAGGTTTTTTTCTCTAGTTTTCTGCTTTTAAACCTGGTCATGGAGACTTGGGTCTTGCCAGATTCAGGCTGGCATTTGTCTTCGATGGCCAATTTCTTCATGAAAAAATAGTATAATGTGAAACAAATATAAATCTATTTACCTTTCCCAACTCTAGCTTCCTAATTGTACAAACTAATCAGTTCTTTGCCATTTGCACCACGTGGAAAATGGTAATTACATGGCTCAAAGAGTGACATTCTTCCTTTCTGTGCACTGCTTCGTCCTTCTTTGATGGTTGCCCTAGTTGCAGGGTAGGAAACGATGAAGATTCTACTGCCTGGATTGGTGATAACTTTCAGAGATGAAGGTGGTCTGTTTGGGGACTCAATCTTATAGCTTCCTCTACTTCAAGAAGGTTTAAAATGGTGTAATATTAGTGTTAAACCTGCCTGGATATGTCCTTGTGCAACTGGATCTAGGTGATCCTGCTGTGGCAGGGGGATTCGATTAGATATCTTCTGAGGTCCCTTTGAATCCCCAATGTTCTGTGATTCTATGATTCTACAAATGAAGGAAACTGCAGATATGAGGAGCTTGATATTATGCGGCCAAGCTTCTTCTCAAGTCTTACAGCAGATCCCTGGACTCACATGTATTTTGTTGAGCTTGAATAATGCAGACGCATATGAATTTTCATATGAATATGAAACTCATCTTTATGAATATGAAAAAGACTTTCATCTTCTCTTGAAAACATACTGATCATTTTAGAAATACTGAATAAAATTCTATGAATTCACCAAAACACTGATTTATTTTCCTGCTCAACAAAGAAAATCACTGAAACATTACCTCATGTACTTGTTCCTAAGCACTACTAAACCAATACTGTCAAAGCATGACTTAACTAAGTTCAGAATCCAAGGGCTAAGCCAGACTCCTTCCCGTGAGTAATTTTAGTAAAGCAAACAGTCCATATTGCTGCAGACAAATTTCAGCTTTGCTAGTGCAAATTGTTGTCTGAGAATCATAGCGTCATTTAGGTTGGAGAAGATCTTCAAGATCTTCACGTCTAACCATCAACCCAACTGTGCCACAGCTAAACCATGTCTCTAAGCTCCAGATCTACGTGAATTTTTTTTTTTTTTTTTACACATCCAAGGATGGTGATTTAACCAGCAGTGCCTGATGCTTCAAACACACACAACTAGTTCTGTGTCTTTAGGTAAGATTATTATAGAGCTCAAACAATGAACAAGATGTGACTGCAGATCAGTGGTTCTGCAGTGACTCCTCCAAGTAGTTTCCAGCTTTGTTCTCCTTCCCAATAAGGAGTCTGAGCTTAAAATGTTCTTTTAGACCGCACTGAAGCTAGAACACAAGGACTTTTGTCTTCAGTTCTGCTGATCTTTATCAGCCAAGTCGACCTAATGAATCACTTTGTTCACTGTTAGCACTGTAGATACAATCAGTAGTGACCTTAAAGGGAAAGAGCAAGGCCTTGCAGGTGAAAAATAAGACACCGTGTTCATACCTCTCTAAAAGAAAATAATTTCATGTCCATTACTTGCAAAGGACTGAAATACGAGAACTTCCTGAAGCACAGAAGACACAAACCTAGCTAGAGAGCCAGAGATCTCTAGCTCTCAGGAATCATGACACCAGGAAGCTCTTTTTACCGAATCAAATCAAATCACTACTTTTCCTAGAATTATGGAATAGGCTGCCACAAGCAGCACTAGAAGTCAGCAGATAACCTTGAGAAATAATTGGCCAGCTATAACTGATATGAAAAGCTAAGTAACACAACTGCTACCCGTGTGACAACAATCTCAAATTAAAAATACACCCACCTTCCCACAGAGTTCAATGCTAATTTAACCAGTTTTTCCTAACAACAGTACAAACGAACAGGTGCAGGGTAGCAGAAGAGCTCTTAAGGAAGTGCTGCTTGCCAGAACAGCAAACAGAAAGAATTGAAAAAAAAAAATCCCAACAACTTCCATGAATGCAGCCATTAAAGCGTCTAAAACTTAACCTTTCATCTTCTTTACTAAATAAATAAATGAAATCCAAGACAGATTTCAACCCTAAGCAGACATATTTACAGTGATTGACTTCTACCATGGAGCGAATTTTTGCTTATCAGATGCTTAAAAAGAATATTATCCAGTACATTTAGCAATGCAGTACCCTCATCAACTTTCATTTGTTCACAGGCGTATGAAAGGTGATGAGCACAGTTTTAAGAAAAATTACACAGGCATGCTGTTGTTTAATGGTTCATAACGTTTCTCCTACTTCTGTAAAATAGAAGCCAATTATTTCAGATGAGGCATTAGTTGCCAGTTGGATGTATTAATATTTTCTTTTCTTCCCCCCAATAATTTTGAAAATTCCAATCACCACATCAGATCATCATATCACACAGAGAGCTATAAAATTCACTAGGAACAATGAGATATTCCCACAACTATTCCTCCTCTAGGCTGAGAAATAAAACCTTTGAAAATAGTATGAATTTTCCACCTATGACATTTTCTTCCTCTATTAATTTTCCACCCTCAGAGCTGCCATCATAGGCAGAAGTTGTGTTCACATAAGGCACTAGCCAAATACACAATCTGCTGTGGAGCACAAAGTTAGATTCTCTTTATGCAAGCCCATTTCACAGGATTGGTTCCATTAGAAGAGAACCTTAATATCATCCAACCATTAACCCAGCACTACCAGGGCACCACTACACCACGATGCTCAGCACTGCATCTCAAGGCTTTTCAACCCTTCCAAGGTTGGGACTGCACCACTGCCCTGGGAAAGTGATAATCCTTTTGATGAGTAATTTTTTCCTAATACCCAACCTAAACCTCCTCTGGTGCAACTTGAGGCCATTTCTTCTCATCCTATTACCTGTCAGAAGAGACAGACCCCCACCTCCATTCAGGGAGTTGCCAAGAGCAAGATGAGAAAATAAAGAGGAACATAAAAGTATTTCTGATGCCCTCTGAGAAGCAGATAAGAGAATTATGTGCCAAGCTATTGTGATTCTGTCTATAACTACATCTTGGGGTACACTTTGATAATACTGTAATGGATGTACTTACACACACATAGCAAATCCATTTTAGGGGATGCAAAAAGATCCACTTTAGGAACTTAAGATTACATAACATTAAATTCCACTAAAACCAGAGTTATAGCCATGTTCATCCCACTTGAATAAGACACATTCATTGTGTTTCTTTACCTGGTAATCAAATGTACAATTGCAGCACACCTTTTCACCAAAGTGACCTCTCACTACTGATACTACTCCACCACACCGTGGTAGGAAGATTAATACTGTCAGGAAAGTATAAGGCTGTGAAATATTGTCAAAACAAAAAATATTGATCTTCTTAAAACACTGCAGTTAGTATATAAATCACCCGAAAATGATTGACATTAATATGTGCCTCTTGTGCAAATGCACTTTATCATGTACCTTTTTGACAGTAATAGCATTTTATTATACTGTATGGCACCTTAACTTACTCTACAGACAGTTTTTGTTCAGTTTGAGAGTTTCCCTTAAAAAAACCCCCACAACTAGTTGTTGAGCAAAAAGAAAATTAACTGTCTTCTATTCAGTTTGATTTAATACCTTGTCAGTTCGGTGCATTTTTTACAATTCTCTGTATAAATAAAAAGTTGAAAAGAGCTATTCTAATGGTAATTTGGATCAACCTTAGGAACATATGATTCCAGGTTTCTAAAAGAGGCCCACTTGAGGGGGCTTTAAAAGTGAACAAAAAGAGCCCTAGGGCTCTACAACTCACATTTAACCTACTTACATGAAAAAGGAACTGCTTTGGTTAAGAATAAACTTCCACAAGCTCAGGTTCAAACCAAACATGCCAGCATATTAGTGAGGAAATGAAACAGCAAATAGTAACTCCTTTCATACTTGTAAAAGAATACTGTACTTATTTAAAAGCTTTGGCACAGAAATTCTCGTTTTAATTAAATTGCATTTACTGAAATAAGATTTTCGACATTGAGGAAAAAAGAACCAATTCCTTTTAAAGACCTATGAAAATCACAGCAACCTAAAAATACGGAGAAAACATGCAATTGTGAGAATAAGTCTGTCTGATTAGCTCAGGACACGAGTAAAGAAAAAAACAATAATCCAGTTTTTGTTGCTGGATGAGCCACAGTAACCCAAAGGAATTCTCCTCTGTTTGGGAATCAATGGAAAAAACCTGGTAATGGTTGATGCACTTCTTCCTTCTGAATAATGATAGCTGCTGTCATCACACACTGCTTTTTCATTACATCACCTACCACGAAAAGCAATGGGCTCTTCTTAGAAGTTCAGATTTCATGTATCTCATTCAAGGGATGGAGAGGAGGAGAAGGAAGACACATTCTCAGCAGATACCTCACCACTATACCCTAGAAATCAGAGTGACTAGGAAGGTTTTCACTTCACACTTCGTGTAGCCATGAGGTCAGAGACAAGGAAATGGTTTCAACTGAACACAAGTGAGGAAGTCTGTTGGAAATAATAAAAGCAGCTAAAACAAACCAAAAAAAAAAAAAAAGAACACAAAAGCTAATTACCCCTCCATGAAATGCTCATGATCATTCAATCCACGTGCTGGCAAGTTACCTTGGTTTAAAATCCATGCCCACATTCCTGAGGTCCTGATCGCAGGGAGGAAAACGCAGCAGATCAGTTTTAGGCATGTGTCATTGATTAGTTTCAATACTTAGTAAGAACACTTTTGGAATGGAAAAAACCCGACACAGGCCACGGTAACACTCTCTATTGTACATACTCACCCTCCAACTGCTTTATCACTTCAATCTTATCCTTCACCAGGTTATTTAAATATACGTTTATTTGGAAACAATGGTGCAGCTGCTGCTTGTTTGCACTGTTTCTAGAGTTACTCAGCAATTTAACCAGTTCACTGCCTGCAGAAAGTAGAAGGAGTAGATGTGATGCAACTTAGGGAAACACAGAGGCACAGGAGCAAATGGTCCCAGTTTCAGCTGTCCCATTCACTCACCATGACTCCTGCTGGTCAGGCATACTGGGAAAGTCCTCATTCTGATAGCTGGAGATTTATCCACCAGCAGTTGATTACCATTAGCTCTTATATTGATGTTGTCCTGTGAATGAAACTGCTCTTCCCACTTCTCACTCTGGGTTTTTTTCCTTCAGATAAATCACAGAAATAATCTCCTATCTCATCCTTCATATTAGCAGACAGATAAACCAGGGTGTTTCCTGCATATCCAACAAACTTGAGTATTTGGCTCAGTCACCTGTGTGAGTCACACAGCCTTGCTCTGGAACACCATGACATGTCAGCCTGGAGAAGAGAAGGCTCCAAGAGGACCTCGTAGCAGCCTTCCAGTATCTGAAGAAGACTACAAGAAAGCTAAAGAGGACTTCTGATGAGAGAGTCTAGTGATAGGACAAGGGGAAATGGTTTCAAGCTAAAAGTGGGCAGCTTTGGATTGGATTTTAGGATGAAATTCTTCACTTTGAGGGTGGTGAGGCACTGGAACAGGTTTCTTAGGTTAGCTGTGGGTGCTCCATCTCTAGGAATATTCAAGGCCAGGTTGAATGGGGCTTTGAGAAACCCAATCTAACGAGAGGTGACCCTGCCCAAGGCAGGAGAGCTGGAACTAGAGGATCTCTAAAGTCCCTTCCAACCTAAACTATTCTATGATTCTGTGTCAAGCACTTGGTAGAACTGGGTTAAGGGTTTGACTTAATCTTAGGGGTTTTTTCCAACCTAAACAATTCTATGTTTCTGTGTCCCCTGCTGCTGAGGACTGGATCAAAACACCCTTGTTAAAGACAGCTGGGCTATATTCAGACTGAGGTTGACACAGAAATAGACTTCATTTTTTCCTTTGACAATAGGATCACCCTAGCAGCCCTTCCTTGCACCTGTTTCATTCTGAACCTGTCTCCTCTGTGTGTCCAGACACAGGCAGACTCACCAGCGGCTCACATAGCAGTTCACCATTCTCTGCTAGAAATTTCCAATCAGACAGGTATTTGCTGTCATTATTGTCACAACTCAACTTGGCAACTTGTACTTCTTCCAAGTCATTTGCCTCCCTGTTTGCAGCAGCCAGGTCTGCTGTTCAGCCTGGCAGTGCTGGGTGTATGGAAGGACGTAGTGATTTTAAAGGCCTTTTCCAACCTAAATGATGCTATGATTCTGCAAGTCATCTTCCTGCAGCACCCCTAACCCTAACCCTAACCCTAACCTAACCTAACCTGCAGCATTGGGGCTGCTCCAAATTCCCGACATGCTGTGACTCCTTGTAGCAACAGTGCCTCTCCATTTCTGGTTCTCAGCAAAACTCTTATCTGTGTGACTCATCACAGAATTTCATAAGAAAACATTAAATAAGATCTGAAAACCAATTCAGCAGGTCCTGTGATTTCTTCCTTTCAAAATCCTGTTGCCTTGATTGCGGTACCTTTATCTGTCTTAAGATTACTTTGCACATCAGTGTCTGTCATTTCCATACCCATAACTCCTCTTCCCAACTACTCAACATCATTTTTCTTGACTGAATATAAGTTCAGTTCAAGCACTGTGATGCTCATAGACAATCTGTAGTCTCTACCTATCTGTAGTGCACAGCTGCTACACTTCTTTCCATCAAAACTGAAAAATCTTCACTGTTTGTCTTACTAGCATCCGCATAGTCTGACATCCTTCTGGCCATTTTCACCTCCCTGCAAAGGTGTTAACTGTTCTAGATTCTCTGCTCAGTCTCAGTGCTCTCCTTGAGCTGGTTCTTCACTCAGGCCTATTGCTCCTCAGGACTTAAAAACCTTTTGAGCAGCTGCTTTGCAAAGAAAATTCATTGTCTGCATCTTTGACTGCAAAAAATTTCCCAGTTCTCTTTCATTTAACTCTTCAATACACAGGTCTTTATTCTGGGACCTCTTTCAGAGGCACTGCGTAAGACTTTCCCCATCTTATCGAAACGGGAAATGAGAATTCCTGCCCACACGTGCTTCTCCTGCTCAAATACATATTTACTTACAGCAACACGGGCACAATCAATGCAATCTACCAGCCTGTAAATGGTCAACATACTGCTGTGTTTCTGCTTCTCTGGATTTTCCTTAATGGCCCTGGCCATAACTGTTCTGAACTGATTTCTTTTCTCCTTGATCTTCTCATTTCCAAATTGGAAAACTTAAATTCAGGAACAAGACTTGAAAATATAAATGTAGCCAGGTGCACATACACATGACTATGTATACACAGGTAAATGTAGGGATTTTTTAATTATCTGATCTCATGCCACAATAAAATTTCATTGCTTTGCTTTACTTTTCAAGGTTTCCTTCAAAAAAGGACTCTGTTGAACAACCTAAAATTGGCTCAGTGTATGATCACCCAGTTCTGCTGAAAAGCCCTGCTCTACTCTGAGGTTTTCACAGGCCCTGGCAAGGATCTATGGCAGATGGCAGCATTACCTGTCCCGACATGAGCCCCGGTGCCTGGTTTGCTTTTATTTCCTCTAGTGCCAAGTGCCTTGATCCTTTTCAACACTAGAACATCCACCTGCGTGTCATGCCTTTGTCAGATGCTGGTGCAGATCACCCACCAACCTGTATCTTAGAGTTTCCTATCTTTTGCAGTTTCTAGCTGTTCCTGGCTCCTGGTCCCTCTATTATCTCTGTCTTGCTTTATGGAGATAGTATATCAAAAAGCTGCTGCAGAGCAGCTATCTTCTGACTGTGCATTTCTCTTCTTTACTTCCAGTGCACAAAGTCCCTATCTGAGTTTTATTTCTTCCAATTATTAGGTTTCTTACTTTGCTTTGGGTCACTCTTTGTAGACAGAAACTCTTGTCCCTCCAGATACTTCTTCCCCATTAGACATGTGCCGATCTGGAGATTCCCAACGCTTGTCCTCCTTTCTTTCTTTTCATCACACCTTTACATCCTCATCTGCTGCTCCGGAATTTCCATTCCTCAGCATTTTGCTTCCTTCCACAGGACTTACAAATAGCAGTTTTCATTCCTTGCAACTTGGCCTTTCACAATCCTGTAATTTATTCACTGCTAAAGTAAAACCTTCCTGAATATGCTAATGTTCAGATAGAGAAATCTTTTAATAAGTCAATACAGTCATCTGATACTTGCCTAACGTGTTTCAGATGCTGAAACATATAATATAAATTGCAAAGACAGTTCAAATGACACCGAAGCACATAAATAATGATATAGGATTGCAAACAGTCTCTCGATGCCTGAACGAGCACACTTCAGATTCCGTGTATGCCAGGTTGTCTCCTGTTTCTACTCAGAGAAGAAATGTGCTCAGTTGCTTCTTGTATTTATTGGAGTTATCACTGTTCTGAGGTAAATAACACAAGGTCCCATGTTTACTCACTACAGAAAACAAATATTTTGACTAAAAAGAGTTATCTTTTTTCCAACAGGTACGCATTTAGCATAAGAAATTCAGGGTTTCAGTTACTGAAATTACTGTGCGATAAAGAAAATAAACAACAGAAAGGTTTGCATCTACTATATGGCAAAGGAAAACTAAGCGCAGGGGAAAACCACTACAGATACAGACACATAAAGCCTTTGCCTTTCCTCTTTAGATGTTTTTCTTAAATGAAATTTTCTCCTGAACGTTGGACTGTGCATGGAGTAGGATCCTGGCTGATTCACTCAAAGTGTGGTTTGCTTTCAGCTCTGGCAGCCTACAGCTCAACCTCTACTGCTTGGCAAGATGGAGGCTCTCATTCTCACAATTTAGAAGCCGGCACTTTGAAGCCAGTTACTCTAACTTCACACAGGCTCAAGTGTGCTCTCTACAGACGGCACAGTAAAAGATAAGCTGCCTTATACCCTGAGAATGGGTATTCTCTACTGCTCTTGGGAGTCACAGGGCACAAGGTGCTCCTTATTTCATGGCAACATAGTTTGGAGTAGGTTGGAGAGGGGGGGATGACCCAAAGGTCCTGGCCATGGCAGTGGCTGCACAGAACCCTGAATGGCAGATCACAGAATCATAGAATCATCATGGCTGGAAAGGACCTCCAGGGTCATCGAGTCCAACCACGTGTCACAAAATCACAGAATTGTTAGGTTGTACCAAGCCCATTGCGAAACCCTGTCTTTAAGCTCTAGAACTACACAACCTTTAAACACGTCCAAGGATGGTGATACAACCCTCCTCCTGGGCAACCACTTCCAACACCTGGTGACTCTTTCCTTGAAGAAGTTTTTCCTGATCTCTAACCTAAACTTCCTCTGACACAACTTGAGGCCATTTCATCTTGTCCTATCACTTGTTATTTGTGAGAAGAGACCAACCCTCACCTCTCTACAATCTCCTTGTTGTAGACAGGAATAAAGTCTCCCCTCACTGTCCTTTTCTTCAGCCTAAACAACTCCAGCTCCCTTAGCTGCTCCTCATAAGTTTTATCATCCTGGGAGAGAAGGAGCCAGAATCAACTCTTGTTTACCGTGTGTGGGCTCAAACAAGCTTGCCAGAAGTGCAGGTTAGGCATTAGGAAAATCTTTATTGAAAGGATCATAAGGCTGCACAGAGAGGGGACTCAACTGTCATCTCTGCATGTGTCTAAAAGTGATGTAGACCTGGATCTTACAGACAGGGATTAGCAGTGGGCTTGGTACAGTTGGGTTCATGGTAGGATGTTATGATCTTGCAGTCTTTTCCAAGCTAGATGATTCTATGATTCTATGGTATTGCCACTGGATCACTTTGAGCTTATATGCTCAAAGTGACCCTCTCCCAAACTCCAGGCGAAGTGAAAACATGAACAAAAATGGAAGGACTTCATATGAAATTTGACCCTGGAACACTGGTGGCCAGTAAAAGGGATCTACACGTGTATAGGTCCAGCTGAGATGCTACGTTGTTATGAAAAAAACCAGCCATTTCAATACATATTGGAAGAAGCAATAAAAAGAAGTACACAAAGCCCAAATTAAAGTCATGGCCTGGTGCAGAACGAGGACAAAATCATTCATAAGCCACTTGCAAACTGTAATGAACCTGGAAAATAACTTTCACCCTGCAAAGCCTCTGTGGTATTTGGAAAAACAGATGTAACATTTCTCTGCAAACCTCTGTGTCACCTCCTTAGTCCATTCTAGCTACAAGAGAGCAATGCTGAACAAAAACAAGGAGTGGTTTGTCTTCCTGAACAAAGAGATATTTTAAACACAGGTTATTTCAAGAAAAAGGGATGATAGGAATTGGATACGGACTGATCTACTTGGTGCTGAAAGAACAAAAGAGACAAAATACAGCCTTTATCTTCAATGAGATGCTTTCTCCTACACTATGCAAAGTTACTACCTCTACTATACGGGGCTCATACTTAATCCACGAGGCTATGCAGCATAATCTATCCGATACCTTGGGCTATCAACTCTGTCCAGCTGGTCATTAATCCCTGGGAAATAATCTGCACCTCAGTTGTTACTGCTTAATTAAATGTAGTGATCCATCTGACATACAAAATAAGGATAGAAAGAAACCCTAATAGAATGTGACTCCTGCAGAACTGGAACTCTCTGTGTTTCCCTTGTAGACATGCATTGTTTGGTTACAGTCTGTATGTGTTTCTATACCTCACATTACTATGTGTCCTACTGAATGCAAGCAAACAAAACAGGTCGGACAGATCTTTCGTCTTCTTCTGAGGCTGCACCTTGAGCATTGTGTTCAGTTTGGGGCAGCTCTACACAAGGAGGACATTGAGATGCTGGAGCGTTTCCAAAGAGGAGCAAAGCTGGTGAAGGGCTTGGAGGGCAGATCTTATGAGGCACAGCTAAGGGAGCTGGGGCTGTTTGGATTTACGAAGAGGAGGCTGAGGAGACCTTATTGCTGTCTACAGATACCTGAAAGAAAGTGGTAGAGAGGAAGCATCAGGACAAGAGGAAATGGCCTCAGGTTGCACCAAGGGAAGTTTAAGCAAAACTTCTCCATAAAAAATGTTCATCAGACCTTGCAACAAGCTGCATTGAGCGGAGGTTGAATGGCCATCCCTGTTTAGGAATTGTGTCGATCTGGAGCTTAGGGACATGGTTCAATGGTGGCCTTGGGACAGCTGGGTTAATAGTTGGACTCAATGATCTTAAGGGTGTTTTCCAAACTAAATGATTCTATGATTACTGATTTGGGCTTGTCCTCTACATCTATCTGCTTACTCTTGCCAAAATACTGTGATAGGGTTCTATCACTAGCAACAAAATTGGTAGGATCTGGGAATGCAGCCCAGACCAGTTTTTAACTCAAGGGTAGAAGAAAACAATCGCTCTATTTTTCAGACAATTATACTCATACTCGATGAAGAATTGCTTATCCTCTGTAATGCCTCTTTAATATAGAGGACAACTTATACATATGCTACATCTTTCTCCAAAAATAAAAGAAATTATGATTCATATGTTTCCAGAATTATCAAGACTATGCAATTTGGAAGACTCAGTATATCAGAGCTGATTCTGTAATGACGTAATTTATCTCGATAATTTATGCTGATAAATTGCCATAATTTATCAGCAGTCCTGCTATCTGGGGAGGTCTCAATGGACTGGAGGGTAGTAGAGGTGACCCCCATACACAAGAAAGGCAGAAAAGAAGATCCAGGGAACTAAAGACCTGTCATTCTGACCTCACTGCCGGGAAAGATCACATCGCAGATCATCCTGAGTGCTATTAGGCACCATTTACAGGACAACTACGTGATAAGGCCCAGTCAACATGGGTTCATGTAAAGCATGACAAACTTGATCTCCTTTTATGACAAGATGACCCATCTGGTGGATGGTGGAAAGGGTGAGGATGATGTCTATCTGGATGTCTGTGAAGCCTTTGACAGCATTACCCACAGCAAAATTGGATGCTTATGATTTGGATGGGCATATGCTCTGCTGGGTCAAACACTGGCTAGAAGGCTGGACCCAGAGTGATTGTGAAAGAAGTTAAGTCCAGCTGGAGGCTGGTCACAAGTGGTGTTCCTCAGGGATCACTGTTGGGACCATTTCTGTTCAATATCTTTATCAATCATCTTGATGAAGAGATTGAATGCACCCTCAGCAAATTTGCAGATTACATGAAGCTGGGTGGAAGTGTTGATCAGCTGGAGGGTAACAAGGCTCTACAGAGGGGTCTGGACAGAGTTAACGGGTGGGCCAATGTCAACAGGGTGATCTTTAACAAGGCTAAGACCTGAGTTCTGCATTTGGGTCACAACAACCCCAAGCAATTCTACAGGCATGGGGAAGAATGGCTGGAAAGCTGCTCAGCAGAAAAGGACCTGGTGGTGTTGACGGACAAGCAACTGAACAGGAGCCAGCAGCGTACACAATTAGCCAAGAAGGCCAGCAACATCCTTGCCTACATTAGAAATAGTGTGGCCAGCAGGACCAGGGAGGTGATTGTCCTTCTGTACTCAGTGTCGAGGAGGCCCCACCTTGAGTACTGTTCAGTTTGGAGCACCTCAGTACAAGAGGATCATCAAGGTGCTGGAGCAAGCTCAGAGAAGGGCAACTAGACTGATGAAGGGTTTGAAGCACAGGCCCTATGAGGAGCAGCTGAAGTAGCTGGGGATGTTTAGCCTGGGAAAGAAGAGGCTGAGAGGAGACCATATTGCTCTTTACAACTACCTGAAAGTGGGTTGTAGAGAGGTGAGCACTGGTCTCAGAAGTGACTGGTGACAGAACAAGAGGAAATAGCCTCAGGCCGCACCCAGGAAGGTTTAGATTGGACATTAAGAAATTTTGTTTCACTGAAAGGGTTGTCAGGCATTGGAACAGGCTGAGTCACCATCCCTGGACGTGTTCAAAAGTTGCACAAATGTGGTGTTGGGGAATACGGTTTAGTTCTGAGTCTAAGAGTAGACTTAGTAAAGTAGGTTGGACTTGATTATCTTAAAGGTCAAAATGAAACGATTCTCTGACTGCAGATCTTTGGCTAACTTTGCTCATACCTCTGCTGTAACTCTCAACTCAGTATTTTATTATTCACCTTGCTTAGAAAATAACTTTTTGTCAAGCAGCAGTAGAGAAAAGCAAATATTCCAAACTGTGAAACATGACTGAGATAACTCATAAGCAGTGGGCTCGACCACTAGCTAAAAGGCACAGAGAAGACAGACATTCATTGCTGTCCTGGTACCTGAAGGTAGAGCTGATATGGCACCAAACTACAGCACTTTATGCAGTGATGAAGGGATGAACAGATTAACATTTGCTACTCAGACACAATGGGGTTTGGATAGGAAAAGACAAATCCTTCTGCCAGTCCTTGTGCTTGCCAGCCCTGGTTGTGGTGAGACTATCACAAGAAGTTCTACAGTGAAGTCAGTGACAGGTTTTAGGGTCACAGAATCAGAAAGTGCTTTGGGTTGAAAGGGACATTTGAAGCTTAAGTCCAATCTCACTGCAGTGAGCAGAGACATCGTCAGCTAGATCAGGATGCCCCAGCCTTATCCAACCTGATCTGAAATGTTTACAGGGATGGGGCATCTACCACCTCTCTGGGCAACCCAGGCCAGTGTCTCACCACCCTAATTGCAAACAATTTCTTTCTTAGGGTACTCAAGACCTCAAAACTCTTCCCACTCGTACCACAAACAAGACCTACTCTTGCTGCTTCTTGCCACAGCAGAGTACTATTTGACCTTGGCAGCGCTCTGCTTGTTTTTCTGCCTTTCTTCCACTTCTAGGACTATCCCCAGTTGTACCACATGCCACGCAGTATAAGCAATATTTCACGACTGCCTCAAAATCTTTCTTAGAAGGATCTTACACAACAGACCTACTTATTTCCCCCCTGCAGCTCCTTTCTAGTATTTATTCAGAATGGTGTTTTCAGTTACAATGTTGCTTACACTGTCATTAATAAAGGATGAAGCACTATAATTATTTCATTTTCTTATTCTATTATCTGTTACACAGTCACTAGGACATTCAAAACTCATTCATTTTGGCAGACATTATGTATTACTACAGTTTGCAAAAACACTCAAACAGAAGTATTTATATTAGTGACAGCTGCTACATAAAATCCAGTTCAGCTGACAGTCCCACATGGGAATGAATCACTACAATATAAGTTATTTACCTAGAGAAATATAAAAAAGACTGAAGCAGGTCTCAGACTCCTGTTTAAAAGGTTAAAAAGTTATCGTTTAAATAACGGACTGTTATAAAAGCCAAGACAAACCCTCAAAATAACAGGACAAACAGACGCAGAGTAGGGTTTTTATCTTACAGGTTCCTTTACACACAACATAAAGCACTTTCTGTCCAAGAGGACTAGTACTATCATTTTATAAACGCAATTTAATATAAAATTCAATAAAGCTAATGGAAATCTGTTGAAACAGGATTTCTACAAGTTAGACTTCATTGCCCAAAGAGTGGTGGAAGTTTTAAGACTTGCCCAGCTCAACAGCACCCAGCCAGCCATGACTCCTGAATTAGAGCGTGTGCCTACCAGCTCCATGGTACATAAGTCCAGTAGAGAAACATCTACATTTCCAAAGCACAACAAAATAGTTACACATTTTGCTAACTGCCAAACAACAAACTTCTGTGCCAGTGCTGCCAGAAGCTTCTGATGTGCATGCATTCGCAGGTAACATAGAATAAGCGCTGAAATCATGTTGGTAATTTTTTTCATTACCAAGAAGATTCCCTTTACAAGTTGTTTCCATTGTCAGGTTCTCAAAAGGGTCCTCTAGTATCACTGAGACTGCGTTCAGACAGAACCCTACCACAGAATTCAGAAATTCATAGAATGGCTTACGTTAGAAGGGATCATTGAATCACAGAATCATAGAATCATTAGGGATTTGAAGGGACCTTTGAAGATCGTCTAGTCCAATCTCGCTGCCACAGCAGGATCACCTAGACCAAGTCACACAGGAACACATCCAGGCGGGTTTTAAACTTCTCCAGTGAAGGCGACTCCACAACACCCCTGGGCAGCCTGTTCCAGTGCTCTGTCACCCTCACTGGGAAGAAGTTCCTTCTCATATTTATGTGGAACCTCCTATGTTCCAGCTTACAAGAATTGCCCCATGTCTTATCACTAGATGACACTGAGCCCGGCTCCATCATCCTGACACCCACCATCACATATTTATTGACATTAATGAGGTCACCCCTCAGTCTCCTCTTCTCCAAGATTAAGAGACCCAGCTCCCTCAGCCTCTCCTCGTCAGGAAGGTGCTGCACTTCCTTCATCATCCTTGTTGCTCTACGCTGGACTCCCTCCAGCAGCTCCACATCCCTCTTGAACGGAGGGGCCCA
>VXBP01002533.1:63814-251947 GCA_013400115.1 Rhinopomastus cyanomelas
AATCCCTCATCCAACTCATCAATTAATAGATTGAACAGGACTGGTCCCAGCACTGACCCCTGGGGCCCTCCACTAGATACAGGCCTCCAGCTAGACTCTTCCATTGACCACTACTCTGGCTTCTGTCCTGCAGCCAGTTCACGATCCACCTCACTACCCTACTGTCCAGTCCACACTGCCTCAATTTGGCTATGAGGATGCTGTGTGAGACTGTGTCAGATGCTTTACTCAAGTCAAGAGAGACCACATCCACCGATCTGCCATTATCTATCCACCTGATTATGCCCTCATAAAAGGCTATCCGGTTGGTTAAGCATGACTTCCCCTTGGTGAAGCCATGCTGACTGTCCCTAATGACCCTCCTGTCCTTGATGTGCCTGGAGACAGCCTCTAGAACAAATTGTTCCATCATATTTCCTGGGACGGAGGTGAGGCTGACTGGTCTACAGTTACCTGGGTCCTTTTTATCCTTTTTGAAGATTGGAGTGACATTTGCTGCCCTCCAGTCCCCAGGCACCTCTCCTGATCCCCAGGACTTAGAAAAGATGATGGCGAGTGGCCTAGCAATGACTTCTGCCGTCTCCTTTAGTACACGCGGGTGCATCCCATCTGGGCCCATGGATTTGTGCACATCTAGTTTGCTCAACTTATCCCTAACCCAGCCCTCATTAACTAAGGGAGGCTCCTCTCTTGCCTCAACTTCCTCTGGAGCCTCAGCAGTCTGGAGCTTGATATCAAGGCAGCCCCCAGAAGTGCAGACAGAGGCAAAGGTGTTCAGTATCTCTGTTTTCTCTGTATCCTCGGTCTCCAAGGCACCCACCTCATTCAGAAGGGGGCCTGCATTGCCTCTAGTTTTAGTTTGACCTGCACCTGCAATGTATTTGAAGAAGCCCTTTTTGTTGCCCTTGACCTCTCTTGCAAGGCTTAATTCCAAAGAGGCCTTGGCTTTTCTAGTTGCATCCCTACATTCTCTCACCAGAGCCTTATAATCACCCCAAGTGGCCATCCCCTCCTTCCATGACCTATAGGCTTTCTTCTTCCTCTTCAGTTTGCCCAGCAGCTCCTTGTTTAACCACACAGGTCTTCTGGCTCCCTTCCTTGACTTCTTTCTTGTTGGAATGCTCTTTTCTTGTATTTCAAAGAAGTAGTCTTTGAATGTTAACCAGCTACCCTGAGCTCCTTTACCTGCCAGCACCCTGTCCCACGGATCTCAGACATCATCTAGTTCCAACCTCCTGCCATGGGCAGAGACACCTCTCACTAGGCCACGTTGCCCAGAGCCCCAGAATTGAATGTTTTAACTGTCAGAGCTATTATGCAAGAACGACTGGCACAGACACTTCAGGTGTCAGCTAACCTCATGGTGAGAGTCAGGCCCTTGTTCCATGATCAGCAAGCAACAATCTGCCCTATGTCTCACTGCTTTAATTCTGATGGAGCAATTACACATAGAGCTAGAGTCAGCACCACAAAAACGTCTCCCAAGGATGTTTTTTTTCCCCTCAGTAATGTGTTAATTCTTTTCCCCTTCAAGACTTGGATTTATTAACTTCTCAAGTAATTTCATGAAGCTTCTTTTTTTATCCGTAACCTTTAGGTAATGAGACTGTAAACACCAAGTGGAATGAGATGGTTTGGTGTATTAATACATTCTCCTTTCAGAATAATCAATAATTACCTTAATGATGATATATTTGTAGTGATGATCTTTAGCACAACGATATACTCCCAAATAATAGAGGATATCTGTAGTTTAGAGCAGAAATCCAGGCGTATAAACAAGAACGTGTACATCCAGATACTTCAGCTATGGGTAAATTGTCCAAAAATGGCAACATTTTCCACTTTCTCATATTTCTGTGCCAGCCTACAGATCTCACAAGAATCAATGGGACACTTAACGGGTCCAAACACTTATGTCAGTAATATAAAAAATAATCATAGATATAAAAACACAAAAACCACAAATGAGACCAAATGTAACTTAATATTGCTGATTCCAATAACAAAACTAATTGAAGGCTATATTTAAAGTGGATAATTTGCAAATTGCTTGGTATTGGTTAAAGGGTGGGGGCAGAGGTACAATGGCACAGTTGTGTGCAGGAAGCTCCATCTATTTGTCTTTCATGCTGTGTAAGTTCATATATGAGTATAATACGCAGAATACAATTTTTCAGGTGATGAATAAATTACACCATGTTTTCATATTCCCAGACCTTCTATCCAGACATCATTCACTACCAAATGCAATTTTGAACAGAATGATGACCCGAAGGCCTGAATTCTTTCAAGCTCAGTAATGGACTCTGGCTTCTAATATTTAAATGGCCCCTTTGGAGATGCTCCATCTCTTCCTTGACAACTCCAGTTTTAACTTGAAGAAGAGGAGTCAGAGAAGGGATCTTGCTCTCTAGAACTACGTGAAAGGAAATTGGAGCAAAGAATGGAAGAGGTTCTTCTCCATGGTGGCAAGCAATAGGACTAGAGGAGACGGCTGCAAGCTGCACCAGCAGAGGCTTAAGCTGGATGATATGAAGAATTTGTTCTCCAAAAGGATTGTCAAGCATTGAAATAGCTGCCCAGGGCAACGGTGGAGTCAGTGTCCCTGGAGAGATTTAAACAACATGTCAACCTGCGCTTAGGGATATGGTTCAGTGGTGACCTGGCAGTGCTAGGTCAAAGGTTGGACTTCCAAGCAAAGATACTTTGTGATTCTATGATTCTGTTTAATGACTGAAGACAGGCAGGTGACACACGGGCCAAAGGGTACCCAATCTGCAGTGATGCTCACATACTCCCACTTCACTGGTCTCCCTACTAGTTCAGGGGACACTGTGTTTGTTCTTCACATAGCAAAGTAAGAGACAAAAATGATATTTTTTTTAAAGACCACATAACAAAAATAATAACCAGAAAAATTGGCACATTGTGCCCCTGTCAGTTGCACAACCTGAAGCTACACGTGCCTATATGTTCAAAATGAATAGGTGAACGTGATTTAATGCTTGACCGGTTCATGAAAATAAATAAATAAGATGAGTTTGTTACCATGCCTGTTTGCAAATCCAAACCAGCCAGAGCTTTTGCTGAGGTGAAATATATCTGCATTACTGAAGTACTGTAAAGCACAATATATTAAAGATCCAGTCAATCTGCCTCCCACAGCTGCCTGTATTTGAACTGATTTCAACGAGAGCTGTGTCGGTCTCAAAGAAACCTTAATGCAAGCTCCCCGCTAACCCTCCTCCTCACCCAACCGAAAAAACACTGAACTCTGCTCTTGTCTTCTGGTTCAACATCATGTCTTCCCCCTCCCTCCTTCTGCTGTAATAAATATTCTCCCTCTACCCCTGTTACTGACAATAACGTAGGTGAACTCTGCACCACACACATCTGTCATTATTAATGACCACAGCGGAGAGAAACGATAGCTCACTCTTCGGAACCAAAAGGGCAAAACACTTCAGAATTTTCCATTCACAGTTTCTTTTTTTAAGCACACTTGCTTGGTGACTTTCCAAAGTTCACATGTATGAGTTGAACAAGAGAAAAATCTCTCGGCGTTTGACCTTTGCGTAGAAAATTATTTGTTTAAACAGAGGGCACTTGTTACTTGGAAAGTCTCATTTGCTTATAACAGAGCAGTATTTTGCCTAGGACAGTAACACAACAAGATGTCTTAGTCCACATGGAAAATAATGTTGTTGCTAGCAACATTACATTTCTTCCAAACAAAAGGCTCAAACTGGGTTGGTTTTTTTTTTTTGCCATTCACTCCCCTACCAACACTGCTAACCTAGAAAGTACACGGCTGCATCTGTCCCTGCCAGAATGGCTGTGACTGCAAGACTCACACAGTTCCCTAAACTCTCTTGGAACGCCTGTCCTGGCAACAGCACTTTACTGGGACTGAATGTAAAGACCGTTTCTTTACAGGCAGCTGATGAAATCTCTTTTCTTTTTGCCTTGAGAGAGCAAACAGAATAGAACCTAGAGCAGTTTAACCACATCGCTGCATAATCCTTTGTCCCCAACAGAACATCACGTACCTTCCACGTACCAGAACGTGCTGCATCAAGGTGCTGCATGGGAGGGACAAAACATTCACCTCTGGGAAACTTGGCATTTCAAAGAAACTACATCTCACACAGCTCAGGGGCAGTTTATAATGTGAACTATCCCCGTTACCACATTTTCTGCTCAATACATCCAGGTCCAGAAGTTTCACATTTTCTCTTCCTTATGTCAACAATGTAAATAGAATCAGAGACTTGGTTAGGTAGGAAAAGAGCTTCAAGATAGAGTCCAAACACTAACCGAGCTGTCCCTGGTCCACTGCTAAACCCAGTCCCTGAGCTCCAGATCTGCACAACTTCTAAACACACCCAGGGATGGCAATTCAACCCCCTCCCTGGGCAGCCTGTTCCAAGGCCTGATGACCCTTTCAGTGAAGAAGTTTTTGCTAATGTCCAAAATAAACTTCCCCTGGTGCAACCTGAAGCCATTTCCTCTTGTCCTGTCACTTGTTAAGTGTGAGAAGAGACCAACCCCCACCTCTCGACAACTTCTAGATATTTTCCTTTGTGCTATTCTGACCTCAATCAAGACTGTGCAATAACCATTTGTCAGCTGGATGTGCCTGAGTGGATGAACATGCCTAAAAGCAAATGCAGTGTCAGAAATGGCAAATGTACAAAAAAATTATCTAAATCCTAGTACTAACTATGAGATGACCAAGACATCACCCTCTGCTTTCCCAGGTCTGCATTACTTCACAGCCACGTTAGGTTTTTTCTGTTTCTGTAACCAGCTCATGGGTTAAAACTTCATGTTCTCATTCCATGTGAGCTGCATACTATACATATCTGTCACCTGCTTTTAGAATTTATGTTGATAAAACCTGTTGTGAAGGTTATTTTGACTTACTGGAAATGGGCTTTTCCAGAAGATAAATTTTCAGGCTTAAGTAGACCTGCGTTAAAACCACTAATATGTTCTGCTAAGTCTCACTTGTCTTCACTCAGCCTCCTTACAATGTTTTAAGCACTTTTATTGACATTTGAAATTCGAAAATGTCAGCTCTTGGCAAAGTGTTGCAGCCTAAAAGTGTTATTAGTAGTTCTCTCAGGAAGTGTAAAAGAATATTTTGTAGGAACAATTTTGTCTTTCAACAAACCTTATGAAAATGATGTGTTAACCACAAGTTCTGCACAGGCAAGAAAATAACCTGCAGATTCCTCAAACTATATTCAAGAAGCAAATTCTTAGCAAAGTTACATGAATTGGTGACTCACTAGTCTGCATTCAAGTTATGATACAATCATTACTTCCCAAAGCATCACTAGGTTCTCAAAAGGAGGGGAAATACTATGAGAAGAATCACAGCATCACAGAACATTAGGGATTGGAAGGGACCTTGAATCCTACTCTCACAGTACACTGCCTCATTGCTCCCACCATCTCTCATCTGGTAGATAATTATTTGATGGCTCTGACCTCAGACCTTCTCTAATCAGCAAGCCCTCCAGTCATTTTATGTTAGCTTGCCTCCAAACTGGTCTCCTGAGTGTTTTACTCTTGTAATTCACATCTAAGCACGCCGATTCTTCTTCTAGCGTGAATGAGCACAAAAATTCCCTGGATTGCACGAGCTTGTCCCTTGTGAACACATCAATGTTGCTGGAAGCCACGTTGTGGTGGCGATTAATTTACATTATAGGTGTCTGGTTTTCTTACCATATGAGCAACATTACTGGAGTAATAACAGGGCAGAGAGAGAAAAGAGCTAAGCTCTGTGTGGGGGTCACCAAGTAGAAATTAGAGTGGCACATTACAGTCCCAGTGCTCCACTACAGACAAGGCTGATGAGCTGCTCCTTTGAATGGCCAACTGGCATCAGCCATGAAGACCCTGCAGAGTCAGGGGAGTCCCTGATATTCACAGTGGTCACCCCATCTTATTTCACAGTAAGCTATTTACAGCTCGGCGTGCCTCAACACATTGGGGTTTGGGGGGAAGATGTGAGAGGAGGAAGAAAGGAGTCTCTCTCACTTCTTGTAGCAGTACCCTTGAATTCTAATGTGTTCATTCAAAGGCTGGAAGATTTTTACTTAATTTCCAAGCCACACAAAATGCGAAGAACCATCAATAAGTATCACAGGAGCATAAAAATCATTAATTTCACAAAACCATTCTGAAATAAATTAGTGGGAACCACTTTACCCTTAAAACTGAGAAAACATTGTGGTATTAAATACTCAATATTATCAGCCAAGTAAATTGGCCTGGGTCAAATGAGAAAATCTAAAAAATGAGATCACTAAATTTTCTCAGCTTGATGGCTTAGTAATAAATAATATGCTTCTATTCAATCTGTACATTAAGTCTTTTATGTGGCCTTAAGGCACTGTCGTATGGCCGTGCCCATTACGGGGTAGCCATAGAAACAGACACATTTATTTCTTGGATTAGTGTGCCATTGAAAATATTAATATAATGCAGTATATGGGGATTTAATCTAATCTACTGATGGTAACGTGAAGTTACTAAAAGGTTATGTGCTCTTCCAGTGGAAGAAAGATTATATCTGTGGAGTCAAGCTCCAGTAAAGCTGGAGTACAGCTGATGTTGTGGTTACAAACTCCATCTAACTATCACATGTCACACACCCTATGGACTTAAACAGGTTATATGCAAAACAGAAGTACATCCACCACGCAGGTGCCTGTTTCATGTCCTAAATCTTCCTAAAGTGTCAAAAATGAAAGCCACAAAGGAAAACAGAGATGTTCTGCATGTCGGGTGAGTAGTGCAATGGAAGCAGCATCTCCCCATGCAAACAAGCAGAGCTACACTTGACGGACATGCCATTCCCAGCAAAGCCATATTACAACCCATTATATAAAGCCATATTATTACCCATACTGCAACCAACACCTTAACGGCATTCCGATAACACTTTCACAACTAAAAAAAAAAAATAAATTATGTAAGAAAAAGACTTAAAATATCTTAATTTTTGAGAAGTGGTTTTCTTACTCTGTAGGTCCCTATCAAGTGTCCATAAATATCAGGGCTCTCATCTCAGTAGATCATATTTGACTCAGGTTCCTCATAATAATTCACAGTGCTCAAGTTCTGACTACCCTTTCCACTGCAGTGTACTACATAAATTCAGAAGATATATCCTGACAGATGAAGCATTGTTGAAAAGCTAAGTACAGCACTTTGTCCTTGAAATGTTAACATGTAATGCCATAAAGTATTCAAATAATAATTTACTCAATCTTTCAGGGTAATTAATTAAAATGGTCTAGGTGTTAGAGAAAATCACCTTGAGCTTATAAAATTGGAATACCTCTCCTTTTCTTCTCTGCATGCAAGCTGCTCCAATGGACTTACCACATTCTTTCCCAGTTATGGTTTTTGATTTCAGCAGATAATAAATAGCCAGGATCTAATTTTGCCGTGTCAAACCTGATTATGTTTCACAAGAAAAGGTGGAGTGCTCACCTACCAGATGAAGGTGAAATATAAAACCACTTTTATTTATGTGATGTGTCCAAATACAACTCAAGCTGGCACTAGACACTGGCAGTATGTAGACTTTAACTGTCACACGAATTTATGCATCCCTGGAAAGCGTAAAAATATAAATTTAATCAAGGGATGGAAATCTTTATTATCAAAGAAATAAACACAGGTTTTGACAACTAATGTAAATTACTTTAACATGATTTTTTCACTTATTTTTCAGAAGGTCAAACAAAAGGAGACACACTGAACAGAGACGTTGCTGATGAAAATATTTCCAGGCAAGTCTCAGTCCAATTATTAATGCTGATGTTCCAAAAGGAATTTGTGGTCTTTAACAACAGCCTTGCATTCAGATGTGAGTTCCTATTCCCATTCATTAGAATGAGATAAAACAGAAGGCTTACAACAACAGATAAACAAGCACTCTGTATTATTCTGTAGTTTTCCTCAGTTGAGTAGTCTTTGGACAGCATTTGAAATGGCTGAAAAAACCCCCCCCTGCACATGATGAATAAGGATGCCATCCTCAATTAACATGGACAAAGGATCAGAGCCATGTTTGGCAAATGAGGTAGCTGTGGTGTAAGAAAAGCAGGAGAATTCACAGACATTGCCACATACATCACTGTCTGCAAATCAAAACAAGTTAATGACATTTTTGTACATCTGCCCAACTACATGGCTACACATTAGCCTGGCAAGTACTTATTAGACCCAAATTAAATGGCACGGCGATTATAGTTCATATTTGCTAAATATAGTGTTATTAATTTGTACAGCACTAAATATAGATGCTACCGGCGCACAAATAAATGGCGAGTACTGAACCAAAACAGCCCCAGTTACAAAGGATATTATCTTCATTAAATATATCTCAGCTCTGCAAATGCTACTACCCATAGAGATTCTGTTACAATACAGACCATGGGGAAGGAAGCACCAAGCTGTTATCCATTCTCCATAACAAGTGCACTGACAACACACCAGCCTCTCAATCTCAACAAATCCCCGCTCTTTCCGTCAGTCTCCACATCGTGCACTGGTACATGTCGCACAGAAAATCAATATAGGTGGGTCTCAGAGGAATAGATTTCCCAGTTCCACAAACAACTCAGGTAAGACCAGCTACCACTAAACTTATTCAGTAAACCCACAAGCCACGTGTGATGTACAGGATATCTTATATAGAAATTCAATGTACTTTAGCCACGCAAACTGAACAAGATTTCAACACCATCAAAGACCATCAAGAAGTCTGAAACTCATTAATGAACAGTGGGGCAATGTCACCACAGCAAGTAACAGTATGTCCAACACTTTCAGGAGGAACCTTACAGGTCAAGAAACAAACTAGAGCAGACTGGTAAGTCAGCTTAACAATAAAAAGGATTATTTGAGTAATTGGCTCTGCTACCTACCTCCAAGCTGGCCAAGCTAGTTTTATGGAGAATTCCTATCCCAAAGTTTTACCTGCATTTCGGCTTTAGAAAGCAACCAGCTAAGATCTCTGTCAGTCACACCCAAGTTTCTAATTTAAAACCAGATACCACAGCAGTTTTCTGAAGATGTCTTGAGGACTGAGAAAACTGATGTCCCATTTCTTTACCCTACAGCTGTGGTTTATCCACAGTTCACAAGGATATCACTGCTAAATCTGCATAAACTGTTCTCTCATATCACTAATTATTTGTACAAATATATGCAAAGTAGAACTTGGTCACACTTTATTTCTGTTTTGTAAAAGGTCTGGCTTTCCTCTGATTTTTAAAAAGATTTTACTTTTCACTTCTGTGGGATCAGTTTTCCAACAGTTAAGCTTACCAGCCTACCAGCCACATCTACACCACCAGTAATTCCAAACCATGGCATATTTATTGATTCAAAAAAGACACCAGATTATATCACCTACATCTCTGTAATTGATTAGACGGAGTTATTGGGGGAACTAACCAGAGAGTCCTTAGAAGCCAGCAGAGAGCTTATGTAGACATCATCTTACCTGCCATCTAAGACTATTTGCTCTTGCACCTTTATTTATAAGCATTAAACATACAAGTTTGGCACAAAACAAGTATCCAACATAGCTTCATCTCCATTTTGTTATTCCACCATTAAAGTAAAGAAAAAACCCAACTATAAGAGATAGGTTGTAGGTGTAAAATTTTACTCAATCCTGTAAGAGAATATTAATGAACAGCTCTGTAAAGTTGCATTGATGAATAAAACATATTATGACCGAACATCATCCGAGTTCAAGTTAAACCTGAGCTATATACTACATCTGAATTTAGTATATATCAGATATTTATATATGAATATAAATTACGCGCTCCTTTGGACAAAAAAAATAAAAGAGCTGACAAGTTTAAAACATGAATATGTTAATTAGATTTAAATTCATCCATTATAGAAAATATTTTGACAAGTATCCTAAGAGCAGCATTTTTAAAACAGTTCAATGCATTAAATACATGCAAATTTTGACAGTCAAAAATGCACATTGCGTAGCCGAGATAGTATCATTGCTCTTCACAATCACTGCAGCCTCCAGCTAGATACAGATTTTTCCTGACAGACAGAAATGCTGCCTTCTGTGTATCCCATATTCTCAGATTTCTACTTCAAAACGATTCCTGAAACACTTTTAAAGACAGACTTGAAACTACTGTACACTGGAATGGTTGTTACATCCGTTGCTTAGCCAGGGCTGCCAACACCACATCATATTCAATCTCTTTTTCAGCTAAGCTGTTTGCTGCTGGAGTCATATCCACTGGTGAATTTTAGGAGATGCTTCATTCCTGAATGACCTGCACTAACAGTGCACCTGCAGCCTGTCTCCTAAGCCTAAGGCAGATGTGTATGTGGTGTTTGCATATGCAGATTAGTACCCACATCAGTTTGAAGTATAGTCACTGTTTTGCAAAACCCAAGTGTAATTTTAGGAGTTTCAGAAGTGGTTATAAACCATTTAAAATTAATAATTAAAAGGTTGACGTGTGCACCTTTTGCTTGGAAGCCCTCTTAGAATCACATGGCTCACCAGGTCAAGGAAGAGCTCTGAAAATACATCAGTTCCAGTTACATTATCTACTTCAGCAGATTGAAATATCTTTAGTTACTTATCAAGCATTTTGGACTTGAAATGGGGCTTTAAAGAAAATGTGGAAATTGTTACAAGTAGTAAGAGCTGGTCCTCAAGGAACAAAGCAGATGTCCCAGGAAGGCAACAGCCTCAATCACACCACAGCAGCATCATGAATCGCATGTTTCTCAAAGTCTCTGGTGAGAGCATGTGGATGGAAAGATGAGGCAGTTTTAAGACAAAATCAAGTTTCCTGACACGAGCTTCCCTCAGCCACTGAACTTCCCTCCTAAGTACCAGCACTCTTTATTCTACTTACTGGGAAAAAAGACCTGCAAGGAGTATTATGGAGAGGGAGGGTATTGGTGGCTTTGTGTGCTTTTGGGCTCTCTCCCCAGATTCACAGTCTGCCCGTGCCTCTGTCACTCTAAAGAAACACTTTTTTGATTGATCCGCTACACAAGGAGAAGTAAAACTGATCTTTAAAGTACTTTTTTGGAGGAAAGCATGACTCAAATGAAGCTCAGCCAGTTTTGCAACTGCAGGGAGGACACATAAAACGTGATGTTGTAACCATGATAACACAGGTTTAATACTGTCTTTGTGTTTGATGGACCTTGGAATGTACTCACAGGAAAAACAACACTCAGCTTTAGGGCCAGTATATATAAAACACAGTAGTCCTCAAAATTAACCCCAGACACATAATTTTGTTTCTAAATGAAACATGCAGGTACCTAGAACAATAAATCTTTACATAAGAAAAAGGGTACCTAAGACAGGGGTAGCTGACCCGAGGCCAAATCACAGCCCTTGAAGAAAGTAAAACTGGCATTTTTCCTAGGCTTCGAACTGGCACTCCCAGCCTGTGATTGAAATTCTCTGGTACCATGAGGCTCTAAAATATAAGGGCAGAAGAGCTGTTATTTCTGTACTGTAAAAAGAAAGATCCTAGACAGGTTATTACATTGAAATGTATTCTGGTATTGCATTCTGCTTTTCCATCTCAGCAGACACTCTTCCATCTGAACAAGACAGACATCGCATACAGCACAGTATTTTATATTAAATGTAGTTATAAGGAAAGAACAACAACCCTGGAATGACTCACTTGCAGGACCAATTCATAGGTTACACTATGAAAGGCAGTTTCCAAGTGGTGGTGGAAGGAGCTTTATAATACAGGTGATAGAAGCTAATGTGGAGGTGAGGATACAGGGAGGAGACAGCATGCATCGTACCACACGCACTACTTCACCTCATCTTCACGTGCAGTGGTATCTGTGAAAAATAAAGTTTGATTCTGCTCGGCACTGTAACAGAATTATAGAATCACAGAATGACTTGGGTTGGAAGGGACCTCAGAGATCATCTAGTACCAACCCCATGCCAAGGGCAGGGACACTTCTCACTAGCCCAGGTTGCTTAGAGCTCCATTCAGTCTGGCCTTGAATACTTGCAGGGAGGGGGCATCCACAACTTCCCTGGGCAACCTGTTGCAGTGTCTCACTACCTTCACTGTAAAGAAAATCTAACTTTAAAATCTAACTCTACTCTCTTTTAGCCTGAAACCATCTCACCATGTCCTATCGCAGGATGCCCTTACAGAAATTCTATCTCCTGCCTTCCTGTGGGGCCCCATAACTGCTACAAATGCTGAACCACATTAAAAATTCAACGCTAAAAAGACAGTGACTTTGTGCTGCGCTGCACTGAGTCTAAACCCAGGGCACGAGGCACAGGAGACTGTACTACGGCAGGGCTGGTGACAGACATTGGCAGCCCTGCACAAATGGTGCACACAGAACGTAACAGGATATTCTGGGGTGTATTTCAGCCCGTATACTAAAAGCAGGGTCAAGTTCTGCTCATGACTGCATTCCTTTTTAGGCTAACGGGGGGAAAATTGTAAGAAACTACAAGATTGGTTGAATTCTTTTGCAAACACCTTGTCACAGTCCTGTCAGGGAAAACATAAAGAAGTTCATCTTAAATCCAGCACAACATGCTTCTATTAGCTCTAGGACTGTGTAAAAATAGCATCTTCCACAAATGAGCTGTACCATGAAAACTGCTGCTCACAAGATGTTATTATAATCTAAAGTCTAAAATCACAAAGCAAGAAAATTCTGAGTTAAACTGAAACTTCATCCTTAGCCCACCCAAAAGTGTTTAGATGCAATAGGGCTTGCCAAAAAGGAATAATCCTCTATACAGAATATACAGTGCCATAACTAGACATTTCAAACCAAGTATGGCATTCCAGCTCTTCCTGTTCTGATGTTTCTCTTCCCTGCTGTTGTGGGTATAAGCAATTCGTACAATCATAGAATCATGGAATTGTTTATGTTGCTTCATTAATGATACCGGCAGTGGCACTGAGTGCAACCTCAGGAAGTGTGCTGAGGGACAGGATGCCATTCAGAAGGACCCTAACAACCTGGAGAAATGGGCCCAAACAAACCTCATGAGGTTAAAAAAAGCCAAGAGCAGGCTCCTGCACCTGGGCCAGGGCAACCAGCAGTATCAACACTACAGATTTAACTGTAGTATTGGGATCGAGGGATTGGACTGGATGATCTTTCGAGGTCCCTTCCAATTCCTAATGATTCTATGATTCTATGACTCTATGACTGGGGACCTCTCTGCTGCAAGCAGTCCTTTGGAAAAAAGACTTGGGATGAAAAGCTGGACATGAGCCACCAATGTGCAATTGTATCCCAGAAGGCCAACTGTATTCTGGACTGCATCAAAAGAGGCACGGCCGACAGATAAACAGCCTCTCTGCTCTGTCCTGGTGAAACCTGATGTGGAGTACTGCACCCGGGTCGAGAGCCCCCATCACAATAAGGATGAGTGCCAGAGGAGGTCATAAAAATGATCAGAAGGCTGGAGCATGTTTCTTACAAGGACAGGCTGAGAGAGTTAGAGTTGTTCAGCCTGAAGAGAAGGTTCCAGTGGGACCTGATAGTGACCTTCCAATACCTGAAAGGGGCCTGTCACAAAGCTGGGGAAGACCTGTTCAATAGGGCATGTAATGGTAGGATGAGGGGTAACGGTTTTAATCTGGAAAAGGGTAGATTTAAGTTAGGAATCAGGAAAAAGTCCTTCAGTTTGGGAGTGGTGGTTCTCTGGGACAGATTGCCTAGAGAGGTGGCTGAGGCCTCATATCTGGAGATATTCAAGGTCACGCTTGATGGGGCTGTAGGCAATTTGGTCTAGTGAGTCCCTGCTTGTTGCAGATGGGTTGGCCTAGATGACCTTTGGAGGTCCCTTCCAATCCTAAGATTCTATGATTACTCCATCACTGGTGTGGTTAATAAGCTCAACAGAGGGGAGTTTTTAACTGTTTTTTGACAGCAGTATTTATCTGCCAGCCTCTCAGCTACAAAGTCAACCACAGTGTTTAGTAAAGACAGAAGTTTAGAAAAGAAGGGGAAAACCCAAAAAACAAAGAGCAAAAGGATCAAGAACGCACATTACTGAGTGGTTTGCTCCTTGTACTCCAAACTTGTCGATAACATTTTTTTTCAGACCTACAGGCACTAAGTTATTGAACCACCAGATAAGGGATGAAATGAGATCTGCTGTCACGAACAACAAGGTTCTCATCCAAGTGAAGAGATAACAAGCTGGGATGTGGAGAAGAGTGATTTTATCAGAGACACTGGTGGGAGCACAGGGTTTCCCCAGAACTTAACATAATTGAGTTGAAAGACTTCTTCCTCCATTGCTGGAGACAGCTTTTTCTCTCACCAGGATCTATTTTGGGGGAGACTGCTTTTCCCCATTTCTCTTATGTGACCTTAGCAGCACAGTGGACACAAAAAAATTTCTTGATGTTTTTGGACTCTTTGTCCTTAAAAGTCACTTTCTGGCAGGGGATGGTACATCACTTGCTGGAAACAGCCTCTGTTGCAGCATGTCAGGAATTCTACATAACATGACCAAGAAAAGTAGCAGGTGAAGGCAGCAGTGGAATAGCTATGGTGATGTTTCATGGACTGAAGACAGAATGTAATTCTCAGAAAAGCCCCTGCAGCTCACAGCTCAAGGATTTTATCCCATGAGCTGGTAAATGTTGCCTGGAGTCATGCAAGTCCACAGAAAGAGCGTCACAAAAGCACTTAATGCACCATAAAGACTTCTGTAAATGCACACTCATGTAACTTTCAACATCTCCAGCAGTACTTTAATGCGTCTGTCCTAATCCTAATAGATCCGCTGTCATGTAAATCTGAATTTGGCTGTTTTCCTTAAAACAGGCATGTTGTCACACCAGGTCTTTGAACCAGAGATTTCTGAATCACTTGAAGAACTGAGGGTAAAAAGTAGTCTGTGTGAGGCACATCCTATAGCCCTCTCCTCCACTCATAGTACGGGGCCCTAAGGATGCTCCACTGGTGTCCCCTCCCACCTTGGAGATAGCTTAGGCATCATGCTGGTGAAAATGGTGACCAGCTTTGGCCAAGATCAGTCAGAAAATCTATTTTCTACAGGATACCTTCATATTGTCATCTGTTCTGCCACAAATTCCTAAACATGGGGCAAGAGGTACTCTGAATAAGGTGACAACTACTGTCTTCAAAAAGCTCAGCATCTTGAAACATAAAGGGAGAAAAGAGTCTCCTGACAAAACAAGACTAAAATTCAGTGATAGTAAAATCTGGATGCACTGAGAGATCACAGCCCCTGCTCTTTTCCTTAAGTGAGTTCCTTAAATACTCAGTGGCCCCTTTCCATGCACTCCTCTTCCATGCTTGACTGAACAGCCCTCCACTACCAGAGCACATGGAAAGCCCACATTCCCTTATAGCAATGGTTCATATCTACCCAGGATAACAAGATCTGATGATTATATATATATTACTCTTCACTTTTTAACTCTGAATGAATAAGGAAACGTGCTCCAATACTGTGATTTTCAGCTTTGTACGGGTCCATTGCAAGCTCAGGAGGAAAAGTAAGGGAAGGTGCTGATGAGTGAAGGGAAGAAAATATGTCTTTAGGATACGCTTAGAGCTCTAATGTAAGCAAAGAGCTTCCAACATTGCTAGAAACCAAGGCAACCATGTACGAAACAGGCTGTCTCTGTTGTAATTAACTTGTTCCTAGAGAGTCTATAGGCTTCTCCTCCAACCAAAACCTTTCAAATTCAGAACTTTACCTATTTTATTCTGTGGTAAATATTACCACTTACATTTTGAATTTCTGAAAAGTATGAATAAAACCAAAGCTGAGTTAGAGAATGATGCTTCAGTATTTTCCAGTCCTCTGGAATCCTTAAAGGGCAATGGATTCAGCTGAATACATTTTTCCACTTCTATAATATTTTTTTATTGAGCTTTCATTATTATATACAGGGATTCCCTTGTAGGTAGAAAGAAAAATACTATAGAGCAAAGTCAAAGGTTTTCTATACTAAATCCTCTGGTTTTAACAGTGTTAAAATAATTTATACAAATTTAGAGAGTTTAAATAAACAGACATTTAACAGATAGTAAAATTATTTTTTCTCTAAGCACGGTACTGATATATAATAATAAACACATATACAATAAGGTTCCTCTTATTTCATAATGGCAGGTTTAACTACAGTAGGTATTACTATAGTTTTGATCACATAGTCTGGTTGGGGTTGGAAGGGACATCCGGAGATCATCCTGTCCAACCCCTCTACTAGAGCAGGGTCACTCAGAGGAGCCTGCTCAGGATGGTGTCCAGGCAGAGTTTGAATGTCTCCAGAGCAGGAGACTCCACAACCTCTCTGGACACCCTGGGTCATGGCTCTGTCACCCCCAAAGTAAAGAAATTTTCTCTCATGTTCAGATGGAATCGATTGTGTTCTGGTTTCCACCTGTTGCCCCTTGTCCTGTCACTGGGTGCCAGTGAAAAGAGACTGGTCCCATCCCTAACACTGTTTGCAAGAGTGAACAGGCTCCACACAGATGCCGAAGCTAAGCAGATGGGGTGATGGCCCTCACTGTGGCAGGATTAAACAAGAGGTTGGCACCCTCCACTCCCACACTTTACTCATAACCTGGAAGTGTGAGTTTGGAAGGGCAAAAGGCAGTCAGTTTGCTGTTCATCCAAGAGCACTGACAAACCAGGAAAGAAACTTTTCGATGAAGTAGCAATGCTCTCCCAGAGGTCCTCCTAGAAAAAAGTAAATGTCACCCCCCTTCAGATTTCCACGTCCCTGTGCAGACACGAAAGATGAACTCGGCTAAAAGTTCCACACAACTGTGTTGTAGCTGTTTAACAGTAGCTGCTGATGCTTTATTAGTTTTAAAAAAATTAAAATACAGTTGGTGCTGTGAGTTCTGATGTAAAATGAAACCTGGAATCTAATTTGAGACATCAGAATGTAATTACTATTCATGATAACGAATCTCTGGCTTTCATTTTCACCTGCAATGTTACTGGTTATGGAAAATGCTGAGGTCTATTCATCACTGTCATTTGTCAGTGGGTATAATTTACAGTTTTAAAGGGAAAAAAATACATATTTAAGTTGCAACCCAAAAAATTATGTCCTTGCCAGTCCTTATCTAGGTAGTTCTCACCTTCAAGTAACGGTGTTGCTCAAAGAGTGTGGGTCAAATCCAGCGTGAATCAGATTCCAGCTATTCCACACACATTTAATAAACCCGCAGCATTGTCCCATGTCTTCTATAAAGGTTGGAGCCTGACTAAGCAAATTTTTTCACTTGCTTTCCCTCTTCTCTTTGACTGATTTAGTTGAAGGTACTCATGGGGATAAAAAGTAGAAAGATAAACACACTTCGGCAAATGCCAGAAGGAAAATAGATTTTATCAGTCTTTGGCCAACTTCAATTTGAATCACTGGATCGTTTAGGTTGGAAAAAAGCATCGAGTCCAGCCATTAACCCAACTGTCCCAAGCCCATCACTAAACCATGTCCCTAAGTTCCATCTTCACATGACTTTTTAAACATGTCCATGGATGGTGATTCAATTCCTTTCCTGAGCAGCCTGTTTCAATGCCTGATGACCCTTTCAATGAAAAAATTAATTCTCAACATCAAAATATCACTTAATTAGGTTAAAATATTGTGAAAACTTACTGCACCCATTTTCCTTCCCAAATTCAAAGGAAGCTTTTCCATTACAGTCCACTCTTCCTATCCACACCTTTTTCTTCCCTCTCTGGAAAATATATCAATTGCTTATTAAAAAAATACATATTTTTATCAGCATAGCTGACCTGTGGAGATATGGAGCTAAGCAGAGTCAGTGAATCCACTCGCTCTGATATGCACCCATGATATGCAATTAAAAATCTCCATTCACATTCCTATGGGGTTGTCAATCAAGAGCAAAGCCTTTTTGACAACATCCAGCCATGCGTACCAACTAACTGCTGAACAGGAACTTCAACAGTAACAGCTTTTGTTGAGAGCAAGAAGGGATTTTACTAAGATTTGGCTTGATTTCTAAAGAAATCATTATGTTAAAATTTGGGAGTGAAGGGGCTTTTCATTAAAAATGAAAATGTGTCACAAAACTGTTGGGCGTGAAGCCATCGTATTATGTAATACACGAGGGTTATCAGATACGTGTGAAAAGCCCTCTAACCTTTCCTGACTGCAGGAAACCATTTAACCTTTCATATTTAGAACAAGGAGCAATGATTACAAGCCAGCTTTCAGCAAAAGCACGGTTCTAATTGCATGCTGTCCACCGGGTAGGCACCAAATAACACTTATAACGTTATGAGCTGCCCGGCCACAAAACCTACACTGTAAAAGGCACAAAATAATGCTGTGAACGCAGTACTCCTGGTATGATGCAGCTCAATAATCAGTATTTGCAACTCTTTCAAAGTATCCTAACTTTGGATTGATGCCAAAAAGATAAAAGCTCCTTGATAAACACCAAAGATCATAGGATCATTTAGGTTGGAACAGACCTTCAAGATCATCAAGTCCATCCATTAATCCAACTATATCTAGCCCACCGCTAAACCATGTCCCTAAGCTCCAGGTCTACATGAAGATGCTAACATTTACGTTTTAATACCCAGTTATATAATGCACAACACATAAGAGCATTAGGGTACTTTAAAGGTAAACCTGGTAAGAATATATAGGTCGTTGTTAATCTGCTGTTTTGTGTTTTGAGCACTAACCTTGAGCTACAGTTTTTAGACGTGCTGGTATTATTAAATCTTGAAATATTTGCCCTCTTGCTTAGCATAGCTCCGTAACTGAAGAGAGAGCAGATGCATCCTGACTATTAACAGTCATGACAAATTGCCTTACTAATTAATGTTACACACTGAAAGTGCCATAACTGATTAAACTACAATTTCCCTACTACCAGACAGAGAGAGACTTGGGAACTCCAGCAGTGGACAACTCTGATGTTCTGCCAACAGGCCTTCGGGGCACAGTGCGATATTTAGGAAAACACACTGTAAATTCCACATGAATATATTAGAAAAGAACCATGTGGATACAACAAGTTCTAAAGAACATTAGATGAAACGGCTTCGGTTTGTAGTCGATGAGCCATGTAAAAACGGATGTGTTTTAACAATTTTAGTATCATTACAAGGCTGTGCCAGAGAATATTCCTGTTGGGCTCCTCTGCCCTCTCTTCCCCACCTCCCCAAACATTGCTTGTGCTTTTGCTTTCACATAAAAATCTTTTGTCAGTCTCTTTGTCGGTGCAAAATTGGCAGCGGTTCAAATTCAAAGTACTCCTATTCATTTACTGACCATTAAAACCAGTGTCATTCTAGTTCACATCAAGCCAGAGAGCTAAGCTCTGGAAAAAAAAAACCTACCATAAAAGGTTTGCTTTGCCACTGACGAATAATGTGTACATTTTTACAGAGCTTAAACCTTAATGCTTTGCCTGAGACCAACAATACAGTATATCTTATCATTCCTTTCTCATGAGCAGGCAGCTGCTACAACGCTTGCCACTTCAAAATATCAATTGCTTTGCCAGAGTTGTCCTCAGCACACCCTGTCAAACTTGTGTACATTGTGCAACGAAAATGGTGCGGGGCTGAGAGCTGGAAATTGTGTCAAATTCTGCTGTAAGGGGATGATGTGCAAAGAACGGCGCATGACAACCGTAGAGATGACAAACAATAGCGACGGAGCCAGACGCTACGTATATCACGACTCTGCCTGTACGTATTTTATTGCACATATTATATATATTTAAAGCACGACAAATGCTTTGCTGAAGCTATGTGCTACAGCAAATAGAAACCCTTCAGCTAGTTAAGCTGTTCCATTTCTCTCAGTGGAAGTGGAGGGGTATATTTCTGCCCTCTCAACGTTTCTTTGTAAATCAAACAGCACAAGACCAAAATAAAAACAACCCACACAACCGACTCATCAGGTTTTCAAAATGAAATCAAAAGGCAACTAAGTACAAACTGAGAAAATTAGGTATTTTGTTCAATTAGCACTTTAGCTAGGGTACCTTAAAGAGTATTTGTGGCTCTAGAAGACAAAATGCAATATCCTGGCACCCATAAATTACAGTATACCTAATTTTAATGCAGATAAGTGCTTCCCGATTTGCATGTTTCCCTGGCAAAATGGAAATCCCATGTGAGTATGTTCTTTGTCTGTAGCAAATGCATTTTAAAAACCTTTATGAATACAGCAATCTATGCTAAAGAGGGAGAAAGCTAAGTCGCTCATATAAAATGATGCAGTTGAACCTCAAGGAAGCAGTGTTCATGGACACACGTGTACACATGTGTACACACATGTCTGTCTGTGTGTGCACGTATGAATGTGTGAAAATTGGTTAAAAGGGTTACAATTTTGATGAAGTGTCTTAACTGATGAAAATTCAGCTCCTCAGTAAAATCCTCATTGAAAATTGCCACCTTTAACTAATCTTAAATGAAAACTATCACATCTAAATACAATATGAAGGAAATTTAAGTTTCCAAACTAACTAACAAAGTGGGCTAATAGTATAGTGGCCGTGGAATGCCAGGATTAAATTAAATAAAACAACACACAGCTGCAATGAAAAATGAATGTTTAGGAGGCAAGATGAGTGTGACAGCATGTAGGTTGCAAAACCTAAAGGCACAGGATTCCAAGAGGGTCATTAAGTGATATAATCCCAAACCAAAATGAATAGCTGCACCATTAAGGTGTTAATAAATATTTTGGAAAAAAAGAATAGGTGTTTGAGGTGCTCAGGGTTGCTGACCTTTGCTGTGTTTATTAGTGGGACAATGATGCATTATTAACACGCAGCAGCTGTACCTGAACTGCTGCCATGAACATAATAGTCTTTTATAGCCATCAGGGGAGTGAGAGAGGAGGCCTTTATTAACCACTAGACATGATTAGCACATTATGGGAACTTTAGTAGGCAAATTATCTCTTATTGAAATATAATGTTGGTTATAACTAATGGTAAACATGATTTTAAAAACTTCCCAAAGCCCTGATAAGAGTTTTACTGCCATTTGGTGAATTACTAAAAACAAATAATAAAATACAATAAAAACCTTATTTTCCTTTGTTCAACCTGCAAAAAGCATCTGTGCCTCGCAAAAACTTACTGCTCTATGATAAAATCAATGAAGTAAGAGACATCTACAGCACAAATATTATTCAGAAAGATAAAAAAAAATAGATATTTTCAACATTTCCAATTAAGGAGGAAAAAAAACCCTACTCTTCCATTTTCCTCTAAAGATTACAAGCAGTTACTAAAAAATAAAAAAAAAAATCACGTTGGCGATATATTTTCAAGAGTTGACTTGAAAAAATAACACTGTCATTTACTTCCAAAAGCTTAATTTTGGGTAAGATTATCCCATTAGCCTCTGCAACTGAACGCAGAGCTGAGAGTCCATTATGCACAGTCTTTTATGCCCCAGCCGAAAGTCATTAACACAAAATAAATCATTAGCTTTGATATTAAGCCTCTACTATCTGCAGGTTTCTATTACTGATGTTCACAACTGTGCCTACCAAATGATAGATTATACTATTTTTTTGAAAGGTTATCGCCCCTTTTCACTGCCAGTTTTCCTTTGCCTAATTATCAGTAGTATTTCAGGTCAATGCAAACACGGTGATTGTATGATAAACAAATGTTTTCTCTCATTCATGAACACAAAGCTGTACAACTATTGACAGCTGTGACCAGAATGACTGAAGCAACTTCTCACACAGGACAGACCTGATAGATCCTCAGACTTCACTTTCTTCAGTGTGAGCAATATGTTACGGAGCAGAGATATACATGTGTACATATGGATAAAGGAGCATTGATACCATAGGGATCTTATACTACCTGTAATCTTCTCACCCTTTTGGCAAGAACTGTCTGGATAAATCTTCTCACAGAATCACAGGATCGTTTAGGTTGGAAAAGACCTTTAAGATCACTGAGTCTAACCATTAACCCACCTCTCTACAACCTCCTTTGAGGTAGCTGCAGGCAGCAACAAGGTCTTCACTTAGCCTCCTTTTCTTCACACTAAAGAGCCCCAGCTCTTTCAGCTGCTCCTCATAAGGCTTGTTCTCCTTTATCAGCCTTGTTGTTCTTCTTTGGACCCACTTCAGCAGCTCTTTCTTGTCTTGAGGAACCCAAAACTGAACACAGTACTCGAGGTGTGCAGATTTTGTACTTCTTTACTGACCCATTTCCCTTTAGTACAGGCTATCAGTTTCTGACTTCAGAGTTCTGATTTCATCTTGCATGTAGATTAAGTAACTGAAGTTCACTGCAGATTTCCTTGATAGAACAAAAATACACACCAGCCACACTAACTTCCATTTAACCTTTAAGACTGTAAAATCATCAACCACAATAGCAGGAGACAAAAGTACCACCACAGCAGCTAACTGTTTCTGCTTAGCCAGCAATACCTTTGTAAAAAGCTACTGGTGCCAATTTTGATTGGTAGACAGCAGTTTAATGTGAATGCTAAAACTTTCTGACATTTCCAGTAATGTGGACTTGTCAGATGCTGGTGTAATTCAAGTGTGTTTTGCTATTTAACGGCATGTTTCTTGGGAGGAAACCATAGCACAGGGGTCTTCAGCAAATCAAGTAGCAGCCCAGTGAGAAATACTAAATGAAGAGTGGAGGAACAGTGCAACTGAAAGATTAAGTTATAAATATTAGTAGAGCCATGTGAAATTAAAACGCTAAAAATAAACCACTCACTGCAGACAGAAGAAGCAGAAGAAAACCACAGACATCACAAATGCACTAAGAGCTTTGCTGAAAAATTACTTCAACTTTCAAGACCTAAGTTAAGAGTTAAAAGATTTCGCTCAGCACTCTGGCCCAACTAAAACTGATCCCAAAAGATGAACAGAAAACGCAGATATGCTAGTGGAAGGGGAGATGAGAGTTTCCTCTGTGCACTTGCTGCTGTGGTAGGACAACATTTGCTGCCGCTAGTATTGTATAATCTGTGCCTAACCAAAGAATAAAGCCAATTTTCAACGGAACATTGGTCGAGAACATGTTATGACCAAGAAGATCTTATTCAGGTTGATGTGAATTCCATGTCTGAAAGCATTTTGGAAGCATTTCTATAATTAACAGTTATTTGACACTGCCACTGTGAACCATGTGTTGGAGCAGTTTATAATTCAGCATTTTTAGTGAGAAATCACTCTTTGGGCTGAAATCAGCACCTGGTTCTATAAGAGAGTACCATAGAGTAGAGTGGAGCAGAGAAGAGTAGAGTACAGAAGAGTAGGGTAGGACAGGACTATTTCAATTGGAAATTGAAATGTGCTCATCTAGTCCAACTGCAACAACAGTAAAGGCTATGTTTAAAGCAAGTATTTCAGTCTATGCAGCTCATGCTAGACATTCATGGAGCATGTGTCCCCTTCAAAAAGAAAAGAAAAGCTGCCACTAATTGCCAACACTGACAGTTCCAGAAGCCAAGGTCTGACCTGATGCAGACTAACTTCTCGCGATGAGAAGTGGTACTTTCAAGTCACTCCTGAGCCGTGTCGAGAGCAGTCAACGCTCTCTAAGCCTTGACGTATCTGTGACCAATACAGGACTTAAAAAATACAAGATTTTGATCTTACCATGACTAGAACGTTTATCTGCCTGACATAAAGCTGTGTTTTAAACACAGCCCATTTTCCAATGCTAAGATGAGACAGTCCTACTAAGATGGGAATCAGAGGACAGGAGGATGCTCACTTCTTCCTGGTAAAGTGTGATCATCTTCAACATGCACCGAATTCAACAGGTGTTGGGACTGCCTAGTCCTCCACAATATTAGTTCCTTAAGTCCTTAAATGCAGTTCAAACTGCTTTCTGGTTTGATGTGAACACCAAAGGTACTGCATGCACTGGAGTGTTTAGCTAATTCAGCATTCTTAATAGTTTACAGTTTTCACTCTTTTCAGAAGATCTCATGATAGGCTGGTGGAAGGTAATGCTCTTCAGAGGAAACATATCATTCTGGTAAGAGAATAAAACACAATTTCTCTCAAGGTACTGATGTTTGGCAGAAAGAACAACCATGAATCCGTGAGCGTGACAGAGCACTGGAACAGGCTGCCCAGGGGGCTTGTGGAGTTTCCTTCACTGGAGACATTTAAAACCCACCTGGATGTGTTCCTCTGTGGCCTGGTCTAGGTAATCCTGCTGTTACAGGGAGATTGGACCAGATGATCTTTCGAGGTCCCTTCCAATCCCTAATGATTCTATCATTCTATGAATGCTTTGGTTTATAGACATCTCCAAGAAAGACTTCTCAAAAGCACCTACATAAATCCTTTATTCTGCTAAAACTGTGACCTCTTCTTTTCTGAAGCACAGGATTTTAAGCAGGCACGTGCAACTCTGAGACTCTATTTGAATGTCTATTAATCCAGAGAAGAAAAACCCATTTGCCTTCTTCCCTGTGTGATACTTTTTTGAAACTAAAAACACCCAACACTTAAATATCAACAGTCATTACTAACGTAAGCATTTACACTTTCAGAGGCAGCAACATCAAGCATGATTCTGATGCAGTAGGGGACAAGGTAGTTATCTAAGAAAAGAAAATAAACACGCCCAGAATAGACAAATGGGGATCCATCAGATGAGCCACATCTAAAATGCTGTCAAAATACTAACGCTGCATTTCAGCTTTAGAGCTGTCCTTCAGAGCTCTAGCTTGCCACAATTCGGAGCTTCAGAGAGAGCCTGGATGGAAGCAAACCAGTGGAAATAATGTCCACTTTGTAAACAGCCAAGTAGCATTTTGCTTTTTTCCTTTTGAAGGGGTTTTGCTTCTCTCTCCCTCTTTTTTTCCTCCTCTTTTTGAAAACAACTACAGTCTATCATTCTACCTCTGCTGTCTGGCTGTATTTTTCCACTGCACTGACAACTACCAGTGAATACAGGAAATATGAGTATTTTTGAACCATGTAGCAAATCACAGAAGAATCTACTGCATAATTCTGCAAAGCTAAACCATGGGGAGCTGTAAAGACCATTATATTCCCCCCACTGCTGGCAGGGGTCAGCATCCCTGTCAGCTTTGTCAAACTATAATTACTTAACTTGCACTTTATGTGAGCAGGCATCCAAAAACACTGTAAAGTTGAAAGTGTGGAGCCATACCAACCCTTCTTAAAGAACCAAATCAAAGAGTTCTTGGAGGTGACACCTCAATACAGAAAGCCACAAGGATATAATTTATTGCTCTCTATGTCAACATTTAAACTTATCATCTGACTTCTTCGAGCAACTTGAATCCCTGACCATATTCTCCTAACGAATGAAGAAACTCGGATTATCAGTAGTTCCTTTTGCAACATTTAACTCAATTAAGGAATGTGATGCTTCTTAAAATAAACTTCTACCCAACAGACCACTTGTATTAGCCTGTAAATGCAATTATGATTCAAGTTCCAAGAGGCAAGCAAAGAGCAACCCTAACTCTAAATCTGTCTGCCCCACATAAGAGCTCTGTGATGTTATTTCAAAGGCTGACCTATATACCGCAGCGTACCGTCCGTTCTGTCTGTTTGGATAAGAGATACCTCAAGCAGTTGTCATAACCAACATTGTTTGCACTGTTCTTTCACTTTTCTCTCTCTCTCCGTGGGCATCGTGAGGAAAAAGCCTGCAGAACAATATATGTGGAGCATAATGAGCTTTCACAGTGGAGAGCGAAATATTACACTAAGATGCTTAGAATACTATTTTAGGTTTATAAAATAAAGATCTAAGCAGTCTTCTTTTGAAACAAAGGCGGCCAACTGAAAATGGGAAGAGGTGACTGGATCCACGTGACTGCGTTTTCCTTTGGCTGGAGTAAAACTGCACCGTCAGTAGTGCGTGTGCCTGGGGACTAAAATCCTGTGCTGTGAACACTCATCTGATCAGGAATGAAACTGGTGCTAAAAGAGCAGTTAGAAAACTTCAAAGGGTAAGTGTTTGCAAAGTACACTCTAAACTACCAGCAGCCTGAGCAGACTCAAAATGCAAAGAATCAAATTCTGCTGTATTTGTCAAAAAAACTTAAAAAACAAACCCAACCCAAACCTGAACCCCAGGTTTGAAAACTAGGGTCAAATCCACTGGCATGTCCCCAAAGTGAGTTTTAAGTAAACGTAAAACAAGGTCCACTTCTGAGTAAGTTTTGCAAGTAAAGACCAAATCAAGACCACCATCCCAACCCAGAACATGGATCCAGCACACTTCAGCCATCACCTCCTTCTCTGGGAGAGATCAAGGGCAAACACTCACACAAAGTTACCAAACACAAAACTCTACAGGCCTCTGGTCCTTGCAACTTCCTAAATGAGAGACAGAGCAATAATGTAACATGACGAAATGTTTAGAACAAGTCAGATAAGTTTTCACAGCAATGTTAGTCACGCCGGGTGAAGGGGGAGGGTGAAGGGCGTGAAAAATGAGATGTTCAATTAATGTCCATTTCCAAGGGCAAGGCAAAGCTGCTCTGTCCATTTAATGCCATCAATGGTCAGGGTAAAGCCATCTGAGAAAGGCATTTGTCCCGTAGTTGGAATCTTAGACTGAAACACTCCTGGTAAGACTTTTCCAAGCATAAAACATATGTCTTATGACTGTGCACTTTTAAGCACATTATCAGTTCAGGCAAAGTGAAACAGAAGAGTTGCAACTTGTCTACAGAACGACTGTCTAATTTGCATTTAAAAGGAACAGTTTGCTCCCTTATACAGGGTGTGACTTAAAAGAAGCTTTAGCCAGCTAGTAAAGAAGCTCTGAAAAGGGCCTTTCTAAATTAATTTATTCGATTTGCCTTGCCCACCAAAAATGATTTGAAAAACTTAACTGGAAAATTATTTAATATATTAAAGCAATTCCTGATTTTTCCAAAGCATTTAACTTTTAAATTAAATCTGGCCCACTGTTCAGGAATGATGAGTGAAACGGGTATTCAAGTCATTACCTTCTTTGTGAAGCTTTAAAATCACTGATAGATTTAATAACATTTGTCCAGTTTCATCGCCAAATGGGTCCTTCAGACACTTTGGTGCTTATGTCATTAGTATTAGTCCAAGCTTCTCACTTGGCAGCACTCTATGGTTATAATTTACTAAAAAACCCCAGACAATAGAGAAAATAACAGCAAGAGATAGATCACAGGTAGCAGCAGCAGCCTCACGATTACTCCGGAGCACTTACAGAAAATAAACACACACGCATAGAGGCTTCTGGACATGTGGGCTCTTCCTGCCCAACAAAGTTCACTCCTGGCACAAACTTCGGATCTATAGGGATAGGTTCACCACATGATGCCAAACACAGTTAATTCAAACCACCACTAACAACTGTACCTCTGGGATCTCTCTTGAAATATCCTCAGGCGTCCACCACAAAGGGCCAGACTGATCCCGGAATACTTTAACTCCATTGAGTGGCATGTGAAAGGTAGCCAGGATGAATTTGGTCCTTTCCGTTGTGATTGGTAGACGAGACCATGTGGGGAACTCTCTCGCCTGACAACTGAGAGGGCTTCACCCCCAGCACTGTGCCGTGCAGAGATGCGCTGGTTTGCTGTTTATCTCTGCACTGAGGCAATGAAAGAAACGGGCTCGGAGCATCTCCCGTCCTTCACACGGCAAGACCAACACAACCTGCGAAGCCGGGCTGACTGCCCACCACCCTCCACGCCCATGGGCAGCCCTGAAGATGCTTCATCCAGAGAGAAAAAACAACCAGCCGAGCACCAACACTTCTGCTGCAGCTTGCCACAGGCTTCCACAGCAGGTTTCTACGCGCCCAGGTTTAAACAGAGCATTTGAGAAGCTTTCTCCCCCTCAGCGAGGGTGTGCTGTGAAGTGCTCTGGGTAGCTGGCACTTCCTCACCATTTCCTATGGCTGGCATTTTATTGATGTGCAAAGCCCATTCCGTAACAGCGGAGAAAGTGCAGCTCATGCATAAAGCACCAGCTGGCTCAGGCCACCGAGGCAGCAACAATTCAGGAACCCCAGTACCCTTCCTATAAGTAATACCAAATGCTCTGACTTCGCAGCACCAAACTCTTGTAGCCAAGCCCAGGATTCAGGCTACCGTAAGGCTCCCCTGCAAAAGCTCCTTCCCCAATTCTTCCTTCCCCGGGGCTCGGAGACCTCAAACTTTCTGCTCTTCAGGTCCTCACCCTCTTTGCAGCTGTTTAATTAAGTTACAGAGGAATTGGGAAAGGCAGCTGCACAGTCGAGCCGGTGTTCTGCACTGAATCATCACCCTTATTGTGCACAGACGTGTTTGTATACACATATGTATGTATATAAACATGTGTCTGTGTATCTATATATGTTTATATATATAAACGTGTATGTATGGATATATGTCTGTATATATGCACGTGTATGCATGTATGTATATATATACACGTGTATGTATATCCATGAGTATGCATGCATACACAAGCACGTACACACACAAGTGTGCCTGTACACACGTGTGTGTCTCCCGTATGCCCGTGTGTACACACACACATGTCACAGGCACAAACATGCTCCCGGGACCGCGCTGACACATGAACTGGACACAGCGAAGCAGAGTTTCTGCAGGTTTGTGGCGGGCTCGATCTTTCTCAGTTAAACAGGAACCCTAGAAAATCCAACTCCTCGGTCCTCCTCACTAACAGGAGCCCTAGAAAATACAAATCCTCCCCATCCACATCCTTCTCTCCACGCTGTTTCTCCGAAAGGAAAGATATTTTGGAAAATGCCACCCACCTCACACCCCCCACCCCTCACCCCCCTCCCTGCTCTAAGCAAAACCGCCCGGGACCCCGAAACCCGGCAAGAGCCGCCCCCACACAACTCCCCCCACATGGCCCCCGACCGCGATGGGACCGAGGGAGCGGGTCGGGACGACCCAAACCACGAGTCACCTTATTGCAGTAGAAGGGGTCCAGGCAGGGGGAAGGTCCCAAACAAGGCGGATCAGGCGCGGCTGCAGGCTGAGGAGGTGGCGAGTAAAATCTTACGTCCATTTCACTAAAACATCAAGCAAAGTCCTTTTCTTGCTGTCGGTAATGTTGGTGCAAAAAAAAATAATTTAAAAAGTGGGGGGTGTGTGTGAGGGGAGGGGACACACACACACACGAGAGTAAGAATAATAATAAAAAAAAAAGAGGTGCCTGACTTGAGTAGTCAAAGAAACACCTTCCCTGCCTCACATCCGCCTGTGGTTTGTAAAGAGAGAGGAGAGGGGGGAAGGAGGAAAAAAAAAAGGAAAAAAAAACCCCCAGAAAAAATAGGGGGTTAAAAAGGGAAAAAGAAAAAAAAAAAAGGAAAAAAGAAGAAAAATAGAGAAATCTCTTCCAAAAAAGCCCCGATGTCTGCGAGAGGACCACTGGACCCTCCTTCTTCCAGGGATACGAGGGCAGGTAACTTGGAAGAGTTTATTGTTCCCCCTAGCACCGGGCGCTCGCCCCGTGTGTGCGTGCGAGGCGAGTCCCGGAGTTGGTTCGCGTCTCCCTCCCTCCCTCCTGCTCCCTCTCTTCTCTTCCCTTCTTTTTTTTTTTCTTTTTGTTTCTTTTTTCTTTTATTACTGTTATTGTTATTATTTATTCGCCCGGCGCTGTGTTTTGGTTGCCCTCCGCCGTGCGGAGACAGGGGCAGCCCCCGCGCACCCCCGCGGGGAGCGGCGAGGCAGGTCCGGCCGTGCTTGGAATGGCCGCCCCGGGCTCTCCCGGCTCGGCTCGGCACGGCTCAGCTCGGCTCCGAGCGCGCTTCACACAAAGGGGCCGGCAAAAGAAGAGGCACCNGTCCGGCACCGAGGTGGGGGGGGCGGTATGGACAGGCCTCTCAAGGAAGCGGTGAGAGCCTCCGTCGGCCCATCCCAGCGAAGCTCCGTTCCTCCGCCAGCCCTCTGAGGTTGGGCAGTGATCCACATCACCGCTGCTCCCCAACCTTTCGGGTTTTGTCCCAGCAGAAGGTATCACCTAGAGTTTGTGGCATCAGAACTGAAGTGTGACCCATGTGCACATCTCGGATCCCAAACAGCGAGGAGAAAGTAAAAACCGCCCGTGAAATCCCTCCTCAGCTGCTTTGGTAGCTCTCTTCAACCAGGCCCTGCAGCGGCGGTACCGGCGCTAGGCGAAGCCCTTCTTCGTGGTGGGATGGAGGGGCGAGAGCTGAGGAGGACACAGGCAAAGTGAGAGGGGAGGAAGGCTGGGAGGAGAGAATTTTCCCTAGAAAATGAAGAGGAGCACAATTAGCTGCAAACAAGGGTGCTGACAAAGGAAAGCTGGGATTGATGAGCAAAACAAGGCTTAACAGGCAAAAAACAATGAAAGAATGGGTGACTGGAAGGCACCATGAGCAATCCCACTGGGTTTCCTGCTGAGCCTCTGGTAGCTGTAATCAGGACAGAAAGGATGGAGGAGAAAGGATGCAGGAAGGATGCTATACTGAGCTTAGTTAATGCCCTACAGAGAACCTGTATTGCAGAAATAAAGAAATGCTTTCCCCTCATCAAATAAAAACAAATTAGCAAGTGCCACAAAAGTGAGATTGTCACACTTAACAGGGATGGCTACGTGTTATTAAATGGTTGTGAACATTTCTGCCACAAAACTGTTGGAATCTACCAAACTTTTAACAAGATTCATAGTTTATGTCACAGAGAACAGTCTTCTCCTCCTGAAAAAAGTGAAATCTCAGACTGAAAGTTTCAGGGGGACTCAGTATAACAGCAGCGGCGGCGGCAATAACAGTTTTCAGGTGAAGAAATCTGCGTCTCAGATAATTTGATACCGTAAAAAGTCCTTCAAGACAGCGTTGAGCCAGGACTTTTCTCTATGCCTAACAATCTGCTTTGAGTAAAGCATAATTATCTGCAAAAAAAATACATAAGTAATGTAAACAAAACTCTAGAGAAAACAGGTTTGAAGCATGACTCCGTTTTCAGGATTATTTGATCAAAGATGTCTCTGAAGATTCTTGGTTGTCAGTTCAGTGCAATTTAAGTCTGATGGCAATAAGTGTTTTACTTAAATATGCAATTACAAAAGGATCTCAGTTTCTTTCTTTTTAATAAAGCTTGAAGGTCTTATGGCCATGGAGAAAAAAGCTTGAAAACACGACCCAGAAAAGAAAATCCAGAAAGTAGAAGAAAAAACATGAACTTTTTTTTTTTAAATCTCATGATTTTTTAGTGTCTGACTCATTATTTTGCATGTTTGGGATTAGACATTTTGAAAGTTAAAAATATCCTAAAAAAAGACTTCCTTTTGCAAGAAATGTGCCTGACATTTGACAGATCTATCACTGCTGCAAATGGCTGATATGTGGACCATAATTTGACAAAGTGAATGGGAGACAGATTGCAGGCTCTGTCTTGAAAAGCTGCTCTTGAGAAAGTTGTTAATCGTGGACCATGGATTAGTTTTGTAGCCCCTTGCAGAGGAAGGATACGCTTTGCTGAAAGAGATACTCTGATTCTAGAAGAGTGATGATAATCATAGCATCATTCAGGTCAGAAAAGATCTTCAAGATCAACCATATCAAGCCCACCACGAAACCGTGTCTCTAAGCTACACTTGATCTTGGTGACCGGTCTATGCAGGTACAGTTATGCTAATTTTTGTTATTACTTTACAGATTTGTGGCAGTTATCTGTAATAGTTTATGAAAATTAAAAATCTGCATATGTTAATCTGCTACATGTTCTTTTGTTTTGAAGGGGACAATTTCTATGGAGTTTTCAGAGTTTTTCAGTTTGCATTTGTGAAGGCTGGAAGATGTTCATGCTGTGGTAAGTTTTGCCTTTATGGACTGAGAACCCTTCGAGGTGGTATGTCACACATGGACATTTTAGCTCATGTAAGTTTTTAAAGCCTCACAAGTGAATGTCTCCCAAATAGTCTTGAAAGAGGTTTCTGAACCAGCAGATGAGAAGAGAGCCATTGCTTTTCTCATATGAGTAGGAACAAGTACCATGAGACGCATGATCTGTACCTACTGATACTAAAGAAAATGGTCATTCTTTGCCATCTGCTGGAGTGATACTGCACAGTTTGAATAGGCAGTGGAGAACTCTTGTGGCATTCCTTGCCAAACATTGTGGTAGCAGTAAGAAGTTTATGCTGCTGACTGGAGACCTAAGGAGGTCATTAGATAGAGAAACCATAAATCAGCAAATCTTTTGAGCAGAAAATAATCAGAGGTGGAAACACAGGGTAGGGGATAGGGAAGGTATTATACAAACTTGAAACTTTGGTCGGGGCTGTTGTAGCTCAAGCCAATGTTGGAGGCAGAGCTGGGTAGACCCAGTGTGTGGACCAGTCCAGCCATTCATATGTCCTCATGGAGGCTGTCAGAAATAAAAGAAATGAGTAAGTATGTCCAAAGTGACAGGCCATTTTCTTTTCTGCCCTAATATCCCTCACCAAGCTGTTCTGTGGGATCCATCCATGGGTGTAAAACATGTTCTCAGCCAAAGAGAAATAAGTGTATCTTACTTAAAAGGTTATCTATCCCAATATTTTTTTGTTCTAATCTCAGATGTCTGTACTCAGTTTTATATGGGATCTCCAGACAAATATGTCTAATCAAGAGATTTCCTGATCTTCCTGGGAAGACGGAAATGCGAGACTATGATGATGGCTTGTATTTATTATACATGAATGCCACAAGACCCCTTACATGAGGTTGGCTCTTTAAAGAAATCTTTTCTCCTACATATCCAAGAACAGCTGGGTTGGAAAACCATTTTGCTTCTTGTTTTGTGGGTGGTACTCTGAGAGCAAGGAAGGCCAGACAAGCTGAAAGGAGAGACATGAGATTTTGCTGAGAAAATCTCTCATGTTGAAATTTTTTGCTGTACTTACTGATGCACAGGACTATTTACTTTAGAGAACAAAGCTCAATGCTCATCAATTTGGAGAGAGCAGTTAATTAAACAGTAATAGGATGAAGGGTCTATCCCTTTTGTGTGGATGTCCTGTTTCATGTCTTTAAAGTGGGTATGACACTGGGCTCTGGAAAGATGCAAAAGATAATGATATTAAGATTAAAGAATATTTAAAACAAAGTAATTAATCTGGTCTTTTCATCAGAAGGAGCTCAAATCCTTTAAGAAATTGATTCATTTTAAGTGTTGTTGACGTTCTTCATGTGCGCTTTTAAGTGAGAAAAAAAAGCAGTGTATTTAAACAGAAGCATTTGCAATGTGTTATCAAAGCTTAATAATGGTGGTCTATGTCTCAGAGTGTTTAAACAGGTTGTAATGCTACTTAATAGTGCACTAAGTCGAGTGCTACCAAACATGTAATGAAAGAGGCAGCTGTTTTATTATTTTAGCCACTGCTGCTGTCTTGTTTAATTTGTTTGTGGTGAAAACAACTGGCTGCAAATTATCACACCTGCATGGAAATAAATTGTTCTCAGTTCTGCAAGGAAGTAGAGATCCCTTCTAAATAGTTTAGGGAAGCCCTTAACTTGCCTTTGCTGCTACAAAGCGAAGAGCAAACCTCAGTGTTGCCATATTTTTCTTGTTCCAAGCAAATGATACGCAGACAGTTTGACAGGTAGAGGAGGCATGGAAACATGGGCTGAACTTGATGCAATGCTTTGCATCTCACTAAAGGTTTTTACGCATTCATCCATTGTTGCCTACAGTGCGAATTAAGCACAAAGCATCTCACAGAATCAGGATCTTAAATAACCACAAGCAGTGGTTATTTCAATCCATAACTTCAGCCCATTACCATATGCCTCAGAGGCACTGAAAGCTGATTCAGTTCAAGTTACCAAATTTTAAACATGGCCTTGCAGACATACGAAAGGTAGCCCTGTCTTGAAGAACCTTACATTTCACCGTGCCTTAGTTATTTTTTATGGTCAGAAAAACAAAGAGAAACACAGAGTGTTGTTTCTTTCCTCTTCCTATATTTCCTGTTTTGTCAAGTGATTTCATGTGAGATACACTGTCCACATGGTGTGCAGGAAGGCTCAGAAACACATCACAGGATGGTGGATGCTGATTCTCAATTGTAAGATATATGTGAGTGTTAGGGTTGTCAGTTTTCCACTGCTTCACTTACCTCATTACATCAGTCATGAAACATCTAGGAATAGAAAGAATCAGGAATTTATGGTTTCTTGCTCATTTTTTTTCCCCTGCAGTGTACTGGATAACTATACTGGAGTTTCAAAAACTTTTTTTTTTATTTTTAAGGAAAATTTCGAATTCAACTCTTTATTTTGCATTTGAAATAGCCTGTCAGAAGGCATTTTGGCTTTTTCTCCAAAATGTGAGGATCCATGTAAGTTATATAAATGTTATCTGGGGACCACGTCACAGGCAGATTAAATCCTCTAAAATGTTTGATACCATTAAAAAATAACTCATCTATGTTTGCAGCTATTTTACAAATGTACATGTTGTCAGCTGAATAGCCTTGAAAAAGAAAAGACAGAACAGAGGACGGGGCACAAGGAGAGGCAGGTGGCAATGTGAGGAATATTGGGTATCACCAGTTTTTCAGTTCAGAACAATGATGTCATCGCTCCCCATTTTGATAAAACTCCCACATAGACCTGAGTTACCCTTGCATGAGCTCTCCTGGTGTGAGGCGATCTCTACAGGCTTATTTAAAATGTTTTTTTTAGTGTGCTCTGCTGTCTCATCTGGCTCTGGTGTCTTTTACTAGAGAGCAGTTTTCGTTGTCCTTTATATTCACAAGGTCTCTGCGAAGCAATACGTTGGATGCCTCTTAAAGCTACAGTCAAAGTGGGTCATTCAACAGGAGATTCCCACACCATTATGTAAAACAGTAATCTATGTACCTTCTTTTATGTGCTTTTAATTAGTACTTCAAGCTCAGAATTATAGATGCTAATAGAGAGCGACACACACAAACTCTATTTAACTACATAAAAGTGTAGCAGAGAGTTCACTTTACTTGAATTTAATGTGCCTCCCCAGGGACTTACAGTTACCATCAGAGAAGCACTACACAAAAGTGTAGGGATGGTATTTGAAAGTCTGGACTGAGGCACAGTAAGACTGTCTTGGGAGTTTACATTAGAGCTTCCTGTTGTAGCAAATAAATCCTGTCCTGTTCTCACCTGGCAGGCTGACACAGATACATCGTCCACATGTCATCTGCCATCAGGTTTTTTTTAAGGGGTGTGATAGATTATCTGACTACTGCTTTGGAAACGACATTTCCTTCTTTGCCGAGATTTCAGCATTTTTCCTGCTGGATCTCCAGGAGCTTCAGACCACTTCTCTTCTAACTATGTGGTTCTTTTCTTGATGAGGCTGTCACCCTTGAATCTAATAAAAACTCCCAGTCATCCTTTTCCTGGGCTTTCTAGTTTGACAGTTTTGTATCAAAATTTTCTTCTACAATAAAAATAAAAAAATCTCCAGGTGATAAAGAAGTCCTTGGAAAAACTGTGATAGAGTCAGCATTTACAGAACATACCACAACAGGTCTAGCTGACCTTGGCACCAACAGGAGATGCTCATTTCTCATGGATGAGCAATTCCTGAATGTCTGTCTTTTAGGCTGTATAAGGCAGAAATACTTTTTCTGGATCAAGGCTGCTACTTCCCGCTGTTCTTACTCTTTAACAGCAATTGTCTGGTATAGGGACATGTTTCATGTTGTCTACTTAAGGAATATCTTCATTTTTACTGATTTCTGAAATCCTGTGTCTTGTTCTGTGGTATCTTAAGACAAAAAAACCAGCAGTGGTGTTATTTTAAAGCCTTATATTGTTTAATCAAGGATTATTTTTTATGAGGATTTTGTATGTTTCACTTTTTATCACAGTCGAACTCAGATTCATTCACACTTGTAGAACACAAGAAAAAAAATACCCATCCACCTCAGATACCCTTCTCCCTCCCCATGGTGGAATTTCCCTGCTTTGAAGTTGTCTTGTGAAGGCACAACTGGGGATTTGCCCAAAAGGTCAGCAGGCCCAGACTACTGTAACATGGGGCAGGAGGTGGTTTCAAAGCTGAGAGTCCTTCCCGAAGTATGGTCTGCAAGCATCTTACTTTTGATTCTGAGGATCAAGCCTTGTGAGGAGGGCTGTTTAGACTAAAGAAAAAGAGGTTCAGGGGAGACTTTATTGCTGTCTACAACTACCTGAAGCGGAGGTTTTAAGAAGTGGGCCCTGGTCTTTTCTCACAAGTAACAAATGCTAGAACAAGAAGAAATGACCTCAAAGTTTAGGTTAGACGTTAGGAAAGGGTCATCAGGCCTTGGAACAGGCTGCCCAAGAAGGACATTGAATCACCATCCCTGGATGTATTTAAAAGTCTTGTAGATCTGGAGTTTAGGGACCTGGGTTAGCAGTGGGCTTAGGACATTTGGGTTAATGGTAGGACTTTATGATCTAACAGTCTTTTCCTGGCTAGACAGATGTATGATTCTATGATGCTGCCATTGGATCACCAGCTATGGTTTAGCAGTGGGCTTGGGACAGTTTTTTCAATGGTTGGACTTGATGATCAAAAATGTCTTTTCCAACCTAAAAGATTCCATGATTAAGGTATGACCTGCAGTGGTTGCTGTTGTAGTCAGGAAAAGGGGGAAAAGGTCCATTATGAAGGTCTAATGTCATTTTGCAGGAGAAAACCTTAGCTCAATGTCAGCTCCAAGGTTCTTTTATTCACTAGAGAAATGTGTAATGAGTATTTATACACGTGTAAGTAGAGCTGTACAGAGTGAGGAGACAGCTGAAACATGTGATTACACTAGCCAAGAGTCATATATGTTCTACATCTGCCTCCTTGTCTCTTGTTAACGTGGGATTTGTCAGTTATATGCTAAAAAAACCGAACACCCGCTTGCCGAGTCTAATCATTATGTACTTTGCTTTTATTTTCGTCTCTTTTATGCTTCTATAAGCATTATAAAAAAATGTAAACTATAAAAGGCCCAAACTGTGCAGGGAAGAATTTACCTGGGCCTGCAGAGAGGATGCAAGCTGAAAGAGCCCTAAAGTACAATGTTCCTTTAAGCAGAAATGCTCCATGAAGAGGACGTTTAAGGAAACTGAGCACTAGTCATTTGTTGTACAGTGCAGAGCCACACTGGGAAAGTAAGGGGTGGGAGACACAGTATTTCTGAATTTCCATGTCTTTGTGGGTTTTAAGCCAGACCCTTAACCTTATTTGAATATTGTGGGTTTTGTAGTTTAATACACTTCATACAGAATGTATAAAGAAGATTTAATAACTGTCTCTCAGCTGTGGTTTATCTCTACCTCTGAGAAAGGCAAAATGTGTTTCTAGTGAAATGGCTGAAAAAGCATACAGGGTAAATCTTCTATCGAATTATTTCCAGTCTTGCTGATTTGTAAAAGATCTCTCCAAAAGATTCTGCCTTTTTGTGTAGAATGTTAAAGTTTGATTCTGTGTCCAAAGTTTATAAAGGGAACTACAAACAGCCAGTGAAAGTCGAGCTTGGCATCTTTTGCTGTCACCTGGAATCCGCACTAGTGTTTAACTCAAATTTTTCCCTCCAGGAAAGAAAATTACATCCTAGTCTGTTGCAGGTTTTTTGACGGTAGTGCAATTAAATAGCTTGGAAGAAGCTAATCAAATCCCCAGGCTTCAGTGCCTTTTCTATTTTTCGTATGTGCATCACAGATAAAGGACTAACTCTGTGAACAAACTCTGAGGGGAATAAGGACACAAAACGAACAATACTTGTGTAATTACTCAGCAGCCACAAGTGTTCCGAGATAAGATCTTCTCAAGTATTGTAGCAGAAACAGAAATCAAACAGTTAATGCTGCTGTTGCCAACTATTAAAACTGGAAATGTTTCCACAGCATTTCACATTGTTTGAATAGCTTAACATCAGACCTAGAAGTTCTGAAGGAGTAGGATTGCACAAGGGCAGCTACCTACTCACCCCAGAAGCAAACCAGCCCACTGGCACAATTCAGAGTGACAGAATCTGGCATGTGTTTGCTTTGCTTTTGCTTGTTTTCAGTGGTATAAAGGCATCTCATCTTTGACGGTACTGCTGAATAATCTGGTCATTCAGAGTTTAGTAAATCATAGAATGTTTTAGGTTGGAAGGAACATTAAAGGTCATCTAGTTCCGACCTCCCTGTTATGGGCAGGGACACCTCTCACTAGACCGTGTGCCAGAGCCCCATCCAACCCGGTATAGGCACACAATCGTTATCATGGCCTGTAAGTCAGGAGTTAGTGTGGGCACAGCCTCCAGCTGTAGGTTGTTGACGCTAGTTCTGCTTTGGAAACACACTCAAATATGCCTGTGTGCCATCTGGTGTTTCTGATGCAGGAGAATCTCTATGTTGAACACTCAAAATTAAGTGCCCAGGTCTGCTTTTCTTCCCTCTTTTGTACAGTTTGATTCATCGGGGAATTTCTGTTCCTAGCACAACAAAGCTGTGGGTTCACAGTCAGCTTCAGCCAATTTAAACTCATGCTGTTGCTGAAAATGGTGCTTCTGCTCTCCTTCCCTCCCTCCTCCAGCTGCTTCCCTGGAGAGGATGAGGATGCTAATGGCTGCACAGTCAGCTCTGTTAGGAGCCATCTGAAAATTAGCACGTGGCTCAGATCTTAGGTGGATCATTTGGGATTCAAGCATCAGAAAATTCTATTGCTTTTTTTCTTTTTTGTCTTTTTTCTAATTTTATTTTCAAAGACTTACTTTCCATGTAGTGCGATATCCTGAGAACTTAGAGCTGGGCCATCATACAGGGAAAATAAATAGGAATGGATATTGAGTGGAGACAATGGTGAGAGGTGGGCAGCTCACACAGATCCAGTCACTGGTCGCTAGTTTTCCCTAAAAGTTTATTGATGGGGAGAACATTGACAGTACTCCTCAAAGCATGAACATTTATCATAAAGGTGTGCACAGAGTCTAAGCTTTCATTGGGATGAGAACTTATAGAAATAAATCTGTTACTTCCCTTTTTTTTAATCCATTCCTCTTCCTGCAATTCTTACTTATCATGGCAAACCTGTGGTACTGGATATGAAGTGATTCCTCTGAGTTTTGTTGGGATCAGGGGGACTGTGAAAAGAAAGGAGGGGGAATTGGGGGAAGCAGATGGATTCCTAGGTTTATGCTGTAGCTGAGTTTGAAATAAAATTTCACCTTAAAATGGGGTGTCTGCTGCTTCTACCAAACTTTTTGGGACTAATTCATCTGCCACTTGATAAATTGGCAGGGTTTCTTCACAGGTTCTCCCCTCCATGCTTTGTATGCATGTACATGTGTGTGAGGTATGTGTATGCAGTTTTTGAGATGCCTGGCCCCTTTTTTCTCCTTGGCTAACTTCTGAAATAGATCTGTCAGGATGATTCCAGTGTTTGGAGCCATATTCTTTCTGACAGACTGCAACTCTTCTCCACACTTTTCCTTTTTTTTTTGTGGCCTGAAGTCAATGGGAATATTCAATGCAACCTAAGGTCAGGTTCTTGAATTTTAACACAATTTCCCATGAGAACTAGAAGGACAAAAATTCCTCTAAGACAGGGAAGAAAAATTGCAGCCGTAATATAAGGGCTAAAGAGTTTTCTGTGGCTTTTAAAAAGCAGCTTGAAGAGGTTTTGGATCTAGCAGGTGATCATCTTCATGTAATCTGTCCAAGAGTGCAACACCAGTCTGTGTGTCAGGTTAAACTCTCATAGCAGCTGGCCATGCTAGCAGACCTGAACTTCAGGAGGTCAGCTTCAAGAGGAATATAAAATTAAATAATTTCTAGAATGTGTTGAATTGGAGTACATATAAAGTGTGTAGCTTCTAATACAGTCATCTATAACTATGTAACATAGAAGGATTTTAACTATGTCATAATGATGGGCTGTACAGGAATAAAACCACCAATATCCTCTCATGTCCTTTAAAATACAGAAAGGTCAGTTCTGAGCCGAGCAGATTTGGCTGGTGCCTTTGTAGCTGATCAATGTTATTATTTGCTATCTTCGGAGGCAGAGATTGTGAACACTTCAGTCAGCAAAGAACTTTGTAATCCTGAAAAGAAACAGTGGTGTTCATTTTATTTTCTGCAAAGGAAGAGGTTTCCTGCCTGTGCCCACCTCCACAGAGTGGAAATTCACAGGGACCTATTTTTAATCAAGGCAAAGTGAGTGGAAACTTTCAATCTCTCTAATATCAGTTGAACTTTGAAAAAAATCTAAATTCTCTTGTTCTCCATATTTCTGCAGAAGCCTTGGGTTTTGCACTAGTAGGAATAGGATGAAAACGAAGGCATTACTATTTACAAACTCTTTGAAGATGTAAGGCACTGTATATATAGAAATCATCAATTTTCTATGGCTTCTGACATGCTAAAAATGCATCGCATTTCATTAGTGGTACAACTTGATGTTGATCAATGAAGAAGCTGAATATTAAATCTAGAGAAGAGTGTTTCACTACAAATGTTCCATTAAAAAAGACAAATTATGCTTTATTTATGCAATATTTTAAGCTTTCACTTCCCTGAATGTCAACTGTCAAACTTGGTTGCCATCCTTTGTCATAGCTGCAAAGTGAGACATTAGCCAATTTTTCTAGACTCGGTGGAACTACCTTATTCATGGTTTACAAAACAGATTTTAAATAGAAGTGTGGACTAGGAATTGAATTTTAAACTTGATGTAGTATTGCAGGGATCATGATAAACCCCCCAGAGTAAAATGTACTACAGGGGAAAAAGTAGAAACTGTCTGGCTCACAGCAAGATGAACTACTAAATCCTCTAAATGATGACTAGACCAATTACTTTTAAGCTTTTTATGGAAAATCTACTCTACAGGATGATATTTACAGTGCTGAAAGCACCTCTGTAGATTTTGCTCCCTGCTCCTTTTAATTTTATTTAGTCTTCCCATAACAATATCAATTATTTCACACTCAGTTTTCAGTCTGCTTTGTGTTCTCTTGTCTTGCCTCTCTTCCTCTCCCCCTCCTCCACACTCTTTCTCTCTTTCCCATATCATCTCAGAGCTGTTAAAAAAAAGTGCTGTCTTTTTGTGTGCAATCTTCTCCAGCTTTAGCAATTTTCCATTTAACTTTGTTCTTGTTACACTTTTTCCATTTAATATTTGGGGAGAAAAATCATCCTGTTTAAAGGTGAGCCAATACACTCTCCTGACGTTTTGGCCCAAGTTTAATGTTTTGAAATATAAAGTTTACTTATAGTTTCCTGTGCTTTCCATTTGACTGCTGTTAAAGAAGGAGAAGGGAGGAAATAGAGTCTTGATTTTCCCTCAACAGCAGGTGGGTTTTTTACAACTGTCACTGTTACCTTCCCCTTGTCTAGTTTTACAGTAACTTGGAAGCTCTGCAGGGCTTCCTCACACCACTTGTTTGAGGGAAAACATCGGTCTGCAGCTAAAATGGTGTCATGAGTGTGTGTTAAGACGGTGTGACTGGGAGGTGTGGTTATCTGAGCTGGTTAGGATGTAGAATGCAAGTGATTTGAAGTAGAGTCCAGAAATCAGAGAAGCCGTCATCAGACCACTTCATACTAGAAGAGTCCGTATTTTCAGAATAAATTAAGGCTCTGGGAAACAGTAGGGACTTTTAATTTTATTACTGGTTCGTGTATATTAGTATAGAAAGCATCTTCTTGAATTTCTTCAGTCTGAGGAGGGTAGGCACATGTAGCCCAGGGAGGTTGTAGATGCCCCATCCCTGGAAGTGTTCAAGGCCAGGTTGAATGGGGCTCTGAGAAACCTGGTATGGTGAGATGTGTTCCTGCCTGTGACATGAGGGTTGGAATTAGATGATCTTTAAGGTCCCTTTCAACTGTAAAGCATTCTGTGACTCTGATTCAATCCATGACTGTCCCTCACAGCTAATACGTTCCTACAGGTTATGTAACAAGCCCATGTAAAAGTGGACAAAAATGGTGATGCTGCTCTTGTGCTACACAGAGCTGGCAAAAACACCACAGTGTGTGGGCACCATGGTGATAGATGCCTAAAAGATAAATACAAGAGAGACAAACAGAATGAGTCAACGCTTTGACCAATTTGCATAAAAATTTTCATAAAGTAACTTGCAGTGCTTGAGAGAGAAAATCATCAATATTTTGTGTTTCAGTTGCTATGATGGTGTGGGAGTGAAAAACCCCCAAACTATGAACAAATTGTCTCAGCTACATCATGAGTTTACTAGTCAGGCAGTGTCTTGTAAGTAACAAAGTGATTATGAAAAAAAATTATGTAGAGGTGAAATGTGATACCAGGTAGTGCAATGACAGCCCTTCCTGCCCTTGTAGCTTACAACATAGATTTTAATAACTGATTTCAAGAAGCTCTGAAGAGGACTGTGCAGCAAGTGCTGCACATCCCAGTATTTACTCCAGTGAATAAGCTTAACTTGTGTCTCACTACCCTATACCTGGTGATAGAAAGAGCAGGTTTCATCAAACTTTTGAGCACGTCTTAGAATCATAGAATAGTTTAGTTTGAAAAAGATCTTTATCGAGTTCTACCATTACCCCAACCACAACAAGCCCACTGCTAAACCATGTCCCTAAGCTCCAGATCTGCATGGATTTTAAACACATCCAGGGATGGTGATTCAACCCCCTCCCTGGGCAGCCTGTTCCGGTTTTTCCTAATGTCTAACATAAACATCTTCTTTTTCTTTCAGTCAGGATGAAGGTTCACTCTGGTTTATTGTGCACCTTTTTGAGTCAGAAGCATTTTTTAATAGAATCTTTGACCCAAGGGTGCTGAATGCTTTCCCTTGCACACTCTTCTAGACTAACAGCTGATTTCAGCAACCCACTTAAACATGTGCCTAAGAGCATCTTTAGACATTTTGCTGAGCATGTGCCTGAAGAAGTACAGTAAGCACATTAAAGAGCAGGTTATACTTAAGTACTTTTTTGAATAGGTGCCTAGACAGGAAGAAAAAGATAATTATGTGCCTTGTTTTAATGGAGTGAATTTGTTAGCCAAGTGTATGTTTCATTTACCAACATTCTTTGTTGAAGTTATATAACTTTAAAGTTTATAGAAGAATATTTGATCTAAATTTGCTCAAATGTTTAATAGAATAATAGAATCATTTAGGTTGGAAAAGACATTCAAGATCCTAAAGTCCAACCATTACCCTAGCTGACCCAAACTCACTTCTAAATGTGTACAATTTCCCTCAGTATAATTTAACTGCAAAGGTATAGATAAAGTGCTCACTACTATTCAGCCATAGTTTGCGAGTAAATGAGCTCACAGTACTGAAAAAAGCATTTAGACAGGGATAAGGAAAAATTTCACAACATCACAGTAACTTTTTGGAAGGTGCATCAAGGTCTAAGTATTTTTTGCCTTTGCTGCAGTGTGATTACTTTCATATCAGTACTGCTGACTGAGGAGGCAATAACCTGTTTTTCTCTGCTAGACATGAATGAGTGAGCATATTTAAGAATGAAGTACTCCAAACAGAATAAACATGCCATTTTTCATTTTAGAAAACATATGGGTCTGATAATGCAGCTTGAGGAAGTTCTGCTCATTTCTAATGAGTGAATAGCTTGAAATGTGGAGTTCTGCATCACAGTATGGAGAGACCAGGTAGTTAATCTAATGTAGAGTCCATTTACTAGGTGCAAGGGTAAGATATTTAAGGATAACTTCACATATTCACCTTCATATGAAACTCCCTGGTGCTCCTGTAAGCTTCCATAGAAGGCTTGGGGAACACCCTGAGCAGAAACAGTCACAGAATTCACCATCACAATTACACTATTGTTCCTCAAATTAGGGCTCAATGGAACAGGCACCTGAGCTTTTGGTTGTTTTTTTTTAAATCTCTGCATAACTTATACTGAAAAATCTCTCAAGAACGGTATATTTTGCCAATATTTTTCCTTGCAGATAACTTTAAATGAAAGGAAACTGTTCCCCAAATGCATACTGATGCAGGCATTTGGAATGCAGTCAGTGTGTTTTCATTATGGCTGGGAAATTTCAGCAGTGAGCAACTATATAGCAAAAAGCAGGAAAAAAAATAAACTTTGGTGGTAAATTAAATTACAGTACCAAAAGAATTTGGATCTGTCTTTTGTAATTTGGACATAACAGAACCAAAAATAAAAATAGAAGTTCAGGCTGGATTCTCCACTGGCTTTCAAATGCCTTTTGTGAAAATGAAATTAGAATGGAGTCTAGGGACTGACGTGGCTCACAAATGTTTTTCTCTTCATCTTCAGAATGTACTCATCACTGTGTTCTCTAGTTTGTCTACGATAGAAGAGCCTTTAGACATGAAATCCAACAAAAACAATGGTTTCTCTCAGCAGAAACGATCCTATCCAGGACAGTAGTTTGCATGGTCTACATCAGTCCGCGTGTACATGGTCTGTAGAGACTATTTAGGGAAGTGAGAGGGAAAAGACAATCAGGACAATATTATTTGTAAATTATCTCTACCCATTCATCCCTTGAATGATGTTGGACTATCTAAAACACTAATTGGATCACACTATTGCATGACTCTCCAGAATATTGCGTCTCTGCAATAGAATCCCCAGAGAGTCATTTATCATGTCAGAGAGTAAGCGGTACTTTTTGGGTTATTCATCTGGACAGACGAAAAACAAACACCACAGTTTGGGAATTTATAGACTTGTAGTCGTGACTTGATCTAATGAGTGATCTGCAAGATTATGCAGTGGATGTGCTTCAAATGGCAACATAAAAAGGATATCACCACATCAATATTAGATGTCTCTGTTTACGTTTGTGGTACTTACAGTTCTAGCCAGCCCTCAAAGTCCTCTGGATGCTTCCATAATGCAGAGTCAAATGGAAGTCATAGAAACTGTGGAGTGGGTCCACCAAGGACTAAGAAGTGGGATTTGCTTTTAGAAGCGTGGTTTTAATAGCCCACATCAGTCTGTGTTGCCAGTAGGCCAGTTTGTCTCTGTTCTCATGCTCAGCAGTCTTCTTGGCTAAAGTCCAATAAAGATGTCCCTGGGGAATCATCATCTTTTGAAGTAGTATGATTTTTCTAGGGAGGAATTTGGCCTTGAGTCTGCAGGAATCACCACTGTTGATTAACTTAAAAAAAATATCAAGAGTAGAGTCCAATGGGCAAGGCCTTTAATTTCCAAAAGCACGTCAGACCGCACTCTGTGGATGTGGGCAAAAATTACGTGAGGAAAGACTTGCCCCTCTTTGCTTTATGAAGAAAGTGCTTAGGAGAAGCATCTATGTCATGAACCTTGGGTTGAAGGAAGTATCCCTCCCCATTCATGCTAACATGTCATAATTGTTGTAGATTAAAGGACTTTGGTTATTCTCTTCCTTTTGATATTTCCAGTTTCTCCTGAGTGCATGGACTTTCCTTGTGGCATTCTCACCTCTCCCCAGGATGTGCTAAAAACTCTTGCCAAGGTGTACACCAGAAATTTTATTAAGTAGTGGGCTTGCCTCCCTCCTCAAAAAATGTGTTATATTAATTCAAAAATTGATTATACAATACGTTCCTGGAGTGCGGAAGAGCCATCCCTTGTGCTAATTTTTCAGTATGTGGGTGGACTTCAGTAACTTAAAATGACTAAAAAGTTCTGTACTGAGAACTCAGCAATCCTGAGGACAGTCATGTGTTAGACAGTTTGTTCTTCAGAATTTGAAAACTTTCTTCATATTCATTTGGGATTCTCCATTTTTCTGGAATTGCCTCTAATCTGTCTTAAACAGATCTCAAGAGAAAGGTTGGGAGTTGGAGCTAAAATCACTTAGCAGAGAGCTGAGGAAAAGGCATTTCATTTTTTGAAAATACATCCAAAAGCTTCTATTTTTAGTCTATAAGGTCTGATGGATATCAATTTCAGGTACCTAGGTGGGGGGCAAGAAAGGAATCAGTTATTCTGAATTCTTACATTTGGATGTGGAACATGATAGACAGCTCCAAATTGCCGGCACCACCTTGTTTTCTAGGTCTGATCATTAAGAGTACCCGGAATAAATTAGATTGTCATTTATAAACCAGATATATTAATGAGATTAAAACTCTGGCCTTAAAAACTACATATCCTTAGAGTTGTTAGGGCTGAAGGATGGAGAAAAAGTACCTAGTGGGATTTCCAATAGACATTTAATCTAGTTTTAATGGGACTTTATGAAATCTAATGAGGTTCCTGAGTATCTTTGGAAACTATGTCTGCAACTTGAATTTCACTGAAAACAAGTATAATTCAAGATATTAAAAGCTAAGTCATACAGAAAAAAGTAAACTTGGTACTTTAGACAGCTTTCCAAATTTTAGCTTTTGCCTACTCGCTTCTTAGGACAATTAGATTTTTAATTTAATTAAGATACTCTGGATGTGCCATAGATCTTTATAAAGAAAAGGTGAGCATTGCCTACAAGAACAGAGATTGGAATTCAGCTACGAAATTCCTCAACACCTGACCACTGGAAATGAGAAAGGTTACAAATATCACTTATTTTTTGCCCAGCTGCTAAAATTAATTTTCTTATCAGTTAACATATTAGAACGTGTACATGGAAAACTTGTACACGTTCTGGTGAGAGCTTTCTGATACCGTGATTTTTTGCTGGATTTGTTACTAACACTTGTACTGTTCTGCAAATAATAATCGTATAAATCATGTATTTGCTGCTTATCATCATTAGATAATTTCAGCAGGATCAGCTAGTACCTCTTTGTCTAGAAACAGCTGGGAAATATTAAAAGTCACTGGAGTGAGAAGGGATATTTTTTTCAGTGATCATGATTATGTTTACTGTGACTCTACTTTTTTCTCCTTTTTCTTTTTTTTTTCCCCTTAACAGCAGTGAGGTTGGACTTCCAGTGTGTGTTTTAGCAGAATATTTCAACAATAACACAAAACTGTGTTGCTGTTGATGCAATGTGCCCTTGTGGCCAAGAAGGCCAATGGTGTCCTGGGGTGGATCAGAAGTGGGGGTGGTTAGCAGATCGAGAGAAGTTCTGCCCCTCTACTCTGCCCTGGTGAGACTGCATCTAGAATATTGTGTCCAATTCTGGGCCTCTCAGTCTAAGGACACAGAACTGCTGGAGAGAGTCCAGCATGGAGCCACAGAGATGATTAAGGAACATCTCCTTTAAGAGGAAAGGCTGAGGGAGCTGAGTCTTTTTAGCTTGGAGAAATGGAGACTGAGGGGTGACCTCATTAATATTTAATTATATGGGAAGGGTGGGTGTCAGGAAAACAGAGCCAGGCTCTGCTCAGTGTCATCTAGTGACAGGACAAGGGACAATGGGTGTAAGCTGGAACATAGAAGGCTCCACATCAATATGAGAAGGAACTTCTTCACAGTGAGGATGGCAGAGCACTGGAACAGGCTGCCCAGGAGGGTTTTGGAGCCTCCTTTTCTGGAGATGTTTAAAACTTACCTGGATGAGTTCCTGTGCGACTTGGTCTAGGTGGTTCTGCTGTGGCAGGCAGATTGGACTAGATGATCTTTTGAGATCCTTTCCAATCTCTAATGTTCTGTGATTCTGTGAAATAAATTCTTATGCATTATAAAGGGCTGTTCGTGAATGCAGCAGTTTCGTTACATACAGATATGACAATAACTCCTGATTTGTCTGTAAAAGTGATATACCCATCAACAAAATACCCCAGAAATAAAGCCTTGGTGCTCTATAAAGTTAATGAAGTTCTTTAAGGGGGTCTTTGATAAATCTTTGTGTTATCTGTTATAACAGGTAAAGAGGAAATAAATGCAGAGAATGAAATAATCAAACTCCAAATATGATAAGCTTAAATTTTGCATCTCTACTAAATGTCTTATTTCTACATTCAGGCATGATCATTAAATTTTTAAATAGCTTAGTACTGAATTCATTAATTCCAGAAGCAGCTTTGCTGACATGTTAGTTGACTAAAGCAGCCAGTCCACTACATGGACCATGTATTTTTGGTACATTTTCCAAAGCAGTAACTTCATGTATTTTTCCTATTCTTGTGATATAATGTTGATAAACTTAAGTAGCTTGTGTTCATCTTTTTTTTTTTTTTTTGGTTTTTTTTTTTTTTTCAAAACAAAAGAAAAATCTCTATTGAATGTGCAATGGCAGCAAGTGTTTTTCCAGCTCAGCAGTTTCTGCTGAACTGTAAACAACTGGGTTGTTTCTAGAGGAAAGGAGCACGGTCTGTAACTCCGACAGCTAGTAGTAGTTTAGTTTACTGCTCCTACCACCTGCCTTCTGGCTTAATATTGGAAGCAAGAAGCATGCAATTAAGTATGAGGAAATGAAAATAAATGACACTGTTCATTGCACATTACAAAGTGCCTGGCAGAAAGAATGCAGCTTGCCTGGACTAAATGACCCCTGGGAAAAACATGTCTCATGCCTGGAAATCGAACACTGACCCTGGTTTTGTCTGTTATCAAACGCCTTTGTTTCCTCCTTAATAATTTTAAACTTTTTTATTTCTTTAATTATCATCAGCTTCTGCAAAGCCAGAAGATGTTAATGTGAAACATGTACTGCATGATTAAAGGCTACAGGACATCAAACTTGCAGGGGTACTTTCTTAATAATTTCTTGAGAAGTTATTTGGATTACATCCCTAATTGGGCTAATTCCAACTGACTATTTAATTCTGAGTCTTGTTTTAGAACAGGTGAACAAGTATTTAAATGATTAATTCCATCTAAGCAGCAATATTGCATTGAATGCGGTGTTACTGGGTGTATAACTCAACCCCTCACCCGAGAATTCAAATGCTTTGAAACCTATTTCTTTTTAAAACGTATGATTTTCAAATATATATATATATGCACACACAAATCATGCAGTTAGTGCATAATAGTCGTAATTGGTTTTTAGTCATTCATCCTAAATTGTCTATGCACCTTTACAAAGCTGACTAAACGTTATCCTGGTATTACAGAACAGGAAGAAACAGCACCATAGAGAAATCAGGTGGCTTCCTCAGAACACAGAGCACATCAAAGTGTAATTGAAAGTGAGATCCCCAATTGAGCCAGAAAATAAAGGGTTTAACATAAATCACGTTACTGTGCTACAGAAAGCAAATTCATCATTTTTAGATATCAGGTCACTCTAATGCATGAATTCAGCCACTACTGTCTGATTTAGGCAGTCACCTATAAATGATGGGGAAGTTTTCATAATGAAAGCATAAGCAGATCAACGCTTTCATGTCTTCATGATCACAGAATCACAGACCATTAGGGATTGGAAGTAACCTTGAAAGATCATCTAGTCCAATCCCCCACGCCACAGCAGGATCAGCTAGATCAAGTTGCACAGGAACGTATCCAGGCACGTTTTAAACATCTCCAGAGAGGGAGACTCCACAACCTTCTGTTCCAGTGCTCTGTCACCCTCACTGTGAAGAAGTTCCTTCTCATATTGATGTGGAACCTCCTGTGTTCCAACTCACACCCATTGCCTCTTGTCCTATCATTGGATGACACTGAGCAGAGCCTGGCTGTGTCTTCCTGACACCCACCCTTCACATAATTATCAACATTAATGGGGTCACTCCTCAGTCTCCTTTTCTCCAAGCTAAAGAGACCCAGCTCCCTCAGCCTTTCCTCATAAAGGAGATGTTCCTCTCCCTTAATCATCTTTGTGGCTCTGTTCTGGACTCTCTCCAGCAGTTCTGTGTCCCTGAACTGAGAGGCCCAGAACTGGACACAAGATTCCAAATGTGGGGTCACCAGGGCAGAGTGATCTACTACAGAGCTATAAATCAGATGAAGTTTGCCAAAACTTGTATACTTTTCACTGAAACTAAGTAGACAGAGAACATAGAAAACAAATCATTTCAGGTATTAATGCTGACAAGATTTTTGTAGGTTTTAATGATCTCATTTTAAAGAAAACAGTACCGTGGTAATTTGATGGGTATTGGTTTGAGTATTATTTTTTTCACTCCATAACCCAAAGTAAAACTTGAGGCTGCACACTCAAGAGGAATTGAAACCTTATGAGGATTCACCAACTCTCCAAACCAAAACCACCAACTTTCACATTTTTGGCTGTATGCAAGTACACTAATTCTTTCTCTTTACTCATAGAATCCAGTTTCCCCATGGTCCATGAAAACTCCTGATAGAAAAAAGGGGTATCTGGATGTCAGTCATTCAGTCGCAGTTAGTTAAAAAGCATGTCTTTCCAAAGATGCTCACTTTCCTTAGTCCTGCCCAACATGAAATATGGGTGACAGCTCTATTACCACACTGCAGATTGCAAAGCAATTCACATTCACACTTGTAAGTGCCTCTCCTTTCTTTCAAGACTTATGGATGTGTACCAAATTACTCGCATTGTGGTCTAGGGCCTGTAGTATGTTCTTTATAGAATAGCCCTTTGGTTTCCATTAAAATCTATGAGGTAGAGCCTAAAAGAGCTTTTTCTGAAGTGTGTACTAGATGTCAGGCAAGGCTAATAATAAAATATGTGATGTATGTATTATGGTGTTTATCTTGAAGGTCGTATTGCCTGTATTTAGTGTGGAAACCCCAGTACTAAATTTAACTGTTGGGTAGGGTTAATTCCAGCGGTTTTTTTCTTTGCATTTATTAGTGTCTTGGTAAAAATTAATACATGATTTCATACCCTATTTGGGCAGTGATTCAAAATATAAAGGATCAGCAGCCATTTCAGGTGTCCTGTTGCTGTAAGTTTGAAAACGCTAGCAATTTTCTAGGTTTGTGTGCACCAACTTGCTGGTTTTTATTTGTTTTATTCTTTTTGTTTCCTTTTTTCTTTGTCTGTATACAGTTAGGTTAATAAACTTTTATCCAGTATCCTAAGCCATTCATTGTCTGGCAAATTTGTCCGAGATGTCATCGAGACCTTACTTGCGAAAATTAGTGGAGAATCCCCAACCCGCTACACCTGTGTTAACACAACCATCATTGTTTTCACAAATGAAATGGGAAAGACACAAGATACCTCCCAATGCCGTTTCATCTTGACAATTTAGTGATTGCGCCATGTCATAATGCCTCATTCTTCATCACTAAGATCATACATTTCATTACAGCAGTCCTTTGACAGGCATTTTAAAGCTGATGGTCATCAAGGGTGGTAAAATAATTGAGGTAATATTGTTAATTGTTGCCATATTAATATGGTCACTCTTAGTCTCATTACTATGATGAGGCAAATGAACAGATTTTAAAATTGTAGACCTATGACAAATATTTCAAGGATAGACCTATTTTAATGAGAGAGAAGAGACAGAAGCCTTAAAGACACATGCTTAAAATGTGAATCTAGGCTTACAAAAGATTGACTTGAAGGGAGAGAAAAGGCTTAAGAATGAGTGTGCAAGGGCAGAAGATACACTGCATCTTTCCAATTACTTATTTACTTTTCTAAATGGCATTATTCAAGCTTCCCTTGGGCCTGCAGTACGTAGAATAAAACAGTAATATAATTTAAAAATTGCTTTGAAATTTAGAGCACAAAAAGTGATTACTATCACTGGCTGTTGTCAGTAAATGCAAAATCCATAAAGGTTTTCTCTTGTTAATAGGGCGTGTTTTATCAAAACTGGGCAAGTACAAGGAGCTAGTGACTTATGTTTCCATACAGCATTACATTTTTGTAAACCAGGGTCCCTATAAGTTTTATTCTCTAGGATCAGAATGATTTCCATACAGTGTTTTTTCACTTTCATTGTAGCATATGTGAAAACTCCTGGTCTACATCTCAAAGATGTTCTCTAAAATAACTTTCTGTGGTTAGCAAACATCAGTACATCCATTTGTCGAGCTAATTTGAAACAAATGATAGGTAACATGTACCTAAATGGACTGAAGTGGTTGTATTAGATAATTCTCTATAAGTACATTTGAAAATGAGGCAAAGTGATGTCCTTTGAGTGGATGTTGGCCTAACTAGTCAGACAGAAAGTACATTGGTTTACTTTCAAAACAGAGAAAATAAATGTCTTGAGATTAAATATAGTTTGTAATAATTACTAGACTGGGATGTATTTCCTCATAACTCTGAAAATAACCCGTAAAGATACTAGTGGGTTTTAGAAAACAGTGCGAGTAAGGAATGGTCTTTTAGAGGAAATGACCTCAAGTTGCAGTAGTGAAAGTTTAGGTTAAACATTAGGAAAAACTTATTCTTTGAAAAGGTCATCAGGCCTTGGAACAGGGTGCCCAGGGAAGGTGTTGAATCACCATCCCTAGATATGTTTAAAAGTCATGTAGATTTGGAGCTCAGGGACGTGGTTTAACAGAGGCTTTGGGACAGTTAGGTTAATGGTTGGACGGACTGTGGTTCTATGATTTGATATGCCCATGCACACTCAGCAGTAGCTTCTGGTAGCCCTAAACTCTGTTAGTTCATCTAATCTCTTTCAACGTCTTAAAGATCAAACATGTCACAGCAGGAAATTTTGTCAACTGAAGCAGTGGAATGGAAAAACAGAATCTCACAAGTGAGAACTCTGTGTTTTCTTCACCAACCTCTGAAGAATCAGCCATGCTTATGTAGGCGTTTTGATTTTGCAGGGCTTTGGCAACTCTAAACATCCTCAACCAAAACGATGGTAATCAAGTGCCCAAAGTGAGGCTGTTTGTTAAAACAAACAAAAGGCAGAAAATTCAAACTTACGAAAAAGTTGCCTCTATCCTTTCTGTTAATTTAGCTCACACATTTAGAAAACTGTTCAAAGGGTTCAGTAGTTCTTTGCCCAGGCTTTCACCCGCAGGCCAGACAGATTCTGGAGATGGGCAAAATGTGGAAAAATAAAATGCCTGAAGAGGTTTAGAGCTTACAGTAATGGTTGAGCCTACGGGAAATGTCTTCGTAATAGCAGCATGCAGTGAACAGAGAAAACAGGTTTCAACACAGTACTACTGTTACTGAAGTTGTAATCTGCCCAGACTGCTGGAGAAACCCTCTCTAGCAAATAAATTAAAGCGTGACAGTGACTGCCACCTGCTGAAATCCTGAAATGAAATGTGGGTGCCGTGATATTATTTCCCAGCTTTTATTTGTGCCTCACTGTCAGTGTTCTCCAAGCGGCCCACTCTGGAGACTACAGTCTTCACACGCTGACAAATGAAATTATGAATGTGAGGAACGCAAGAAGGTCTAACTTCAGGTCCCTGGTGTAAGACCCTCCTGCCAGAATATGTTTGACTAGCTCTTCACTTTCTCTGCTTCTGTCCTGTGCAGTAAGCCCCCAAGAGCACAGCAAGTTTGAAAGCATATATTCTTATCCAACAAAAGCACTGCATGCAGCTCTCAACAGTTTTGATTTAGCTTGAGAGCAGAGACCAAAGACATGGCTGCAAGGCCAGCATTCACATGTGGCTGGTAAATGCTGAAGATGCTGACACCTCTCCGCAGTGTACACAGAACTATGGTCTGGTGTGATGTAATGTCTACTTCAGGACATATCTTGTCATTTTGGTCCAAGAATTTGAGGGAAATGAAATATCTGCTGTCTGCATATGTATGTAGAAGAGTCTTGAAGAAATACTGGGAGGTGGTGATTTCTTACAGTGCAAAGTCTCTGCAGGATACATAGAATATGATGTATTAGCATAATATTGTCATGGAAGATCAAGTGTTACAATACTTTATATTTTTTTCATTGGTGTTCTATAAACACACAACAATAGCATGTTAATATATCAAAAGTGTACATAAAGCCTTTCCTCTCTATGTAGCTGCTCCATACATTAACTTTTGAGACTAAGTAAGCACAGAACATCATGTGCTTTATATAAATATAGTGCTACTGAATCATAATAAAAGATTTTAAATACCTATTTACCATGAGAACCGCATCAGAATCTCTCAAGGACAACATTGATTGGCTGAAGTGGGAAGGCTTCTTTTTTTCCCCTTTTCCCAGAAATGTACCAAGTTAAACAAAACTTCCAATTCAAGAAGGATTTTCTGGTTAAAAACAATTAAACCTTACCACAGCCAGCCAGTCAGTGCATATGCATAAACCGAAAGAGCTCAAAATCAGATTGTTCTTCTCTCTGCTTTACATGAGAGATTTGAACCTGCTTCAGTTTCAGTTTTCACCGCTGAATGTTCTCAGGTCTCTTTACAAATGTGAGTAAGTAACCATTTGGACAGGCTCTAGCACAATGACCCGAGAAGCCAAAGGAGTAAAAGATGTTCTCAGTAAACTGTAGTGTATTTCCAAAACACTAATTAGAAAACAGGATTGTGACAAATAAGACAGGACAACATTTTGAAGATATTAATGTCTTTTTAGCAGTATTTCAATAGGTAAAACGTTTCTTTACTGGAAGCGAGGTGATGGTGCACACCAGAGTTCACGTGGCAGATAGAGAGATGAAGTCCATATTTGTAATCCGTGCAGAGGGTGACAGTTTCTTGTTATGGCCAGTAAAGGTATTAATTGAATTCTCACAGGCTTCTGGAAAGGCTCTAAGCCAGCAGCAGGTCTGCCCACGTGGAGGCCAGCTGAATGTCAAAGCCACTTGCCAAACCATAACGAAGAACTCAGTCTTGCATATGCTGAAACCAACATGAAACAGAAGAAAATGAAGCCAAACCATCACTACATTGAGTTCCATGGCCCGATATCTGTTGGCCATAACAACCTTCTTACCTGGTCTCTCATCATCTGAACCATAAATTCTTTGTCTCTCCCCGTGGAATAAGAATTTGCTTTGCTTAGAATGTTTGATTCTGTTTGCAAAAAGATGAAAAAACCAAACAACATTTTCTTTGTGCTATGAAATGAGAGTGGAGCAACAAGCTCCTGCAGGCAGGCTGCTTTGCTGAGTCAAATTTATACTCTCATTTTGAGTGTGGAGCTTACGCTGTTGTTCACTGCACAGGAATAAGATATGTTTTACGCTAATATATGGTAATCTCTGTACAATCCCTGCTCACTTTCTCTGCCTCCAGCCACACCCTGGCAGGAAATTTCTCTGACAAATCTACTGCATTTTCAAATATATTTATGGGTTAAATTTTTTGTACTGTTATGACAAAGAGGCTTTAATATTAATAGTAATTGATCTTGGATAGCAGACGAAACCCAGGCACTGAAAACTCCTACTCTTTGCTTTCCTATCTGTTTTGAACATAAGTTAAATTAGTGTTATTTTCAAAATGCATTTTAAATTGGAGAAGTGCTGAGTGGATTAAAAAAAGTAAAAAATTAAGGCATTGCATTCAAAACTCCAAGGGGCGAATTGATGTTTTCAGTGAATATTAAGAGCTGAGTTGGTTATAGATGGTCTCGTACTTTTCTTATCAGTTGTGATCAGTATAATAGAGTGGTTGAATATAATAGATAATGCTGGTTGTGCTAGTGTGGGTGTCTTGCAAAAGCTAAATAAATAAAAAGTGACTTAGTTTCTATTTACATTGCAGCAGGTGAACAAATAAGGTGACAGGGAAATAAATTATTTTTTCCTGCCAGCTAAGCACGTCGTCAATCCTTCTTACTAAAGTAATGAAGCAGGGAAACAATATTTTGTTTGCTTTTCACTGAGCAGAGAAGATTCACATCAGAAAAGGAAGATAGCACTTCAAATGTAAGGATAGCTGAGGCAAGGTATTATGGTGTGCCTGCAAGGTCAGGTGCTGCTGTTTTCAGATAATCTGAGAAGGCTCTAGACTATCCTGTCATGAGTTTCTATTCTAGAAATAGCAAAACTAGTAGAGAACACACATGGGTGACTTATTCTTCACAGGCTTTTCATTATTAGACCATTAAACCCACTTGCACTGCCAGTCCAGTACTTCTGAAAACTTCTGTAATACATCCACCTGACAGCTTCAAGTAGCAGTGGGAGGAAAGTGAAAGATCGTGCAAAGCCGGATCCTGTGGCAACTGGGCAAATTGCCAGTGAATTCAATGAAGCTTTTTATTAGGTTTGGGATGGTTTTCATTAAAACTGAATTTGGCCCACTGTCTCCAGCTATTAAAGTTATACAGCTTTAAAAAGTTACATGCAATTTTACCTATTTGCAAAAACTCAATTTCATGTTGAATCTATTTTACACCCACTCGAAAAATACTTTTAAATTATCTGCTAAGGAGTCATATGTTGCATGGCTTCTCTGTTTTCTGTCTAGATAGATCGATAGAAGCACTTGGTGATGTGTTCCCAGGCAAATGTATACATATGCTTGGCAGCAGCAAACGAAGATAAGTATATATAGTATGTGTGATGTTGTCTGTGACAATTAATGGTTCTCCCTTTGGTCCTCTCTACTGGGAAGCAGCGTGTTTCTTCAGTTGTGAATTATGGAATTAAATGAGAAACAAAGTTTGAAAACTCTACTGGATTTGTATCACTTTGCAATTCTATTTAAGATATGAGATGAATCAAAAACTCTTGAGATCACAGAATACAGAGTAGTACAGCTTAAAAGGGATCTCTGAAGATCATCTAGTCCAGTCAGAGCCTGCTTGCCTCACCTTTGGATTTGACCCTCATCTCCTCTTTATAGAGCTGCCTGTATTTTGAGCCACCTCTTCAGACTGAGGTCTAAGGGGATGAAGAGAATGACTGTCTTCTGGTATCATCACTTCAAGTTGAGTGTACAACCTGTTCCCATGGGACATTTAGAGTGGCTACCTCACCCACCCCTAGTCAGCCTATCTAAGTGAGACCTTCTTGCAGGACTGGGTCAGCTTAGGATCCACACTTCTGCTTTTGCAACTCCTGGCTCAAGTAATAAAAGGTATTTGGAGACAGAAAGTGTTATTAGTGAATTTTTGGATGGAAAGTGTTTGGGAATATTCTAGACAGCAAATCATATGGTGATACATAAGGAGATACAGTGAAGGGGTTGCAGTAGTGCTTTCTCTTCTCATGCAAACAACAGGGAGTTTTGCAGTATACATTTTGTTTGCTTGAGAAAGTTGTGTTCGCTAGCTCCAAAGTCGCCAAACAAACCTGGAGAGGAATACTGCTGAATGCACCAGCAAGTCAAGCAAATTATGTGACTGGAAGTTATTTTCCTTTGTGGAAGCTTTGTAGCTGGAAAGCTTTAGATCACACATTTGAATTCCATACTCCCCAATTCCTAGGTCAGAAGGCAAAATTCCTGACCAAAATCTAACTTTTTAAAAATAAGATACATTTATTCCCTTGAGACTGGGAGGGATTAACTAGAAATCTTGAGACCAGGAGGGAATTAGAGGTCCCTTGGTACAGAAAAAGTGTTGTATTCACCAGTATCCGACCACTGCTATAGTTTGTAAGTTTATCCAGGGACACCAGTTTCAAGCACTGAAAGGCTGACTTCACAAATACAGGCTGGGCAGCACAAATACGGGCTGGGCAGTGACTGGCTGCAGAGTAGCCATGAGGAGAGGGACTTGGGGGTGCTTGTGGATGAAAAGCTCAATATGAGCTGGCAGTGTGCACTTGTGGCCCAGAAGGCAAACCTGATCGTGGGCTGCATCAGGAGAAGTGTGGCCAGCAAGTCAAGGGAGGTGATTCTCCCCCTGTGCTCTGCTTTCGTGAGGCCCCACCTGGAGTCCTGCATCCAGTTCTGGATGTGGACATGCTGGAGAGAGTGCAGAGGAGGGACACGAGGATGATCAGAGAGCTGGAGCACCTCTCCTATGAGGCCAGACTGAGAGAGTTGGGGCTGTTCAGTCTGGAGAAGAGGAGGCTCCCAGGTGACCTTATTGTGGCCTTCCAGTATCTGAAGGGGGCCTACAAAAAGGCTGGGGAGGGGCTTTTTAGGATGTCAGGCAGCAACAGGACTAGGGGAATGGAGCAAAGCTGGAGCTGGGTAGATTTAGAGTGGATGTGAGGAGGAAGTTCTTCACTGTGAGAGTAGTGAGAGCCTGGAATGGGTTGCCCAGGGAGGTGGTGGAGGGCCCCGTCCTTGGAGGTGTTTAAGGCCAGGCTGGATGAGGCTCTGGCCAGCCTGATCTAGGGTGGGGTGTCCCTGCCCATGGTAGTGGAGTTGGAACTGGATGATCCTGTGGTCCCTTCTAACCCTGAGTGACTGTATGACTTGGTCTAGGTGATCCTGCTGTGTCAGGGGGATTGGACTAGATGATCTTTCGAGGTCCCTTCCAATCCCTAATGATTCTATGATTCCATGATTCTGTTATAAACAAGTCTATAAAATGACAAAGCCTCCCGTGAAGAACATCACCAGGATTTGGGTCATAACAAGACAGGCACTGAGTTATATCAAAATGCAAGAGGAGTGATCAGTTATTTAGTGTGGAAGTCAGCAGCGGTTGCTCACATTATGGCTCAGGAGATTTCAGGGAGCTTTCTTTGAACAGATGTCCCCATCTCCTACCTCACCAGCTGTCTAGGGTGTGTAAGAGGGTGGTTAGTTCTGCACAAGACATGGGATGGATGTTTTTCCAGCAGCAGACAGTCTTCATTCCCAACAACAACAGTAGTTACAATCCTTTCTGTAAGTCTTTGCTCCCTTTCCCTGACATAAGTTTTAATCTCCATAAATTTGGGGAAAACTCTATATAATTCCTTTTAAAAATACAATTTTCAAATGCATCCTGTTACTTCTGTCCCATGAATCTTCATCCTGTACATTTCCAGTGCTCCATTTTGATGTTGGCGTTGCTGCCAGTAAAGTTACTTCTGTCCTAAATTGGTTATGGCCCATCAAAGTGTTATTTAGCCTTCCAACTGCCTTTTAGTAATTAGTCTTCAAACTTACCCCTGCTTGTTTAAGTAATAATGTAGGTGCCTTCAGTAACTCTAGAGATAGGCCAAGACTTTTAATCCTCGATGTTTGTTTACTGCTGTGTGCCCCTGCAACCATAAACTGTCTCCCTTACTGCTGTATTTGCATTATTAAAGTTTCTCCACAGTACAGAATCCTATACTTTTGTTCACATTTCTAGCTACCATTTTACTCAATATAGGAAAAATGCAGCATTTACTTTAGTTTACTGCATGCTGTCTGTCGTATTACAGTTTACTGCATGTTGTCTGTCAGCTTGCTCAAAAAAAAGGAAGCAGGTGACCATCTCTTTCAGTGACCTGAAACATCATTGAACAGAGAAAAAAAAGTGCATGATGACAGGAAAAACCACAAGCCAATAGGAAAATGAAACGTCTTCACCTTCTCGTTATCTCACAGCGTTCAGATGCTCATAGCAGTTTAGAAAGCATACCGCCCACACCACAGGATCTTGCTCCTCTTTAATTTTCTCTAATTTGTGTAGTGAATAACCAAATACTCATAATGCAATTAGAAGATAATCAGGCTTGTAATTATGTTAATTGCTGGAGACTTACATCAATCCTCCAGCAAAGTGATAGGATTTCAGGGGAACTATTAACACAGGAAGAGAGAGGGAAGCACACATGAGAGAGAAAGAGATTGGAAGAGTGGGTAAATTGATGAACAGCTTAGGCTTGTATCATTGAGCAACAATGAGAATACAATGGTGCAACAAATGAAAAGAGCCTCAAGGGGAGAAGCTCTGAAAATGAGGTTTTAGGTACCAGCAACTCAACCTCTTTTGTCTGTTTTCTTCCCATAAATAATCATGTTTTGCATCTATATTTATTGTAATAAGCCCAATTCAGAGAAATCGGATCCATAGCTGAAGGGAGAACAAAGGGGAACTGTTCTGCTATGCAGCACTTTGCAATGTCTCCCACACCACTGAAAGAGGCACTGTATTACCTTCTGTCCTCGACTCCTGGGGGTATTCTTTTCTCATGGTGATGTCCAATATTACATGTAAAGCCAGAAGACTGCAACTGCAATGGCCTGTCTCAGGACTGTCATGGATCAGCCATAATCTCTGAAGAACATACAATATGTAGTGGATTGACACAATTTATGAGATAACCCATAGTGGAGATGCTTCTCTTTTTTTTAATTTACCTTTTTGTCACTACCTCATTGAGGTTGTAACGATTGTTTAAGCCCTGTGAAACTGAGTTTTGTCAGCTGAAGTCTGGTGTAAGCTGTAGGCCATGACTACTTTTAATAGTGTGACTATTTTTGAGCTCACAGAACACTTTTCTGTGTTTCAGCAGGTTGCCAGAAATTGTCTAGCTGGCTTCAAATAAACAAAGAAATAATAATAATTATTATTTTTATTATTAGGATATTAGTTTATGCTTGGGAAGAGAACCTAGTAAGGATCAAAGTTGTCAAGCTCCCTTTAGCCTCCCACAGTATTTTTACCATTATGAAGACACAGAAGAAACAGATAATGAGTAAACTGTTGTTTTCTCTTTTCCTCTGTACGTCCATAAATGCAATGAAATGAAAGGGAATTTTGCAACATTTGATTCACTCTAGAATATTTGGTTCACTTGGATGTAAAAGCACATTAGTGTTTCCAACTCTGTGGAAAAGCTATTTTTTGTCTTATCTTTTACATGCTTTTTATTTCTGATTAATTCTGAATAATGACCTAAAAGACCAAGGGATTTTATAGAAGATACTTAAAGACATTTAAATTCCCTGTCTTGAAATATCTTCTGTCCTCTTGATAGAATTTTTTATCCTTTTGATTCAGGTCCAACTATGTCATCGGTCATTCCTACCATGTAATGTCTTTAAATTCCAGTTAAGTTTGATTCCTCACTTCTAAAGAGCCTAGGAAGAGTCAAAAGAAACTCTCTCAGGGGCTTCATCTACTAGAGATTTCTCCCCCGTTGTTTCTTCGAACAGATGAGCACTGCATACCTTGACTCCAGCCATGACAACACAATTCCCATGAAACAGCCCTTAAAAATCACTCTGGAGCTCACACAGCAGGAGACTGGAGAGCATAAGCCCAGTGTAAGCCCAAGCTTCCTTACACATAATTCCTCAGCTCTGTGGGGCTTTGTGACCCTGCTTGGCCCACCCTGGTGTACCCTTGTTGCAGGAGTGTGTCAAAAATGGAGGCTCTGAAACCTTCCCTGTGTCTGTAGGGGCTCTGTGAGTATCTGAAGGAACTGAATTAAAGATCAAACACGTAATACTCACAGAGGACACCTTCAGATCCAGGTGAAAAATTGAAAAATTAACAAGGGGAGAAGTATCAGCTGCTTCTTCTCTCTGTGTCCTACACACACAACATCCAGTCTAGTAACAGGGAGTGGTTGTGCTCTTCCTCACTTTTTTCCATCAAAGGAGCAGAAGTACTTTGCTTTACTTTATACAGATTTCACATTAGGGAGCTACAATTTCATTTTACCTCAGCATCACTTCCAATATGCTAAAAGCAAGGTTTCAGAATTCAGGAGTTTCCACCCAGAAATCTTTTTAGAAGAAAAATTCCCCAAACCCAATCCTAAACCTTTGCATTTGCTTCTTCTAATTTTTTTCATGGAAGGCATTTCCTGACACTTCCACCCCTCTTCTTGGATATTCTGTGCTGTGTCGCTAAGAAACAGTGGTCTTCACATGAATGCAGTTGTGAAGATATCATTATGATTTTGTTATTAAATTTAGGGTAGACAGTATAGCTATTAACAAAGAATAATTTATCTTAATTACCTACTGCTCTAAGTGTGCATAGTTTTAAAATCACTTTTGCACCAGCCTTATGTATGATGTTACTGATTCCCATGTAATCTTAGGAGGAGAAGTAGGAAGGCTGATGCAAGGAAAGAAACTCATAAGCAAGGAAAACAGGTTAAAGAAGTAAATTCAAGGTTAAAAAGTGAAAGAAAGGAAGGTTTGTTCAGTTATGACTTTCTTTCATGCTTCTCTTGGTATCTTCCTTGGATTACGCCTGTTAAGCTCCTTAAAATTGGGCTTATGTGTGCTTGATTTGCTTGTGCAGGTGGGATAAGAGGTTGACTAATAAAAGCCAGTGGCAGTATCAAGTGAAAAAGTCCCTTCAGGGCCTCTTGGCATTTTCTGTTGGTAACACAGTGTCTGAATTCCTGTACATTGTCCAGGACACAGAGCAAAATCAAGAGAAGGCATTATTATCCACAAGACCCATATGCTGGTTCAATATCTTATTTCTTGTTAACAAAAAAAATGTCTTTTCTCCTGACTGTCACATCTCAGGATTTTCCTACAGGTTAAATTCAAGGTGTCTGAGATCCTTTCCTTGCCACTGTTCCTAGAAGTTCTTAGAAACTGCTGCCTGACCTGATCAGAGTTCTCCAGCTTATTTGACACTACGTGAAGCACCCCAAGCCTGAAATAAGTAAACTCAATAGAACTAGTGTGAGGGACTCAGACTCATTGTCCTTATGCCTCCAGCCCCTAAAAATGCAGCAGGTCCCAGTCACTTTCAAATTAATTGCATCTACCACACTTCTTTGTAGGATGATATCTGAAAAGGTTGCTGTACAGGGATCAAGCAGAGACAGAGCAAAAGGAAAAAGCTTATCAATGTCTGCCTTTGTGAAGATGAACAACTTACGGAGGAGTTTTTTTTTCCTTCTGTGGAAGAAGTGACTCTACGTTTGGTAGAACATTCTTCCCCAGCCAACAATGGAAGGGCCCAGGAAGAAAGAAATAAAAGATTCACTTAAGTATTGCCTGATACAGGTCTATGTATCAGAATCATGAGGAGCAGAGAAAGCACAAGAAGAAGGATTCCCTCTACAAATTGTAAACCAGCTTATTCGGCTCATCATTCTAAGCACATAGTCTAATGACAGGGCACAGCATCATTTTGCCCCGTCAACATCTCCATGCCCATGGCTATATTTCAGTAAAAGTACTTTATTCTTATTTCTTTCCTCTGAGCCTCAGCACAGCAGTGTTTTGTAGTTTGTTTTAATTGGGGGAAAGGGAGCTGAATTCAGCATTCATAATTAAATCAAATCCACAATTGTCTTCAACCCTCCCTTAGTTCAATGTTGACAGTTTGCTTCTCAGTACAGAATTTGTTAGCCGCTGACTTGTAGTGGTTTGGAAGTGTTTGCTTCCAGATGTCAGTCATCCCTAGCTTGTGAGTAGGTGCATACATCCTTGTGTGCTCACGTGCCAGAATGCTAGAGGATCAGAGCCAGCTGTTCACACAACTTCATTACCACTGTCTCACAGCAGTTTTGGAAGCATTTCTTATTACTGCTGATTACTCAAAATGATGTTGCCATATCATCACACTGCTAATTGTCTTGCCTCAACTTTTTCCCAGCTTATGAGGAGAGAAACTGCAGAGACTGCATTATGCTCTGCTTTCTCAGCACTCTGCGTAAGAGCCACACTCATTGTAGAGGGTCTCTGCTTGAATACCGTAGAATCACAGAATTCTTTAGGAGTCACTAGCAAAGATAGGTTAGACACTAGGAAAAACTTATGAGAGGGTCATAAGACATTGGAACAGGCTGTCCAAGGAGGGGGTTGAATCACCTTCCCTGGACATGTTTGGAAGTTGTGTAGATCTGGACATGTTTAGAAGTTGTGTAGATCTGAAGATTAGGGACAGAGTTTAGCAGTGATCTTGGGACAGTTGGGTTAATGATTGGACTTGATGATCTTGAAGGTCCTTTCCAATCTGAATTATTCTATGATTCTAAGTTCATCTAGTCCAACCCCCACTGCAAGAAGCAAGATCTTCAACTAGATTGGGTTACTCAGACCTCTGTCCATCCTGACCTGGAATGTATCCAGGGATACTTGTACTCTCATCTGTCCCAATTTTTTTTTCTACAACATATTTATCTGCTCCTTTGTGCTTTTGCCCCATGTTGGATCCCAGCCTTGACATTCTCCTACTAGACATGTGTGGTGAAAGTGACATACATATGGCCCTACTGACAAGCGAGCTACTTCAATGTACTGTACATCTTCAATGTAAAGATGCCATCACATTTCCCCTGTAATTAATAGAAGTTGTCAATGCACACGTGTGGATGCATATGTAGCACATGCAGGAGCAGCTGCTCTGGCTTCTGTAATTTCTGCCATGGCAGGGTAAATGTAGTACAGTACAATCCTCCTTCTGTGATAGCAGTACCTGAGCAAACAAACTTTGAAGTTGGTATCACTGCTTTTGTGGAAAGGACATCAGCTTCTTCTAGAGCAGAGTCTGAAAAAGGATGCTACTGAAGTCTCAAAACATCCAGCTGAACATGTTAATACTAGTGCAGGTGCCTGCATTGTCCTAGAAGGAAAAGAAATGATTGAATCATAGAATTTCACAGAAAATCCTTTCCATGAGGAATTTCTGTGCAGACAGGCAAAAGAAAAAGAAATTTAAAAAAAGGCAACAGACATTTCAAGGAAGAAGGCAGAAGGAATCCAAGGAAAACAGAGAGGAACATTCTTCAGAAAGAGCTATGAGATAATGTCTTTGGGTGAAACACTGCAGAAGAGAAATCTTAAGTGTGGATATTTCTTTTTCTCTTTGTTTTGAAACAGAATGTCACATATAGTCTGTGTCTAGACAAATAATAACATGAAAAAGCAGCCAGTCATGAGAGTCATCCCACCACGTTTCAGTGATGGCGACTAGGTCATAATATTTTGTGTAAAACAGCTTCCAGCTCTTCCTGCTTGTTCCTCAAACAATACTATTTCCTGTTGATTTGTGAGACCAGTTACTTGTTATAATATGAATTCACTTTGTAATTCCTGTGGTTTCAGGTATTTTCACTCATATAATTTGTTTTCCACCAAAAAAGAGATATTTGCAAAGTTAGTTGTAGGAGCATTCTTGAAAAGGAAGAGCTTGGAAATAAATGGAGAGTCCTTTTGTTCTTTCCTGCAGACTGGTGTCATGGCACACAACAGACTCACTTGCTTCCTTACTGGGATTTACAGCCTAGAGTGAAAAGAAAAGGCTATGTAGAACACAGAGCCGGGAAGAATTGCCTTCCACAAAGCTGGAATGAAACTCCTCTACATTTTGCCAGGTCTATTGTCTCAGCTGCCAGGTTTCTTCAAGCTTGTGCCAGGCTTTCTCTCTATATGCTGGTCAATTTTTCCCGTACATCAAATGCCTCAAGCCACTGCTGGGAGACTGGGACAGCAGTGACCTGCTAGGAGCCAGACTCTCTTCTGGAAACTGGATCAGTGTGGAAGTTCTCCTAGGGGCACCTTGTGCCAGGTAATCCATTTTGATCAGGACACCACTTTGGACTGTCTCTTGTGACCCTCATAACATAATTAAAACTTATTCTCAAGAAATTTTACTGTGTGTTTCCGCCAGCTGTGCCTGACTCCCTTCAGGCTGCTTTGTTGACAGCAGTAGTTTTGCCCATCTTGGATGTTCTCCAGTGAGCTCCTGCTCTCGGGAGTGTGTTGTCTTTGTGATCTATCCAAGTGTTTCTGCTAGTGTCTCACTTCATCCTCCACACGCTCATGCATTTCTTAGATCAGCAAATCATTAATTACTAACCATTTGTTTGTGGCTTTTTTCCTGACAGTTTCTTGTAGCATAAAGAGGTTTCTTTTTCACTGTTCTTATAATGACATATCATCTGCAAGTTATGTGAAAGGTTTATGCTTGAAGGGAATTTACTGGGTCAGACACTTGCCCAGTCCTTCAAAGTGGGACAGTTTAATAGGTAAAGCAAAACCCTTGGGCACAAAACATAGCCCCATACCAGCTACTATAAAGAAAATTAACTCTGCCCGAGACAAAAGCAGCACAATGTAGCATATGTCTTCTTCATTTCACTGCATTACTTTCTTTTTTAAATTCATAAAGGCGTGGGTTCTTTATAAGCTGGTGGACACAAAGGAAGTAGATGCGATTAAATGCTTAGAAAAGAAACTCATGGACTGAAAGTCTGAAACATGGTGAAATTCTCAATGCTTCCAAAGATCTGTTATGGTTATTACATTAATTTAAATAATGTAGAAATGTATCCATCTCTTTTTCATATACCCCTACCCTTCTACCAATATTCTATGGCTGCATGGCATTACATAAGTTTTATTTCAAGGAAGCGTTTAAGCACATCTTCAGGTTCATTCTATTCAGTAGAGCGCTTCAACATCCGTTTTCAGACTAAGGATATGCTTTAACACCTTTCTGCTTTGTTTGCTTCACTGGATCTGATTTGAAAAGTTCGAGTAGCCTAACTCTGAAAAAGAAGGTCACTCCTAAGAACTTAAATCACTAGTAGATTACTGAGGTCATCTAAAATGTGTGCACAGCATTGAAATAAACACAACACACATTCTGTAAGACACGGAGGCTTTTCTACGTATCAACACTTTAAAAGCAGTTCAAGTGCTTCAAAGTAGTTCATTCCATTTTGTTTTCCTACTGCAGAAGTCAAGAGCCCATCAGTTTTTCTTTTCTGGAACAGCAGACATCCACAGCTTCCTCCCGAGTCAAGCATCAGGTGAGAGAAAATGGAGTAAACATAGTTATAGATTCTAGAAATTTTCAATTTGCAACTCTTGAAAAGATGTTTTTAAAGCTTACTTTACCCTCTGAATGCTTACCTCCAACATCAAAATTTCTGTCTACTGAACTATAACTTTGCTGTAAAGTGCTGAGTATAATGTACACCGCTAGAGAAAATTTCAAATGCAAAATATGTATTTAAATGAATATTTCACTGGTGGATCACATTTCATCAGGAGTACAAACTGATATCCTTCTTAGAGCTTCCTTCTATATTAGCAAAACAGAGACCAGAAACAACCTGTACTACCTCTACCTAAACTAACTGATTTAAGATGGAGAACAGAGCAAAATCTTCATCTAACATTAGAGAGTCAATGAATGCATTTAGCTTTACTTGGGATCAGGCAAGCTTCATTTTGGCTCTAAGGAGCTTCTTCCCTTCAAGGAACAGCTTATTTACTAGCTTCACACCACAACTCACTTCTTGAACACTTTCCTTCTGGATACTATTACCAAGAGTCTAAGTTCTTCTTGGTGTTCAGCCCGGAACTCCTTAGGAAAATGCTGAAATTACCTTTTTATGGCAATTTGATAAATTAGATTTAAATTGAATGTTAGGAAGAAGCTCTTTAGTAATGAGAGTGACTGAACACTGGAACAGGTTGCCCAGAGAGGTAGTTGAGGCCCCATGCCTGGAGATGTTCAAGGTGAGGCTTGACAAGGTGCACAACTTGACCCATTTGAGGATGTCCCTGCTCACTGTAGTGTGGTTAGACTAAATGACCTTTGGAGATCCCTTCCAACCTGGACCATTCTATGGTTCTATGATTCCCTCTCTTCTCTTGACTTGAGATGTCTGAGATACATGATTTGGCTTTGGGAAGTGACTGGTAGGGTCAGAACAGTTGATACAGTTTGCCATAGATCAGTCCTTGAAGAAATTACTGTTTTGGAGCCCTTCCAACTCTGACACTTCTCCACAGATCCTTAAATGGGCTTTGGGAAAGAGAATTTCCCTCATTTGTGGCCCATGTAGAAGTGACTGCAAAGCTTTGTCTTCACCTACAGTATGGTCCTACACTGACTTATCCGAGTGTGCGTTCTCAGGTCAGGATTAGTTCCAGCACCACTATATGGCAGCCTGCAAGGGTCTGCTCCTTTTGAGCAAGTCACTTAGCATTTCTCTTCCTTAAATTGTTTGGGTGGGGACAGATGGCTGCGACAGACATTGTATATTTTGCTCTTCACAGCTTCCCCAATAGTCCATAAACCTAATCTCCAACACCCTACAATTTCAGTTCTTGGCTTTGTATCATCAGAAATAGCTGTCTGTGCCAAATTTGGGGAGGAGAGTGGTTTCTGAAATATGGAAAAGCATCCAGTAGGGGCCAAACTAAAGCCATCAGATTCGTTGAACAGATTATAAACCATATTTAAAGCTATTTCTCTCTGAGTTAAAATCTGGTTCCTTAACAAAAGCTTTAAATGTTTGCTACTCCTCTATCTCAGTACAGCGGAGGAAGCTGTGAAAATGTGTTGGACAGAATCAAATCCTTCAAATAAGCTGAACTTCAGGTCTCTACTAGTAAAATCCTACGTGCCACATTATAGCACTTTTTTTTTTGTAGTGAGAATGGCACAAATCCTTAAAACAGCATCAGTGCTGCCTATTGAGCTTTGTATTCTTATAAATGTTCCCATGGGAAATCTGAGGGTTGGCACCAGTAGGCTGTATTTTTAAAATGTCACAGATGGGTGTAACCCAGCATCATGTTGCTTGTTACTCTGGTGATCTATCTAATGGTATTCCTTGCTGCTGAAATCTAATAAAAGTATACAATTTTTGAAATATTAGATATTGGATTAAGGCTCCTAATTGTCTCTTTCATAACCAAGGAAGGTCCATATTAGTAATTCTTTACAGAGCCATTGAAAAGAAGACATCTGTTTCAGCATACATTGTGGAACTCAATGCCCAGTGCAGTTTTATTCATTTGTTACTTTCCATGAACAAATGTGACTGCACATTGATTCAAATCTTTAGAAATGTGGATGAACAAACAGAAGACAAACTAAAGTTAAACCTGAACAGGAGACATGCTGTTAAGAAAGTGGCGCTTCCACCCACACCTGCCCGTGCAATAAGCCAGTGCAATAATTCTGATATGGTCTTGTATTCACTGCCTCAGATGGATGGACACTTCCTGAAGGAGTTACGAAAAACCCAATTTCTTAGTGAAGGTCTAGGAAAGAGAGAAGAAACTCCAGGAACAGAGGCTGTCATGGTTTGAGCCCAGCTGGCAAGAAAGTCCTACCCGAACCACTCAGTCTTTCCCCTTTTGTATTAAGAGCAAGAACGATTTGCTGGTGGATTCCTGAAAATGAAGTTAATTCTGATCAACAGTCCCCACTGAGGACTGAAATCAGTGGCTAGAGGAGAAGAAATGATCCATAGAAGCAAAGAAGAAGGTGATAAAATTGGGGGGGGGGGGGGGGAGGGAGGTGAAGGAATGTACTTAAGTGACAAATGTGGCCCGTGAGCCCATATTGGCCTTGGAGACAGAAAGCAGTGGTGGGATAGCAGGGACTCTGTTCAGGTGTTGCTAGGGACAATATATTCTCTCAGCAGAAGAGTACAGAAAAATGACTCTTCTGTTGATCTCCTTGGTGTCTTTGGGATCAAAATGATCTCTGCTTTAAACGTAAAACTGCATTTTTGCTCTACCGACCAAACAGAAGCCCCAAAATTGCAGACTTTGATTCTGCAAATGGTCTACTTACAATTGGTGGCTATAAAGACACTTGTTGTGCACTGTTGTCCACCTCCAGATAATTTTTGCATTTCACATGTGCATGGTGTTGGACCTGGCAGGCTTGAGGGGAGGAGGCACCTCTGAGACAGCTGACCCAAAAGACCCTTCACAAAGTGTGAAGGAAAACAAAAGCCATTGCTGCCTCTTGGGGCTCCCTAATGCATCTCCAGTGTCACCACAAGGTTCAGGAAGTTACATCTGTCAAGTGTGAAATTCTTAAGCTCCAAGAATGTCTGTTTAGAGAATGAGGAAACACCTGGAGATTTTCATCCACCAGTGTGCTCTCATCTCTCAATCATGTGCAATATACAGGGTGTATGAACGCTTTTTTTTCAGAAGTGTTTTATGGCCCTTTTGTTCAAATTCACATTTGTGTTTTTATGCCATTGAGGTGTGAAAGCAATACTTGTTCTATATTAACAATATGTTTGCTCATTTGAGTGCTATGATTTTTGGCCTTCAGATGTCAATGTCCTGCTCTTGGATGGTTCTGTTATGAAGCTGCATCCAGTCTAACCCCTGTTTTCATAAAGATTAATATGAGGGGTTAAAATTAGCATAAGAAAATCATTAAATTACTTATTCTCCTGGTTTTAATTTGTAGCCTTGGCCATCATCTATAAATGAAATTATAACATCAGTAGATGAGCATTCAGGGCTGGGACCTGACTTTTGCATTCAGAGAAATGTGTGAAAACTTGAACAAACTCACCAGAGTGACCTTAAAATTACACAAATATTTCTGGTGCATTTTGCAGCTTTTTTTGCAGCTTTTCTCCAAAACCAACATCATGAGGTTGTGCAATGAGAGACTCCAACAGCCAAGGGATGCAGAAACCTTGTTGAAATCACTAGAGTGCAGTTACAGAGCACTTTATAAAGTAACATGAGTAACTGCATGTAAAGATTGCCAATATCCACAAGTACTGACACTGTCTGTAGTGCAGTAAGTGAAGAATGCTGTGGCAGATTTGAAAATTATTATTATCTTTTGGAATAGCAGTTTGTTCCAACCCAGCAAGCTTGACATTTCCCTGCAGAGGTTTCTCCTTCACCTATTGCATCTGGCCTGCATTACTGAAAGTGATTTAATAAGGACAAATTTTACAGATCCACAGTAATTTTTAATCCTACTTGTTCTAGCTAAGCTTCTGCTCAATTTGTTCTGGTTTACAAGTGTCTTCACAGGTTTCTTTTGGCTGACAGGTCCCCAGGTGCTGTGGATGTGGGATAGGCTGCTTAGTTTTGTTTCATCTAAGAATCAAACCCAAAAAGTTGGAACTGATGCCCTTCACCTCTCTGACAGGCAGTGGTGGAGTTTAGAATCATAGAATGCATTGGATTGGAAGGACCTTTAAAATTCACATAGTTCAAGTTTTCAAGACTGTTTGTAAGAAAAGTAGATTGGAATAGACTCAGTATCTAGAATTGCAGCAGATATCTACTGTTGGTTTCTCAGAGGAGTTTCTCAGGGACACAAGCTGTAAATTGGAGAGGAAAAGAGGATCCCTTTACTGAATTAACCATTCTACATCTTCTATAAATCAATAAACATACAGTGCCAAAGCTTTTGATGCAAAGAAGAGTGAACCAATGGAATCCAAAGATGTGAAAATATCTGTTGGAACCTTCCTCAGACTTGCAAAATAGCTCACTATTTCTCTCAATACCATGCTTTATTCCCAGAGGAATATATCAACTCATCACAAGAATGCTGAAGCCTTTTGCCAACTAGAAATAAGCCCATTTACTGACACTTTCAGATGGTCAAAAGGATCATTTGCTGACAGAGCAGTAGTCGTGTGCTACTTCCCAAAGGTCCCAAGCTACTGCACGAGAAACCAAACTATAAGGACAAATTTTCAGTAGCAATGGTGATTTTGGTCATGGTCTTTAAAGTGGAGGAGAGGAGAATTGGGGAAGACCTTAGAACAGACTAATGGGTGGAGGCCTGCTGGTGCACACAGAAGCTTCAGATTAATCTCCCAGTGACCAAGCTGAGGATTCAAGCATTACACTGCAGAATTTCCCAACTAAATGTTTAGTGACTAGTGCATTTCTGCACCAATTCATAATTTTTTATAAGAATTGCATTTTCTATCAAATTCTGATAGATAGAAACAGCTTTATTTGTGAAAAAAGGGTAAACTTTATTATGAACAACTGCATAAAAAAAAGCAGCTTCATACATGTTGGTGCTTCAAAAGTGGTCATGTAAATTGAGTACCTTGGAAAAAACTAATAATCATCACATACTGAAGCATAAATGCTGAAAGAATAACAAGGTGTTGGAAACAGTCCTTTTTGGTTTTTTGTTCTCCAGGGATAACAGACAGAACAGCAAATAGTAGTACAAATGAGAATAGACCTTTATACTGTTTGATATAAAACACACAATGGAAAACTGATATTGTTACATCAGTAAATCTTTTTAAGTGCAGAGAATTCCCTCACTCCAGTGTTGTATTAGGAATTCAGTAGCATAACACTTTATTTGACAGTTGGTAGCAAAACTTGAACTCAGATTATTAATAACCTTTCCACAGTCTATCATTAATGTCAGTGGGTGCGGTTTAGGAGTTTTATTTTGGCAAGTGTAATATGTTAACATATTAACTGACTGCTCGTATAGTCAGAGTGGAACCACTAGCCAAGGAAGGCGTTTCACGCCAATTCTGGAGGCTCTAAAAATAAACTGCTACTTACCAGCTCCAACAACTTGGTAAATATCTGATTTCTCCAGCCTTTGAAGCACTGTGTCAACACTTGGTGCAGAGTTTAAGGCATTTCATTCTGTGGGCATTTACATAGCTTGGCTACAGGACGTTTGCAGCAGACAAATCATGTCAATGGTATCTTGTCAGGTTCAACTTCCTGTGAAGGCAGCTGCAGTCAGTATGTTCTGCGGAAAGAAAGGGATACCTGTACAATGATCAGCCTGTGGAGCTTCTGCCTGGTCACCCAGACCATGGGGCACAGATTGGGTCTTCGGCTGTGGAGACTGATTCCTGTGGTTCTTGTGTACATATGCTTTTGGTATGTGGACTCACAAGTCTCTCTGATCACCTTCCTCTACTTTGAAGTCATGTAACATCTGTTGGAAACTACCCTTAGCAGATAAATCTGAAGATACAGAAAATATTAAAAAGTGTGCAATGAAATTGTCTTAAAGATATCATCTAACTCCTTCACCTGCTAGCAGGCTGAGGAAAAACCTCAGGGGTTTGCTTTCACTATGTTTAAAAAAACATTTGAAACAGAGGGTCTCTTAAAATCACTGTTTCATTGTGAAAGATTGGTGGATTATTTTAATGTCAATTGGAACTCTTTTCATAACAGCATAAATGTCACCTGTTACAAATTAAGACAATTATTTCACCTACTACTCTCACTGGATACAGAGAATACTGACCATTGTCTTTCTGATATATTTTACAAGAAAAACATCTTTCCAGTCAAAGCAATCTTATATTGTTTCAATTTTATTTTATGCTTTTGAAATCTCTTACAGTTCACTGTTGTGATCATACTTTGCTAATTTTCTTTTTTAGAAGGGCCACATGATTGTGGAATTATCTTTGGTCTGTCTTCCTTCCTTTAATATGTTGAGTCCAACATTTTTACTTTCTGTCTTGTAATCTTTTCATCTGGGCTATCATTACTCTAATATTTTTGTTAATACATTGTTTAGATGAGTTTAAAAGCTTTACTCCAGTCAAAGTAATTTAGATCTATTACCTTCCACCAACCAAAAGCACAATTTTTCTTTCCACAGGAGAAACCTCTACAGGCTTGATATGAAGTGTCCTCAAAATCTATGTTGATTACTTCTTGTCAACTTATCTTTTCAACACTTCAAGAATAATGACAGCCACAATGCTTGTGGTGTGTTCTAACCATTGTAGACATTTGCAACACTCTAAAACTGGTTTTGTTCTCTTTGCAAGGTAACTTATTTCACTATCCACAGTTCCTCCCCTGTGGATTGTTTTCTCTAATAGTTGAAGAATTTTTTCTTTTCATTCCTTGATGTTCTGAGGGTACAACTTCAGTGCATTTATTTAATGTAAGCAGTTTTTTTACCTATTAATTTCCTCTTCTGTGCCAGTACAAATTTTTTTATTGAAATTAGCTTTGTCAAGCATCTTTTTCATATTTAACCTCCTATGTGGGCAAAATGGCTTTGGATGGTCCAGTCTGCACTGCATCCTGAGGTGAATTTTCTACTAAGTAATCAACCTAATATAACTCTCTTTTGCTTTAACTTCTAAAAGACTATAAAATCTTCTGGGATATGCAATACTGCATGCAAGTAGAGCCAGTAGAAAATCACATTCAATAATTCCCTTCTATTTAATACTTTGCCTGAACTCAGAGAAATGGGACAGCAGTACAAAAAGCAAGAAAATCTGGTGAAAGTTTTCAAAGGACATGCCATGGAGGTGTCATAGTAAGGATGTAGTAGACAATTTTCACTATTTCTCTGTATAACTTTACCTTGAACACATTTTGTGCTTATAGAACTATTTTTTTCCCCACAAAAAAAGTAAAGCCAGTGAATGGTTAGGACTGATACTGAGGAAGGCTGAAACAGTTAATGTGCTGGCAGTGTGCTGGTAATGCTACCAGCCTAACCTGATGCTACCCTAGCATTATAGTAAATAGTGCCTCGCAACAAATGATGCTTATTGTGACAAATTAATTTTCATAATAACATAGAATTCAGTCAAAGGCAATGTTTACATCTGCACACAAAATGTTTTCCCCTTTCTCCACGTCTGGCCACCATGTATTTTAATTTAGAATTTTATTTTAAAGCTTAAACCCTCAAGTTTCTGAACACTAAAGAGAAATAGACTGTATTTGTACAAATTATGTGCCCGTTTTCAGGTACATTAAAGCCTGCTCTTCCTTTCTGAAAGAAAATTTTCTTTTGTGAATAACGAAGTCAGAGACTGAGATTTGATTCCAACTGCAGACACAGATTGCTAAATGAGAATTTCTGCACGTGTGAAACAGAGCTGTGTTACTTTCAGGGGCGCAAGCTACCCAGAGCGATTCAAAGGCAATGAAATAGTTGTGTATCAAGAAATAAATACAGAATTAGGGATAACAAATTATTTCATCTTGATTTAACGCCACTGGTTATTTATTGCCAAAATTCTGAGAACGGGGAAATTTCATAAACATTTTCTTTTAATAGAATGGTCTTCTTCGAGATACCTGGCTGCTCTCATATGATTAAGTTTCTGAGTTCTAAATGCAAAAACTCTGTCTTTACTATTCACTTCCCATAGCTGCTGAGGAAATTGCACGAAATCCCTGATTTTGATGATAGGACAAGGTGCTACCCCTGCCATGAAGTTTAAACAACATTTGGATTCCTTGAGTTTTGAGTCAGTATGATGCAAAAGAAGTTTTTTCGGATGTTATTCCTGGAGCATGGGACATATGGACGGACAATGACACATAGGACATCTCAAAGATCACAGAAGCATAGAATCACTTAGTTTGGAAAAGACTTTCCAGATTACACAGAACGGTAGGACATATATCCCTTATGCCATGCCAGGTGTGTTCCAGTGTGTGCACAGGGCTTTACTCTGGTAGGTTCTACAAAAGTCCTGAAGAAATGAAAAAAAACTTTTTTGTTTGACACCAAAAAATCTGCAGAGTACAAAACATAAGGAACTAAATGGAAAAAGACAGGTGAGCTATGTAGGCTTTTATTTTGTCTTTCATTCCTCTGAATAATTTATCCACCAGTAGATGTGTAGAGAAGTCAAATGAAAGAATAATAGAGTTACTCTGGAATTAGGGAAAATTCCAATTCTTAGGACAGAAAGACAAGGAGCAGAGGAGTTTGTATTATTCTTGCCTATAATGTTCACTTAAAAGCACAAAGAGTTAATCTTATCATCCTACACATGGTTGCATTTATAAAAGATAAAAATCGCAAACAAGTAATGCACAGCTACTCGTTACATATTCTTCCCATTACGGTTGACAGGTTCATTAATCACACAGTGTATTTTACTATTAGAAGCTGTAAAGAAGATCAAATCTCTTGTAATTTTTCTTCTTTTTTTCTATTTGATAAGTGTGTTGTTTCAATGTGCAGATAAAATACAGTGTCAGTCACAAACAGACCCAAGAGAATAGCAGCTCTCTAGTTTGAAAATTCATCCTTATTTGTAATGTAAAATTCCATGGAAAACGCATCATTTCCTTTTTTAACTTGACCATTAGGCTGAATAAAATGCACATGCCTGGGTATTTGCAACAGAAGCAATCCAGAATGAAGTGCCTGTGGATATGAGCAATGTTTAAGTAATAGAAATATTGCTTGCTGCATGTTGAAAGCATTAGCTATGAATACCCCTATTCATAACGTCACATTGATTCATAATTAAAGCCCTGTGAAAATTATAGAGAAAGTTGACATGTTCCTGGTAAATGTAGCAGATTTTACAGTTTGTTGTGACTTGCCAATAAAAAGCTCTCAGGAAGAAAGATAAAGAAGTGATTCTACAATAGCGAGTGTGACTAACACGAATGATGACCAATGCTGAAGGCTTACGCGCAGTTTTTCAAAGAAAATTATGAAAGCTTCCACTTTAGAAGAAGCAATCTAACATGTCTAAGAAGAAACACTCTGGCGGATGTACAGCAGTAAATTCTTGCCTGCATCCAAAGAAGAAAAGCCTGAAGAAATATAAATAACTCAATGGTTTTAGCAATGAAAGTTAAACAAAGCACTGCAAAGCTGTATGCAGCTGTGGAGATATACATTGGAGTCTCACTATTCTTTTCACATAGGAACAATAGTAATTCTTCATCCTTCTGCTAACATGTGACCCTGTAACATGTACATGGTCTGCCTTGTCTTGAGATTTCCACATCAGTTGTCACCGTAAATATTTAGAAACATTTGTCCAAGGAAGTTGTAGATGCTCCATCTCTGAAAGTGTTTAAGGCTGAGTTGGATGTGGCTTTGAGCAACTTGGTCTACTGGGAGGTGTCTCTCTGCCCATGGCAGGGATTTCGGAATTAGATGGTCTTTAATGTGCCTTTCAACTCAAATCATTCTATAATCCTCTGATTTTTGAGCTAGGCTGTAACAGTGACACCATGAACTGAATGCACATCAAGCTGATTTTCCAACACAACTTTTCAGAAGAAAATGTTTGAAGACCTGTTGTTTAAATGTCTTCACAAAGAAAGGGAACAGATCTGTTCATTTTTTTTCTTTCACCATCCTTTGATTCCTGGGCTTTTTGTTGTACTAAAAACCAAACCAATCTGAAGCACAACACCAGGTTTACGCAGCTTCATATTTTAGTGTAATGAAAGTAGAGGTGCTCTCCTACATGTTAGTAGCCTCCTCTTTTCATGAGCATTAAATCTTACACAGTTAAGTATAGAGCTGCTGTATTTCAGAACAGCAGATGAAGTGACTGCTAATCACCTCTTCATAATGAGATGTACAAAAGGGATGTAAAATCACCTATAAAGCAATTTTGACACTGGATGAACTCAGGTAGGTTGTGAAATTCTGGTTTACAAATTCAAGATTATTAACTAATATTAGCATTGTTGATACCCCTTGATTTATTTTTTTCTCCTTGCATATGGAATTTATAAACGTGTCAATACAAAAATAAGAAGACAGTTTGAAGTTTGAATTGGAAATGCTTAAAAGAAAAGACATGCTTAAAAGAAAACACTTAGTTGGATAATTGATGTTAATACATAAGTCAATGAATTAAGTACGAATCCAGTGTAGTTTATAGCAACATGTTTATAAATAAAACTACTATCTTAATATATTTTGTTTGCATTCAACCCACATTACTATGTTCCATGTGCTCATGACAAATCAGATCAGCGGTTTTCTCAGGTATTGATATTGGAATTTAGTGAGTGGAAGCTTGCATGTGTGGAAGGCAAAGCAGCTGATGATGTTTGAATGAGGGAAGAGGAGAAAATGTTGTTGAGCTGAAAAAAAAGTTAAAAAATGTCTCCAGGAGATGTGAGTGAAGTGACATCTTCAGATGTTACACAGAGCAGTGAAAAGTATCTGGAAGGAACATTTAATGAAAGTGATGCTCTTTGTTTTATTTTTTGTTTTGTTTTGCTTTGTTCACGGGGTTTTTCTGTACAGCAGTGATGATATCATTGATTTAAAAAAGAAGGCAGGCAAACATCTTAAGAGATATTCGCATAAGTGGAGGCTGAAAGCAGTTTAATCTATAGCAGGAAAGACAATGAAAGTAGAAAAAATGGTGAATGAGCCATTTTCTGTGAGAAGAACAAATATATCATAGAGCAGAAGATTCATGCCTTAACAGAGGCTTTTTGCACTACTAATGTTTCATTTCACATGGTGCACAGCCCTGCCATGAAAAGCTGCTTGAAAGCTTCTTGGGGAAAACATACCTTATGCTGCTGCCATACCTTGTTTAGATCAACCACAGAAAACTTCTTAAAAGTCATGTGAAACTTCCTGCACTGTTACCATTCAAAGACCACTTGACCTTTCTGGGAAAAAAAGCCCAACCAACCAAAGACCACACATGGACAGTCTATTTCTTCCAGGATGTTTCTCCTGTAGGGTAAAATAAAAGTTTGTTTACATACCTGTTTGACTTGTGAAATTTAACATTGCAGTAACATACATGCGGAACAGATTTCTGAACAGGCGTGTAATTCTTGGTCAATGGATTCAACATGACACTTGCTTATCGTCTTTTAGATTGCTTAGTTGAAATAATCCTAAATCAACAGATTGAATTGTCCAAATCCTGTTTCTCCTATTTGAAGCAAAACAGCTCTGATATTTTTTTTCCTGGTGATAGATAAGGTTCCTATAACTGCTAAGAGGATATTCTAAAATGATTGCAAGTTGAAAATAATGTATTGCAATATAATATTTATGAAGTTCAACTTGCTTAGATTATCAGAAAGAAGATCAAGCAGTGATTTGGTTATGGTGTGTAAGTGCCTACATGAGGAAAAATGGCTGGTACTAAAAGCTCTTCAATCTGGGATAGAAAAGAACCAGCCAAACAAGAACCAATCAGTACTTCTTAAAGATTCTCAAATTCAGATAGAAAATCCCATGCTTATTTTTAGCAGCAGGAGTAAGTAAATATTGGAACAAACTATGATGGAAAACTCCTAAGTTTTTCTATTTCTGAAAGCTTTATAAATCAAAACTGGATGACTTTCTGAAAGGAAGGTTTTAGCAAAGACAAGATTCGAGTCCACTTTGGTGTAGGTATGAAATTTGATTGCTCATGCTACATACGAAGTCAAGCTACCGGTGCAATTCCCCTTTTGGCCTTAGAATCTGTGTACCCATGAATAATTTAGCAATAAGGCTTTGCTTATTTTCTACATTTGCCAGCATTCTGTGCCATAAAGATTTTCTCTCTTCCCACACATTGCATTGGTTTCTGAAAATATGTATCAGTGAGAGCACAGGTAGTATATGCCTTTCTAGACATTCTTTCTTCTTTCATAAGTGAAGCATATTTTGAATAAAAATACTATCCAAATCAGGTTCATTTGTATAAAAAATAATGAATTTTTTTAAACTTTTATTTTAAATGTTGGAAAAGGATAAAAGCCATTACGTCAAAAGTACTCTACACATTGCTAGAGCTGTATTTCAAAGCTCAGGACTTCAACAGAACAATCCAGTTAGAGCAAAACCCTTAATGTTTGTAGCATACAGCCACCCTGAAGAGACATCATCCTGGGTATGGTCACTTATTGACACTTACTTTCTTCACTGAACTCTACATAAAGCCGTGAAATAAGACTGGTTTCAAAAACATCAGAGAGTCAAATAAATCCTGTCAATCACAGAAAAGATTTCCCCCTGCACTACTGAAACAGGAAGGGAAGAAAATTACAAAGTAAAGTTTTCACAATAAGACTTTTTTCATCATCAGTGGGTCTCAAAAAGCATGCTATTGCCCGTCAAAGAGGTCAGTGTCCTTCAGTCTGTCCATAATATAGCTGCTTGTCTTACAGGCAAATGGGTCAGACTCCTCTGAATAACATTAATCTCAAAAATGCTTGTGGATTTGCTCCATCCAGCTGCTTTTCCTTTCTTCCTTTTCTACTTATATGAGAAAATATGTGATTGTATTTGCCTGTTTGAATTCATTGGCAGAGAAAAATTTTGGTCTATTAAGACAAATAATGACTTGTGACTAATACTGAGAAAATTACTTCAGGCCATATGTTCCTTCATTCACAGTCTGTTTGTTTACTGCAACTTTCAGGACTCCTTTCTCAAGTCCGCATCTTACCAACTTTATCCAAGCAAACCTGATAAACATCGCTCTAATTTATGTGTTCTAGACATGAATGACTTCCATTTCAGTTCTCTTTTGTTGTCTTTGTCTTCTTTCTTTATTGTGTCACCCCCATGGATTTCAAGGAGCTTTTCTCTGCCTCCTAAGTGCAGCTCTTTATGGTAGTGCAATCCTACAACCACATTGCCTAAGGTGTAGCTGCCCATTGCTTTGCACTTTGGACAATGAATTATGTCACACAAAGTACATCCAGGCATCAGTGTCTTTGAGCTGGGCAGAGAGAAATGTAAGGAAGTGTAACAAGGGTAAGTGCAGAGTCTTGCCTCTGGGCAAGAACAGCCCCAGGTACCAGTATAGGTTGGGGATTGACCTGTTGGAGAGCAGTGTAGGAGAAATAGACCTTGGGGGTCCTGGTGGACAGCAGGATGACCAGGAGCCAGCAATGTGCTCTTGTGGCCAAGAGGCAAACAGCATCCTGGGGTGGATGAGAAGCGGGGTGGTTAGCAGATCAAGAGACGCTCTTCTCCCCCTCTTCTACTCTGCCCTGATGAGACAGCATTTGGAGTATTGTGTCCAGTTCTGGGCCCCTCAGTTCAAGAGGGACACGGAGCTGCTGGAGGAAGTCCAGCGTAGATCAACAAGGATGATGGAGGAGGTGGAGCACCTCCCTTATGAGGAAAGGCTGAGGGAGCTGGAGCTCTTTAGCTTGGATAAGAGGAGAATGAGAGGTGACCTCATTAATATGTGAAGGGTGGATGTCAGGAGGATGGAGCCAGGCTCTTCTCACTGTCATCTAGTGATAGGATGAGGAGCAATGGGTGTAAGCTGGAACATAGTAAATTCCATATAAATATGAGAAGGAACTTCTTCCCAGTGAGGGTGACAGAGCACTGGAACAGGCTGCCCAGGGGTGTTGTGGAGTCGCCTTCACTGGAGACATTTAAAACCCATCTGGATGTGTTCCTGTGTGAGTTTGTCTAGGTGATCCTGCTGTTGCAGGGGCATTGGACTAATGTCACAGAATAAGTCTGATTTAGAAGCATCTTGTCCCTTTGACTGACTGTTATGCAATGGGCTCTTAAAGATGGACTTTTTGAAAATGGGGATTAAGTTGAATTGCCTGCTTGGCTTTCAAAGCTTAAAATAAACTGTGGTACTGCCCAATAAACTAAAGATGGGTGAACCTCTTCCTCCAGTCTTCAAGAATGGTGAGAAGGATGACCCAGTGAACTACAGACTGGTTAGTCTCACTTCCGTCTCTGCACAGATGATGATACATATCTTTTGGATGCCATCTGCAACTATCTGGAGGATAGGAAAGGTATTTGAAGTAGTCAGCATGGATTCAACAACGGGAAATCATGCTTGACTAATCTGATAGCTTTCAAAGATGTCATATCTGACACATATGGAACACAAGAAGTTTCATTTAGAAATAAGGAAAGCTTTCTTTACATTGTGAGTCACAAAGCCCTGGAACAGGCTGCCCAGAGAGTTTGTGGAGTCTCCTTCTCTGGAGATACTCAAATCCCACCTGGATGCAATGTACTTCAGGCAGTCCTGCTCTGGCCAGGCTGTTGGACTTGATGGTCTTTTGAGTTCCTTCCAACTCCAATGATTCTGCGATTCGGTGAATCTGTAGCACACAGACCAAAGGTCTATCTTAGATTTCAAAGTCACAGAAGCTCAGTAACTTAACTGACCGTTTAGTTCTTTTAATTTGGAATGTTTTCCTCTTCCATAAATATATTGTTTTATGAAACCCCAGATATTCTACTGGATAGCAGCACTTGAAAAATTAGCAATTCCCAGTCTTCTCCATAACACTTGTGACTCAATAAGTAATGGAAACTGATAACCTGAATTGTAAATGTTGGTGTTTTTTCATTTTTGGACAACGACTACTATTTTAGTTATATGCAGGGTAGGCCAAGAAAAATGTAAACTAAAAGGCTCTTGTCTGCAGGACCATCATGTAAACACTGAAAGTCTAGAATGTGGTGTTTGTATTATCTTTTTGTTACAGCTGTTGTCATGAGAATGGGCGCATGGCGTTGCATCTTGTGCTCTCCTTTCAGACTGTCTCAAGAACAGACTATGGAAGTCGGACTGGCTGCCCTTGCCCATGGAAAACAGTTGAATGCTTCTCTTTAACCTTTTACAGACCCAGTATTGTGACTGACGAGGCATTCCAGTAGAGTTTCCTGCTCGTTCCCCAAAGTTGTTAGACCTGTACAGAGGAATCAAACAATGCCAGGTAGTCAAATGGCAAAGCACAGTAAAGGGCAAAGGTAGTAAAATTTGTTGCAGTCTTTTGCTGCAAGTATAGTACTTTTAACATTTCCATCCTACTGAAGCAAACATCGTATGAAAACAGATCAGGACATGAGGATATTAGATCAGCTGTCATATCAATAGTGAAAATTATCATGACCCTCAGGAACCCCTTTATATTGTCTGCCTTTAATAAAATAACCTCAGAGACATTTCTTTCCTGCAATAGTTCAGGGCAGAACCTGTCCATGAAAGAGGTCCAAACACTGCTTTTACCTCAGTTGCTTGCTGCATGTTGCAGTAGAAATTAAAAGGAACCACACCATGGCAGACTTAAGTACAGAAATAAGTACTTACTTCACCTCTTCTCCAGAAATGGAACTGTCTAGAGGCTCTGTCAGACTCGAGTAACTTCAGAATCTGTCTTTTTGCTGTCCTGCTTGAGTTTGATGACTTCTCAAGCAAGAAATCTCTTCTGTTTCTCCTTTGAATAAAATTGCAATTTTATGGTATCAAAGACTCAAAAAAAAAGCTCTAATAAAAATTTCCTTCTCTACCAACTTATGCTATGAAGCCTGTAATGTAGTTCAACCTGTTCTTTAGAGAAAATGCTAAAATAGTTTTAAGTAATCAGTCTTATAAACATTTTGAAATGTCAGACTTTTCTTACTCAACCAGAATACAAGATACTTTTATTAGTACTGTCAGAGACCTGGTCACATTATGTGACCAGTTAGTGTGACTCAGTGTATCTTCTTAAGCTTGAAATGACTCTGCACTTCTGTTCCAGGGAGTTGCAGTGAATGTGTTCAAGTCTGAGGGTCCAACTCTGCGTTCCTTCCTAACAAGAGCTAGGAGAATTATATAATCCTGGTTGTATCATCAGTCCTCTTAGGACTGAATCGGTAACTGCCACATATAACTAACTTGTAAATGGTATCAAGAAAGATTGTAGAAGAGAAATTTCAGCAGTGATTTGAAAGAAGGAAAGAGTAGCTGGGAGATGTAGAACAGCAGAATAAGATGACCTGGAGTAAAACAATTTCATTGATTTGGAACAAAAACAATTCAATCAGGAATCAATAGAATGCATTTTCATCATGTTGAATTATTTTCTTTCAGTAATCAGATAATGAGGTGAGAAACCTTTAATTATTTAGTTCAGCCATTTCCAATCAACATTTTTCCCCCCAGCACTTTGATTTCAATGAAACTACATTTTCATAGAAAAATGTACTGTTCTTTTCACCTTACCTTATTCTAAAATAGCTCAGATTTGTGGCCTTCTAGGTCATACTGTGTGGTTGGGTTTTTTTCCCTTGGGTGTTTGAAAATGATTTGGAACTGAAAGGATAAGAAGTTATTGGAAGGAGAAGGAATTTGATCTACTAAATTGCCTGTGTTATCAGCAGTGGTGGTTATACTGAAATTGCATTTCTGTACTTAAGACTTTACTTGTGATATGTTTTTAATTTAAATCTAATGTCTACAGTCATAGAAATTATGAATCCTTTACAGTATTTGTTTAAATAAAATGTCAAAACAAACTAAACACTTACTGGCTGCTATCACGTCTCATCTTAATTTATACTGCACCATCTCAAGAAACAGGGGTCAAGTGCTGAGTTTCTACAACTTTATGTAACCCCAAAGCCATCGATAAGTGGAACATACAGCCTGACTCTTGGGCTGGTAGAAATGCAATTATCTTACTATAAATTCCTATTTCCTAGGATATTCTCTAACTCATTAAGCTAGGTTGTTGTTAATTGTCAGGAAAAGACTAGGGTACCTTGCATCAGTAGCAGTCCTGGTCCAGATGCAAAAGCAGAGCTCAGTCTTATACTAGCACCACATGAAGGAAGAATTTCCTCACCAATGCCCTTACAAAGCATAGCACTGAATGCCTAGGGCAGTGGTGGAGTCATCATCCCTGGAGGGATTTAGAGGACATGTGGACCTGCTTAGGGACATGGTTTAGTAGTGACCTGGCAGTGCTGGCTTGAAGAATGAACATGATGATCTTAAAGGTCTCTCCCCAGCAAAGACATTCTGTAATTCTGAGATTCTGTGATTCATGGAATCATAGAATCATGAATCATTAAGGGACTTGAAAGATCATCTAGTCCAATTCCCCTGCCAGAGCAGAACCACCTAGACCAAGTCACACGGGAACGCATCCAGGTGGGTTTTAAGTCTCCAGAGGGGGAGACTCAAAGGTAAAAGCTACAATGAGAGGATTCTTTGACAGAACTAAGTAGAAAAGCAGTGCTAGTGGTATAAGTGTGATCAGCGTGTTTGGAGTTGTTGTGCCTATGGAGTGCCAGCTGCTGCCGAGCCAGAACACCTCTCTGCCTTCTCATCATATCCTCTGTTAAATCTGTTGACCAAGCTTACAAACAGAGTAAAAAACCTGTAAGTAATGTCTGTTAGGAAGTACCAGAATGTGAAGCTTTGTTAGACCTTTCAAACAGCTACAAGCATTATTATTCATAAATCATTGGAAGTACTTAAAGTGAAAGTCAAAAAGATGAAAGCTCATTATAGAAAATGAACAGCCATTTTCCAGTGGTTCTGCAGCAGAACCTTGATATCTATTTACATACCATTTCCAATATTAATATCACTGTGATAAAATAAATCATTCCCCACACTTTTACAATTTTAATTACATTTTACTGCACTTGTTCTTTTGTTTACAGTTAGCCAATGAAATATTTATTGTATCTTACATATAGGATGAGGTTTCAGTATTTTAATCAGATTTTTCTACATAATCTTCCCCTCCAGTTTCTTTTACTGTCTTTTTTTATGACCCTAAACACCACAGGATGTTGTTTCGTAGAAAATCTCATTATTTTTTAATGCATGGCTATTTATTAATGTATTGTGTATATAACCCACTATGCATTTCTTTGCATTGATGAATACATTTACATCCACTTGAGAACAGGGATTCCCTTAAGGGCCAATCTTGCATTTATCTGGCTGTACTGCCAAAATGTGGTGCCCCAGGAAAACAGAGAGGTTTTCCTGGTTTGTGTGGGGTTTTTTGTGGTGTGGTTGTAGGCCTATTCGGGTTTGCTGAGAAGGTCTTTCTAGCAGTGGACATTGGTCATTATTCATTTTCTAAATGTGCCCTTGCTTGTGGTGTAGCAGAGATTATTGAACGATGTACTTGTATCTCAGCTGTGTTTTCATAAAGATGCTCTGAACTGTTTCTTACTGTGAAAGAAGTAAAACCTGCCTGGGTATGTTCCTGTGTGACGATCTAGGTGATCCTGCTGTGGCAGGGGGATTAGACTGGATGATCTTTTGAAGTCTCTTCCAATCCCTAATGTTCTGTGATTCTGTGAAATTGCTCTCACGTCACTGTGTGGCCAGCACTGGTATTTTGCAGTGGCAAGTAAACTCTTTTTGAGTTCACAAGTAACAGAATATTAAAGAAGAAACTTTATTTGAACCTCGTGTCTTAAAAACATAAGGTCTTTAAAAAAAACCACCTAAAGCACCACATGATATGAATCCATCAGTTTGTGGGAGTGCAATATGTTTAGTCATTTTCTGCATTGAAGATGATGTGCATTGGTTACCGTTACTGATGAGCTTTTTTGTACCTCAGTGACTTTAATCAGAATTGAGAAAATTAATCTTGATTGTTTATTTGCATATTTGGACTCATAGGGTTGGGGTTTTGTTTTTTTTTTTAATTACTTACTTCTTCCTTTTTGATAAAACATGAGCTGTCTGTAGTTTCCTGACACTGAATTTCATATTATCTACCATACTTTTGCAGACAATTCCTATTTTTAATTTTCAGAGTGGTTTGTTGTGAATATTTAATAGCAGAAACATATTAATTCAGATCTCTTATCAGTCTTCTGCAGGAACTTTTCATCCCAAGTAAATCAGGCACAGAGAGCCCTACGTCCCTTGGAACCTTTGAATCATCAAGTCTTCAGCACTCACTTCTTACTATACAGAAATTCATACTTAGGGCTAGTGAGCAATAACACAGACCAAAAGACAACCAGTTGTTATAGAAGCTTTTTTGTCTCTGCAACTCAAAATAGTCCTTAATTTTAGGGGCATAAATCTACAGTGTAAAAGAAGAATAACAATTTCCCCTCACTGTATGCACAGAACTCCCATAATTACATAGTGAGATAACAAAGCACAAAGCCTGTTCTATTGTTTTGAGGTAGCTGTGAAGGGTTAGAAAAATGGTTCCCCCATTACTGCTTAAAAGCCAAGCAATGTGCATGTGTACGTAATTTTTAACTATCTAATTACTCCAAACTAGACAGATAAACGTTCTTTTGTTCTGGATCTCTGTAACTGCTCTGCATGGAGCCTTTCTGGTCTATTGGGTAAATATCACACATTTTAAAAATTATGTAAATACTTCTATACAAGAGAAGTCCTAATGTCTCCAGAGGAGTGGTTATGCTGAGTAAATGACATGCAAATCTAAAATTGGCCCCTTACAAATTTTGTCATACTGTCTCATAACTTGGTGTTTGTAGGAGAGATTAACAAACAGCTGTTCTGTTCCTGATGGTTTCCTATATATTTTCGGTTGCTTTTAATTTGATTTAGCTACTAAATATATTCTCATTCCTTCCTGATAGGAAGGAATGAACTTTGATTCCAGCAAAGTTAATATTGTGAGTGAAAGAAGTACATTGTTAATTTATGGCTTAAACCTATACAAAACTCAATGCTTCAAACCCTCGCAGTTTACGAGATGTATAACATCACCTTCTCCTGGAGAGGTATAGTCATGAGTCCAGTATTTTGATGCTGCAGTGTCATCAGTTGATGCATCTCAGGGAATTTTGGTGTAGAAATAATTTATTTATATTGGCTTGTGCTGGAAATCTTTGGTAACTGTCATCTTGCAGAAGTGGATGGAGCATCATTTACACTAGTATTTTCTAATATTATCATGAGCCTAGAAAGGAAAAAAACCGACCTTTTGCATACACATGACTGTGACTCCTCTATATTTTGCCACTAATGATTTAGCTAAACAGGGTTGAAATGCTTCAGCACATGTGCCCCTTTCCTGACTTTATCACGACAACATTTTTTCAATTCCTGTTCAATCTTTTTCTTCCCTATTGTCAGTCCATTAACTCTTTCTCAAGGAATTGGTTTCTTTTGTACACAATGTCATCTTGTTGTCGTTTAAGGCCCATTTGTCTCTTGAATTTTCACTTTTGTAGGTAAGGCTCATAAAACTCTCCCAGCCCTGCAGCAGCAAAGTCTTAAACATCTTTTTGTCTTTGAAGAGAAAAGGATTGATGAAGACACAGGTTAAGCAAAACCAAACTGCTTTTTCTGGCTGTATAGGCTGCAGTCCTCCATCAGAGCGATGGTAGCATGCCACCAGCATAAAATTATTTTGTTAAGAGTAGTTTAGGTTCTCCCTTGCAAACTCTTATCTCTTGAAATCTTCCTACCAGAAGAATCACTGAATCACAGGGCATTAGGGATTGGAAGAGACCTCGAAAAATCATCTAGACCAATCCCCCTGCCAGAGCAGGATCACCTAGATCAAGTCTCACAGGAACATGTCCAGGCGGGTTTTTAACGTCTCCAGAGAAGGAGACTCCACAACCCCTCTGAGTAGCCTGTTCCAGTGCTCTGTCACCCTCACAGGCATCACAGATTCTTGAAGCTGCTCCTTTTATCCTTTCTCTTTTGATAAAATAATAATAATGTTGTTAATAGTTCATCAGTATGGTGTAATTTTCCTTTTAGTATCAGGATGTTTCCTACTAAGCCACTGTTTACTGTGGCTAACAACTGATTTATTGGAGCTTCTCTGGGCTAGGCATTTTATCAGGATGATTAACTAACAAATGACAAATTACACACTGGCAACATCCAGCTTGTTAAGGATTTGTATAGATTATTGTTGAATAAATAAACCTTAACAACGACCACAATGATGTCTCCAAAAGAGTGTTTGGGGAAAGTTTACCTGGGATATAAATACATCGTGACATAAAGTATGTTCCTAGTGAGAACAGTGTTGCTTAGAATATAGTCTGAAAATTATTTTTGTGTGACTCAAGGCACTAAAAAGCAGCAGCCAGAAGCACCAAAGTGCTGAAGATAGGCACGTACAACAGTGTGTTTTCTTCATTTTCAAAATGACAACCTGGAATGAACATTCCTCTTCCAGTCATCAGTGCAGATAGTTCAGGTAATATGAGTTGTGCATGTGTTTCTGTATTTAAATTTCCAATTTCAACAGATTAACTTTTAATTATATGCTTAGTCTGGTTTCACAATTATTCTGCATGAACATTTCCTATTGGGTTCAATCAGAGTGTGTATGATGGGTCAATAACAGGATAGGGATTATTAGTCACTATTACACATACATGCAGACACATTTGCCCATGCAAATAATTGGATATATCCAAATAACTAGTGAGGTTGAAAATTATGGTCATTTGTTTAGTCTGAATGTCATGGCATTAGTGTGTGTTGTTCCAAACAACATGTGGGTTTTGCAATAACAAAACCTTGCTCCAAGACAAATTGCAAGGCATGGGCAGGTAATATATATAGTCCACTACAGAATAAAATAGCGTGTTGTCTTTGCTGTGGCAGTACCTTAAGGCTGAACCTATTCTCAGAATTTTTTCAAGTAGAAAAGACAGAGAGCTTTGCATACCTTACCTGAAAGCATGGTACCTATTTTCATGCCAGCAGTAATAACAGTGAAATAAGAGACCTTGAAGAAAAAGTATCATGACTGTGGATAGAAGTTGGACAGGATAAAAACTCCCACGTGTCTCTAGATCATCCCTCCTCTAAGGCAATCTCAGGAAATTATAGCAAACCATGATTTCAGTACAGTCCTTAAACTGGGACAAGGATCTGAGAAAACTACTGATTCTTCAGATACCACGTAGTACCTCAGTTTTTGCCTCCTGCTGTAGCACAGTAAGACCTGAAAATACAGAGCAGAGGATAAAATAAACCACTTCTGTGGTGAAGCCTGTTTTTCTCCATTGCAGATAAAAGGAGTCTAGAAGACTAGACCATATGGAGGCATCTATACTATCCATGTTTGTTGTTCTGTCTGTGTTTGGTCAGCTGAATCCCATTCTGAGTGTGATCGATAACTTGTTGAGTTTATTTCAGAATTAATTTGAGATTATTTCATCTAATTCACCTAGTCTTATCCAATTTTTTCCTTTTAAATATCTGCTTGCTGTGATTTAGCAGTGACAAAACAGGCACAGCTGGGGCAGGAGGAATTGCTGTGTAATCTCTGAAGACTGTATCATCCCATAGCTTCTTCCTGATTCTCATCATAATTTCTTTCTACTGATCTAACATTGTTGACATGGCAACACTACCCCAATTTCTGTATAAACTTGCCATATTTGTTAACCCCTTCTTGTTTGCAGAGTCTGATCTGGTGGGCATATTGAGAGCAGTTTTTCCTAGGGATGAAATAAAGACTTGAGAAAGTGAAGATGCCTAACACTGACACACAGTGCAATTACATTTTCGTACCTCTAATGACGTGTAAAGACTTAGGGATATATTGCTGCTTGATCCTAGTGCAAGGAAACCCTTGTGTGATCTGATGCACTTTGGTGTTATTACATTGCTCCGTGTTACTTCACGTGCTGAAAAAGAGAATCTATCCTTACTCAAAGTTTAAAGTAAGAAATGCAAAGTGCTTCGTTATCAGTGACACATGCTAAAGTAACAGGTGGGGAGATGTGAGAAAATTTTATCCTCATTATCTTTATGATGTAAATGATCCCCTTTATGAAACTTCCTCATTTGATGCAGAATTAAAAATGCATAACCTGTGGAACCTGTGAAACTGTTGCAGGAGGAAAATAAAATCACTCGAAATACTGAAGGGTATTTCATGTTTGTGCATTCAGGCTTGTATGTGCAGTTCTAGACAAACAGTAAAATAAAAAAAGAAATCCTTTATAAAAATTCTTTGACCCTGCTTTTTGCATCTGAGTGGTCATGGTTGATTGGAAAATCAATGAAGTGCTGTGAGAATTGCACCTCACTGTTGCAGAAAAGCCACACAAAAATCCAACTTTTCACATGAGATGAAGATTGCCTTTGGTTCATTTGCTCTCTTAAGACACATTAAAATCAAATCTATCACCCCATTTGGCCATCTGTCAATTCTCACTACACAGTAAATGAGTAGACTTTGTTCCTTGATCACCAGAATTGGAGGATGTTTTGTTGTTGTAATAAATGGTTGTAGACCTCAGAGACAGAAATAAATCAGTGCAATTTATAAAGTTGGGGTGAAAATGTTAGATGCAGTTTTCTAAACTGCAGAGAGTTATGTATGGATGACTTGCAATAAATAAAGCAGAGCATTAGCATCTTACAAAATAAATAATGAAGATGAAGGAAATTAATGTCCAGTTCTTTATTTTGGAACTTTTAAAAAAGTTGAATAAATACAAGAATAAGTTGCACATCAAAGGTGCAGCTTTCCATCTGCTTAATTTTAAATACTCAGTCAATGAATAAGAGAGTTAATTTCCTTCTTCTCTAAACCCAACCCCAAATTTACAAATATAAATCGCACTAACGTCCAAAAGCACATTTCCTACTGCTTGCTTAAGAATTGTTCTGCTATTTATCTCCAGAAGAATTATTTTCTAGAACAGAGTATGAATTTCTCTGGGAATTTCACTTTGGAGGACTAGCATACGTTGAACTGGAGTGCTTCTGAAAATGAGCGGTTGTGTTGGGCTCATGGTCTAAGAGTCAAGGTGCTCCAGTCATTAAAATCCTGGTGCTGAGTTCCAGTCAGCATAGCAAAAGATTGCTGTGCCATCATTTGAAATCTCTTCTGGTTGGCAGCAGTCTTGTAAAACTGAACTATCTTGTCAGTAACGAGCTCCAAAACAAATTGTATGAAAATACAGGGACTAAACATCTAGCAGGAGCCATTAACACGGCCATCAAGTCCGCAGCCCAGCAGACTACATTAGTACAACAAAGTGATTTTCAGGGGAGCAAACCTTCAGTACCCAAATGGTGGTCTGCAGCTACAAATGGTCTTCAGTGACTTGCAGAACAGTGCTACCTTTGTATAGTCTGAATTAAAAGTGTGATGGGGAGCATGCATAGTTCAAAGAGTCTGATGATCCCTGAAGTAAACCATCAAAGCCACAGGCTCAAAATGAACTGTGGCAATAGCAGCTGCAAATATTTTTTCAATAATCCATGAAATTTTTCAAAATGTAAATATTTAATAATGCACATGAATAAGTTCTCCCATGTAAATGTAATTTATTCTTTCTTATTTTTTAATGTCAGTGGAGGTTTAGGAATTGTATTGGATGAAGCAGTCAGGTTTGTAAATATAGTTCTGAGCAAGCTGATTTCAGTGCTACATGTCTTTTTCTATTGCTAGCTGCGCCAGATACTGCTGAAGTCAGTGGCTTCTTATGCTCAAAGCTCATGATCCTACATGGTAGGATCCTACATGGTAGGATCATGGTGTGCACTTCTCATTTAAACGGTACAGGTGCAAGTACGACTCAAAGTACCTTCTGCAGACCTCACAATGATTGATGTGTAATATAGTATTAGCAACTATAGTACATCTGTACTACCCAGTTAATCCAAACTGAAAGGGAGTTTTAGTCCAGAACTGTTTTATATATATATGTTTTATACAACTGACTTTTTATTTACAATGAATCCTCATAGCAACACCAAGACAGTTGTGAATGACAGACCCTGTTTGCCCTAAACATTTCCCTTCAGTTTCAATGTTACTGCTGATTTCTTTTGGTTCTACCTCCTGCACAGCCTCTAAAAATTGTCATTTTGCAAGCTGAGAGAATCTGTATCGTGGTACAACTTCTCCTGTCTCCCTGGGAGAAAGCAATGCGTTGCTCATGAGAACTTGACTTTTAATGGTGTTAATGTCGTGAAAGAACCAGGCACTACATCTATCACTGCCGTCCCCTGATGGTGCTCCAGGAAAACAAGGGAAGAAGCAGAAAATCAAAGTAGTCTGCTTAACCCAGAAAGACACAGAGAGATCCTTCCTATGGAAAACTTGTCTAGCTGAAAATGATGGGTGGTTTTTCAGGGCAGCAGCTGAAATCTTAATGAAACCACCACTATTATGTGCAATGAGGAACTTGGGTGAGAAGCCAGTACGTCCAGTTTTGTATTTCATTGTGGGCAACTCCACTCACTTTCAGTACTTGTATTAAATTATTCCTACAGTTACAACCACAATCATGTGAAGAGTTAGCAAGAGTACAAATGAATGGAAAGCATCAGAAGGGTGAAATAACTACAGGACTGCAGTAGGTGTTCCATGTGTGTTAAGCAGCACATGTGGGTAAGCATTAGGCAACTGGAGCATATGGACTTTTCAAATGGGTCTTCATGGGCAAATAAATGTTTGTCCAGGAAGAAGTCAAACATTCAGAGCAAAGCAAGATGATAAAGTAGGTGCAGAACAGCAAAGCTTTGATAGCTAGTGCCAGTGCCATCAGACATGAACAGATACAGTCCTTTGTACATGCTTATATGCCCTGAGTTATTCTCAGAGGTTTCCAGTGACTCTTGTTCATACAGAAGGAGGACTGGAAGCCACTCAGATGCTATGTAAAGTTTTAGACCTATATGAGCAGTTTTGCACAATCTTTTTTCCCATTGAATTCACCTGCTGCCTCTCATGCATTAGTGAGGCTGAAGTAGCAGCTTTCCCTTCCTCTGTTCTGTGACTTGGCAGACATTACAGCTGATGAAAAATGAACCAAGTCCTGGAGATGGGGTGAGAATTGACTCTGCTGCACACTTGTTAGTGTTTGTGCTTTGCTGCTTGGGTACTTTTATTGATGAAGTGAAGTACAGAGCATACTATTAAATTATCATTTCATGCTACTTACGACAGTAGGCAGAAGAGCATGGCGGATTATTATTACTTTCATTTATAACTGATTAATGTGTATTGTTGATAGCATGTGTTCCCTTTCTTAAGCAGAGGTGTGAGTTTTCAATTTGAAAGATTTTGTTATGTTCCTTTATAGATTTAGAGTCTAAAAAAAAATTGTCAAATAAGAGGAAAGTGGAGAAAAGAGGACTGAGTTAAAGGAAAGGGGTTTGCTGTGTAAGACAAGCTGAGATAATGTTGTAATAATAACTGTTTTATATCTCTGTGCATATGGTGCTGAGCAGAATGCATTCAATCCCCTCAACAGTTCTGTCTTTATGTGTGCAAGTCCCCCCCTACAGTTAATAATCTATTGTACCTGCTCTTCAAGACACCTGGCTATTGAGTGCATTGCTAAATAGCACAATGTGTAACCATTTAATGAGGAAGAGTAATTCTATTACCTCTCCATACTATTTATTCACCACCTGTGTATTTTCCACTTTCAACGTAGATCAGGTTAACCAAATTAATTCTGCCATCAGAGGCTGATGGTCCCGTTATCCATGTGTGTGACGTGCGTGTGATGGAGATTCACAGACCCCCAGCCTGTGGTTTAGGTATGTTATCTAGAGTGGAAATACAAGACAGCAAAAGAATTACTATAGAAATACTATAGAGAATATCCACAAAGTGATGGCTTACCTGCCAAGGTTTTGATTTGCACAAAGAGCAAAGGGAGTTTATCTGACTAAAAACTAAAGCTTGAGGTGTGTTGCGCTTTAGGTGAAGATTGTTGTGTCATCATGGAAAACTAAGCAGAGGCAGACCAAGTGATTTGCAAAAGTGCTGCAGGGGTACCATGGAGCCACACTGAATGAACCCACAAAGTGTTGAAACTAGACCAAACAAAGCATCTTTTAAACTGCCTTTCACACTTTTTGAACTCTCCCAATGCTATTCTTCCCCACTGGCCCTTGAAACTCAAAGCTCACAACTGAACTAGTTTTGGTTTTGCATTGTGTTGGCATAACTATGGCAGCCGTGTTTAACAGACGTCATGCCAAGAGCATGGCTACACAAATGTTGTCACAGTGTTAATCTAACACAGGCACCGAACACAGATGATGAAAAGGAAGGTTGAAGGTCTGTCGAGAATGAAAAGAAGAATGGCAACTTGACTGCCTCTTTAGATGTGGCATGGAGATCTCTGTATCTACAAAATTGTTGCAAAAGGCAACTGGATCTGTTAAACCAGAGTGGGGGGAAAAAAAAGCCTGATGATAAAAGATGAAATTACCATCGCTGGTGTTTTTATGGTGTTTCACTGAACACTGATAAAGATGTTAAACATCTCTGTTTAACAACTTTATTGATGATCTCAATAAAGACACAGAGTATCGTTAGTAAGTTTGCAGATGTCACCGACTTAGGTGGGAGTGTTTATCTGCCAGAGGGGAGGGAGGCACTTCAAAGAGACTTGGATAAATTGGAGCGATGGGCCAATGTTAATGGCAGGAGCTTCAATAAGGCCAAGTGCCAGGTCCTGCACTTGGGCTACAACAATCTCATACAATGTTACAGGCTTGGGGAGGTGTGGCTGGAGAGCCGTCTAGCAGACAGCCACCAGGGTGCCCAGGTGGCCAGTGGCATCCTGGCTTGTATCAGAAACAGTGTGGCCAGTAGGAGAGGGAGGTTATAGTCCCCTTGTATTCAGCACTGCTGAGGTCACATCTTGAGTACTGTGTCCAGTTTTGGGCACCTCAATACAAGAGAGATGTGGGGGTGCTGGAGCAGGTGCAGAGGAGGACAGCTAAGCAGGTGAAGGGACAGGAGAATAAACCTTATGAAGAAAGATTGAAAGAGCTGGGGCTCTTTAGTTTGAAGAAGAGGAGGTTGAGGAGTCCTCATCACTCTCTACAACCACCTGAAAGGACGTTGTGGAGACGTTGGTGCTGTGTCTTCTCACAAGCAGTTAGTGATAGAACAAGGGGGAATGGGTTCAAGATACAACAGGGTAGATTTAGACTTGATGTGAGGAAAATTTTTTCACGGAAAGGGTGGTCAGGCACTCGAATGGGCTTCCCAGGGAAGTGAAGCCACCATCCCTGTGTGTGTTTAAAGATTGTTTGGATGAGGTGTTGAGGGGGTATGATTTAGGGATGAACTTGCAAGGTAGAGTAGGTAGTTGGACTCGATGATCTCAGGGGTCTTTTCCAACCAGAGTGATTCTGTGAAATGGGCCTTTTGCCATCAGGTTTCCACAGAGGGCACAAAACTTTGGTTCCTATAGCTGTCTACTGTGAATGAATTGAAAAATAGTAAATGACAGATAATTCCTGAAAGTGACAGAGAAAAACTCTGTAAAGACCTGTTGCATCCACTGAAATTCAGAGTTCTGCTGCTTATTTACCTTGTTGGCCATAGCTTTAATATTATTTAAGTTGCTGATGACACAGATATGGTACCATCCCTTATCTCTTTCCCTACATGGATTGAGCTTGGGTACCAACAAAATGTCATACTTTGTCTTAAGTTTTAGTGTCAGTTTTGTCTGTTTCTTCACCTTTTGCCATACATTCATGAGTACAGACTGCCTTCCTAAAGCCTGTTATAAGATGAGGGACCCAGCTGCTTCAGGTCCACAGAGCAGCGCTAGTAGACCAGAGCCTAGCCCCCACTCTCTCTGAACAGAACCCCACAAGCCTCATGCCATCAAGGTTATTTGCAATCCCATACAGGTACAGTCTGTTACTCAAGGATACCTACAATTCAGGGGCACCAAAGCCTTAAAGTATTTCATTGATCCAGAAAGACCTGCAAAGCCAACCAATATGAATGCCTCATTCTCCAACAAATCTGTCTCTCTCTTTACGGTTTCTTTTTTGGTACTCAAGTCAAAACAGACACTGAACTTGGAAAGCATCTTTCTCTGTTTGTCTCTCACTGTCTGTCCCTGAGTGTGTCAGAGGCCAACAGCTAGATCCTCTCATTGCTAAATGAGCAGGTCAGTGCTACCCATGGAGGAATCTGCCAGGTTTGGCTGCAGCAGTAGGGAGGGACTGTAAGGCAGGAATCCTTTCTATTGTGAGTTTCTACCAAGGCAGCAAACTAATGGCACCAAGACAAAAGATCCAGCCTGTTGGCAGACCCTAGGGCACAGTTACATGTGCTGTTATGGAGCAAGAGAGATTTAATAAGTTGCATACCCTGTCCAAAGGGAAATTTCAAAAGTCAAGAACTAGATGTTGTTGTTTGCCTCTTCCGACATCCAGGGTAATTATTTCATAAAAAAGTCTATTTAGTCATGACTAACCTCTAGTTGTCAATAAATCATTATAGCTAAATCCTAATTTAGCCTGTTCATGTTCCTTTTACACTACATCTATTAATGTTTTAAGAAAATGCAAGTAGGAAATGCCATTGTGAAGGCAAGAAATGGAGCATGACCAGCCTAATGTTGCCTGAGATTGAATATTACTTCTGCAACTGAGTAACCTCAGTTTCTGTTAGACATTTTACCTTTTGGGTTCTGTCACAACACTACTAGAAAAAGAATCTCAGCACCATTTAAAACACTTGAGCAAATGCTTCAGTACCTACAAGACCAAGAAAAAAATTAAGGTATCATTTTACCACATTATTACTCTCTGTGGTCTTGCTGAGTTGTGAGCAAATTGAAATTAATTTTAATATCTTAGTTTTTTCTTGTCTCAGTTGCTATTTATCCAACCATGACTGTCCTTAGCAAAGCAAATTAGGCACTGTGAAGCACGGAAGAAGAGTCTTGACTAGTCCTTGACTGGAAAGATGATAGTGTAAAAAGTTAAGAACTTCTAGGCTGAGTCAGAGATCAGGACGACTCTATGAAAAAGCATTTCTCACCATGGTAACTTTCAGAAAATTGTGTGAAAAGAAGTGCACGTGGGTTTCCTTTAAGCTAAAGAGACACTTATCATGTCTCTCTTGCTTAAATTAAGTGAAAATCTGAGATATGCACAGCATAAATGAGGGAAGCATATGGCCCTTGCTTGGTAATTTAAAGGGTAATTTGGTTAAGAAATTGAGAGTAGTTCAGACCAGAGTACTATTATGTAATATTAATGCAAAGCAGAGCCCTCCCCAGATAATCCAGTCCTTTTTTTATGATGATTTTTTTCTATTTCATCATTAATTTTCCTCATTTCTCACAGTTCTTAACTGTGGGTTTAAAATATGCTAAACTTTTCAAATAGGAGTGAGTTTTTTATTTAAATTAAATTTTAAAAATAAGAATTATATATATAATAGATTAACCTATACAAAGAAAAACTGTGGAAACTTTTTCTGTTCTGTTTCAACCAAGAGATAATTCAAGCAAGGAAGAAATATCATCATATTCTAAAATAATGTTAATGTTTTCACATACCCACGAGGGAATAGATTAGAAAAATCTTTCACAATATAGGAATTTTGCCTGTGAAAACCTAGATCTGGAGCCACTCCAGCAGAGTGAGTAAGAGCACTGGGACATCTTTAAAATCCTTCTCCAAAATCACAGAACATTAGGGATTGGAAAGGACCTTGAAAGATCATCCAGTCTAATCTCCCTGCCAGAGGAGGATCACCTAGACCAAGTTGCACAGGAAAATATCCAGGTGGGTTTTAAACATCTCCAGAGAAGGAGACTCCACATCTCCCGGGCAGCCCAGTCCAATGCTCTGAATGGGCAGAGCAGGGACTTTTCTGTAGTAAATAAAAAACTGTAGAGACTACTTCTAGTCAGGATCTACCTTCTCTGAGCTTTTAACCAGAAATATACTTGCCTTCCTAGTGAAAATTTAGTCAAAGCTGGTACTTATGTGTGTGTTTTCTGATGAGCAACTGTTTGAATTATGAACAATTTGACTTTAGAGCTAACCATGGAAAGGTACTGACTACTTGGGTGAGCGTATTTTGATTTTAGTTCTATTACGTGCTTACAAGCAACATAAAAGAAGGGGACACTGAGGGGTGACCTCATTAATGTCTGTAAATATTTGAAGGAGGATGGAGCCAGGCTCTTCTCAATGTCATCTAGTGATAGGACGAGGGACAATGGTTGTAAGCTGGAACATAGGAGGTTCCACATAAATATGAGAAGGAACTTCATCCCAGTGAGGGTGACAGAGCACTGGAATAGGCTGCCCAGGGAGGTTGTGGAGTCTCCTTCTCTGGAGATTTTTAAAACCCACCTGGGTGTGTTCCTGTGTGACTTGGTGTAGGTGATCCAGCTGTTGCAGGAGGATTGGACTAGACGATCTTTCAAGGTCCCTTCCAGTCCCTAAGGATTCTATGATTCTATAAGCAAAAGGAAATGAATGCCTATTGGTGTTCCATGCTTAATGATATGGGCCTAGCTCACCAAAACCTTTACATATGCATAACTGCAAGATCATAAATAGTTCCAAGGGAATCATATACCCCAAAAGATTTTTCAGATCGAGGTATTTATATGCACACGGCCATGGAGAGAAGCAAATATATACAGTAGGAAGCCCTCATGATGTTCCTAAGGGGTTTCCTTGTTCAGAAGCAGGTAGAACATTTGCCATGTGCATATATAAGACAAATTCCCATTGATTGTTATAAAGACAAAAGGAAAAAATGAGTCAGTTTTATTATTTGAGGATTAAACCCATTGTGAGTATTTTCATGAGAAAGACTCTAAGCTAGTTAAGAGTTAAAAGGTTTGGATCATAACCTTTGAAACTTTCCCCAAAGCTACACAACTACTGATGAGGGTGACATGAAAAGCCATTTCCCTTATAATGAGATACCAAGCAGATCTGTCTTCTTTTAAAACTTGGCATTTAAAAATACATTTACTTCTATTATGTACTGGCCTAACCTGCACAGGCTATTTCTTGTGACATATTACTGGAGCAGATGTTTTAGACAACCTGCTGGCACAACTGCAAAAACTGAACGATGTATGTTTTTTGGGGGGGCTTTTTCTTTTTTAATTTTGACAAACTATTGCAAAAGTTTCCTTCACAGTATTTTAACATTGGTTTATCCAAGGATTTTGCTATGCAAATTGCCTATTATTTTTCCCCTACTGTGCAACTGAGTAGTGTAATATGAAGAATTGGGGAGGGGGGGAGGGAAATGGACACCCTGATGACTTTTTTTTCGCAGGACATCTGCTCACCTCACCCAGATCTTTTGCAGCCAATTTGTCTAAGACCATATGGACGAGATCAGATTGGAGTGAACCAGGGGGGAGGGGAGAACGCAGAGGGAAAAGCAAGAGCTAGGAAGGAAGAATAAAGGGCCGGATAAGAAAGAGATGAGCTTGAGAAAACACATTTTAAAGAAACAATGCTGCTCCAGCTGTGAGAAAAAGATTACTCACAGGAAATAAGAAAGAAGAATTTCATTTTGTGGTTTTCAGTTGCTGTGTATAAGCTCCATCTTAAAACTTCATGTTGTTGCTGAATAACGAGCTAGTTTTTGTTCAGAGTAGCTATTGCAGTCACTCTACAGTCATGACCTTTCCTATAGCTTAATAGCAGGATCTCAAACCGAATCTGTTTAATATTTCATTAAAATATATAAAGTATAAATGCAAAGCAGTGCGTTACAGACTGTATTTGTGCCTTTTTTTCCCTGCATTATGGTATATTTCTGTATTCATGAAGAAATGACCTTCAGGTTTTGGAAGAAGGTCTTCTCTGTTTTATACCATCCTATTCCATTTTATTAGGGTTTTTTGGGGGCTGTACAGAAATAAGAAATTTATCTCATCATTTCTAGCAAATGTCTGATCAATCAGGGAGATGCCAAATCATGTAATGTTTATATTAGGTTCCTGGCATAAGCAATCACCCCTAATGGCTTAGTAATGCCACTGTAAGCTGTGCATATGCTCAAGTATTTTCATTTGTGTTTCTGGGATTTATATTGACATGGCTATGGACCAAATCCTTTGGATAGTTATGCAAGTTCTTAAAATGAAGCAACTTGGACTTCTATGGCTGAGTTGCAAGCTTAAAGCTAAGGACATGCATTGCTGTTTGTAGAACCAGTGTGCCCTTGTTTAAGCTGTGCAATAGATCACAGAATCAGAGAACACTAGGGATTGGAAGGGACCTCAAAAGATCATTCAGTCCAATCTCCCTGCAACAGCAGGATCACCTAGACCAAGTCGCACAGGAACACATCCAGGCAGGTTTTAAACTTCTTCAGTGAAGGACACTCCATAACTCCCTGGGCAGCCCGTTCCAGTGCTTTGTCACCCTCACTGGGATGAACTTCCTTCTCACATTGATGTGGAACCTCCTATGTTCCAGCTTACAACCATTGCTCCTTGTCCTATCACTAGATGACATTGAGCAGAGCCCAGCTCCATCCTCCTGACACCCACCCTTCAAATATTTATAGACATTTATGAGGTCACCCCTCAGTCTCCTCTTCTCCAAGCTAAAGAGACCCAGCTCCCTCATCCTCGCCTCATAAGGGAGGTGGTCCACCTCCTTCATCATCCTCGTTGCTCTGCGCTGGACTCCCTCCAGCAGCTCCATGTCCTTCTTGAACTGAGGGGCCCAGAACTGGACACAATACTCCAAATACAGTCTCAGCAGTGCAGAGTAGAGGGGGAGAAAAACCGCTCTCAATCTGCAAACCACCCCCTTTCTGATCCACCCCTGGATGCTGTAGGCCCTCTTGGCCACAAAAGCACATTGCTGGCTCATGGTCACCCTTCTGTCTACCAGGACCCCCAGGTCCCTTTCTTCTACTCTGCTCTCCAACAGGTCCATCCCCAACCTATACTGGTAGCTGGGGTTGTTCTTGCCCAGATACAAGACTCTCCATCTGCCCTTGTTATATTTCATTAAATTTCCCTCTGCCCAGCACTCAGATGTAATGGCTTTGTGAAGGAAGAGCAATGAAGCAATGTTTTGACAGAAAATGAAGGGGTTACCAGGTAGGAGTAATGAATAGATTAATACTGAGGTCTCAGAGTTCCACTGAAGTCAGGATCAGATTGTTGGTAGGGCATGAAAAATGTCAGATGATTTGACATTATTTTTCAGGTAATTAAATAGTGCAAAGTTATGTTACAGCAGGTTACCTTTGCTTTGTTAAAATGGATCCAGCAGTTACCCCTACTCAGCCCTGTATTAACCCACAGTGACGTCTTTGTCTGTCTGATGCCCGAGATAAAACTCTTGAGTTTGATGTTTGGAAGGGAAAAAATCTGAGGTTCTCAAAGCAGAAAATACCTATCAAAGCCTGTGACTTTTTGTCGCATAAACATGCTCTTGCTGCTATCAGTTCCACCTATTAGACAGCTGCACAGTTTAATATTCAAAGACTGACCAGTATAACTGTCAAACATACTGTGTAATTAAACGAATCTGCTGGAAGATCTCTCACGAGCAAGTGTGATGGTGGCCTGTCCTGCCAAAAAAGATGGCTAGGGAGGACTATTTGCAATTACAGGGCATGCTGAGCTGATTTTGTGAGTCATTGTGTCCTACAAAGAAAAGTAGAAAAAAGGACAAAGTGATGCTTCTGTTTTCTCACCTTGGTACTTATTTCAGCAATTCTTCAGCCATTCTTCTTCAGCTGGTTTTTGCACTTATTAAAAGTGCAGAAAGTGATGGCAAAGGGAAACGTCTCTGAGTCAGGTCTTTGTTCCCTTCACAAGGCACTGTGAAGTATTCCTGTCTAATACTGCGTTTGCCTCTTTTCCTCAGTAAAAACATCTGCTTAACTGTCTTTTAGAACTTTCTGAAAACAGGCTGTGAGGAAATCTTCCAAATTCAGCTATATGGAAACACTTCAGGAGAACCAAGTAATGCTCTGAATTGTGTTAGGGATGTCATTGATTTATTGTTTGGCTTTATATCATTTTGTAAAATAGATGGAATAGTGGAAACAAGGCAGTATTCTTATCTAGGCTCCATAAGTGTTCATTACATGTATTGCAAACATAGGTTTAGACAACTGTACAGTCAATACAGCTGGCAGGGTATGATATGAGAATTTGTGCTTTTTCTGATAACAAAACAAGCTCCCTTAACCAAATTCAGGCTGTTATGCAAACTGTGTGTGTCAGTACGTTATCACATAATCGAATGAGCAAGCAGGGAATTCAGTCCCGACAGGGATGCCTGCTGGTAAAACAGAATATCACCAGTTACCAGTTTAGCTGGGGGGGAAACAGGCTGAACAGTGTTTTGGGCAACTACCAGAGTTGGAACAGTGTTCTTTATTGTGTGATAAATTCACAGAGGCTGTACAAGAGAAGTGTACCAAAGCTCATGGCAGCTTCGACTCCTTTTCATCTCTGCACACTACTGAAAGGGAACAAAATAGCACATTAGTTAATTAATTGGAGGTGTTTCTCCTTTCTTCCACAAAGAATAATCTCTAACAGTTGTAAAACCTAATTAATAATGAAGTGCTTATACTCACATGCTTAAAAAGAGGGTGGTAGAGGATACAATGTACTTATAAAGCACAAACAGATTGAGAGAGAAACAAAACACTTCCAGACATTCTGTGCAAAATAAATCCAGGACTGGTACGTTCAACAGGTCTTTTGAACATAGAAACCATTTCACTGCTTAAGTAGGTATGATGGCAAGAAGCAGAAACTCCTTTCTTTCCCCCAAACACTCATTTTATAGCCCCCAGATACTCTAATAAAAACAGTTTTGAGTAAAATTTTACTTTCCTTACATCATCAGCACTGAATTATTAAACATTTTAGAAAAAGAAGACTAAAAAACTTACTGATGTCAATGGGAGATCCCCTATTTGCTTGGCAGGACTCAAAAAGATAATCAATATTTTTAAGCACAAACGTCAGCCTCTCTGAGAAGCATTTGAAGAACATTACCTTCCACCTTCTTCTTTCATCCTACAAATGCCATTTTTGCCTCCTCAGACTCCTGCAATCCTCACTATTTTTGTTTTAGCTAATATTTTCTGTTATGAGTTTAAACCTGTTAAAACCAAAATGTTCTGCCCCAGTGGTACTCCATGGCTCACTGGTCATGCCTTTTGTACTAATACAGTGAACCCACTTATGCAACTCCCAAGAAGGAACTGCAGGTCAAGAAGGTGTTAGAAAATAACCTGTGACTCTGCCAAGAAAACAGCTGCTGCTGTTGGACACCAAGAAGGCAAAAATAGAATGACAAGAGCTGTTGGTGAAATACAATTGACTTAAATATTCTGATATTCAGTATAAATAGTTTGTGGATAAAGAAAGATCATGTGGCAAGAGAGAAGGTTTAACACTACTTTCCGAATATTTATGAAGGTTTACATCAGCCTTTTCCCATATCGGAAACTTTTTGCTCCCCCAATACTGTTCTATCAAATATTTCAAACCACAAAAAACCACTTCTGAAACTGGCAGGTTTTCTGGCTATCTATCATTAGATAGGCAGCTGATGCATCTCAGGTCCATTCCAGGTTCTTGTCGCTCCTGTTTGTCAGTGTTGGAATGTTTTGCATTTTTGCATCATTTGAAACTATTGCTGTGGTTAGGAGAAGCTAAGAAGAAGATAGGTAGGTAGGTAGGTAGGTAGGTACATAGACAGACAGATAGGTAGATAGATAGACAGACAGACAGATAGGTAGATAGATAGATAGGTACATTGACAGTTATTTGAAAAGAATATAAGTAGTCTGCATTGTCACTTGGCTCGTGACAATCTACCTACAACTGTAAACTAGTTATTAATACTGCCTGGAGAAAAGCTGCTGAATGTTTGAATCTACTCCATTTGATATGAAGAGGCTTTAAAGCTGGACTTCACATGTCTGTGATGAGCAGCTAGAGCCTGCATCTGCCTTAAATGGTGCAGAGGGCTGGGTACCAAAGGACCCAACCTCAAGCTACTGGAGAAGACTGTCTTTTATGTGACTATCAGGGTTCTTCAGCTGGCATGGATCTTCTTGGTCAGAGTCTTTCGTTGGTTTGTTGTTGTTTGATTGCTTGGAGGAATTTGGGTTAGGTTTTTTATTTGGGGGGGGGGAGGCAAGGTGGGAAGAAAGAAATATCTGATTTCTGTAGAATTTGACAAAACAGAAATAGTACCATAAAGTTTCATCTCTTTTCCGCAGTCAGGAGAGCTGCCAAAAATAAGCTGACACAAGTACAGCACTGTCTTCTCCCTACATATGTCTTGGATCATGAAGCATAGCAGCATTTAAGCTTCAGAAGGGTGCTTGAAGAGCATGCTTCACGGGGACACAAGCACGTAAGTAGGATGACTTAATTTTAGTGCATATGCATGTGTATCTTTCCTCCCTTGTGAGCAGTTTTTCATTAAAGGCAATGATTAGTTTCTTATTATTTATACATTGTTTTCCATTGCTTAGGGAGATTTTTCTGTCATGTGCCTCACACTCTGAGGGATTTTCAAATAACTTTCTGTCCATTAAGTAATTGGCTTAATGCAAGAAATGGAGAATGAAAGAAATCATCTGTACAGGAGACTCTCTACTGATTTTTTGTGCTTTTTAAAAATTCAGAACACGCTTCTTCCTGGCATTGTTTTTTAAAAGCTTTTGAAGAATTTTGGCTGGCAAATGAAACAAAACCAACAGCAACAGAAAGAAGAGCTATACAATATGTTTTAAGCTAATGGAGCATCCCCAGGAAGCTCGTTCTAAAAAGACTCCCCATAGAGGCAGCAGCAGGGATGGGGAGAATATTTGCTCATCTCCTCATATCCAGTTGGGTTTACATGATAGATGGTTTGAAGATAAGCTGAAGAAGCTTTTGACCAATTACATGGTCTTAGTTCTACATATGGTGGTTGTAAAGACTCTGTTTTATTCCAGAGAAAATGGCACAGCCCAGAACAAAACATCTGATTTTTTTTCAGAATTCAAAGCAGACACAACCTTACCACTTCATTCATGTTTCTTAGTTCTTAATTCCTGCATGCCAGGGGAGTTTTGCACATTGTGAGACAGCAGCCAAAATATTGCAATAGATAGCTAGCTCTTGATGAAAAAGGAGTTTTTGACGTTGCTTTATATTAATGCGCCTCTCTTACTGTCCCAAGTGTAAAGAAAAACCTATATGGAGGACACGTTGTGCCACTGACAGCTCATGTCTTTGTTCAGCTGTGTAGCTTTGGATCCTCAGTGATCACTCCTGTACACACATACTCATTTTTTTTTCAATCATCTCACTGAATCTTAATTGCATTAAGATCACTAAAACGTCTTGAGGAATCTGACCACAGTATTTCCTCTCTGGATGAAGGTTATTCTGTGTTTGAAGGTTATTCTATATAATATGAACCAAAATGTGTATGCTACAGTTTGACATGAAGGGCTCATGCATGCTGGGACAGAGCTCTTGAGTCTAGAAAATACAGAGCACAATTTGCTGTTATTTTAGGTGTTCTAAGAGAAAACAAGAAAACAGGATGTATTGACTGTAAAAGCCACTTGGGAATTTTCCAACAGAACATTTTTCTCTGAAAATGCATATTTAATGGGGTTACGGAACATGTCGTTTCAATGATAATTTCATCAAATACTCAGATGCTCTCATTTACATTCAGAATAAATGTGATGATAAGAAACAACAACAAAGATAGTAATTTAGTCTGAAGAGCCTGGTTTCCATAAAATGTCATTAGAGATGGACTTCTGAGAAGGGTAAGTCAGAGCAACAGTTTAGCATGTGTGCTCTGCAGACCTCAACATCTCTTTCCCATGAATAAAATAACCACCAAACTGGAGCAAAAGGCAAAGCTGGAGTTGTAGTCAAAAGCCTCCAGACATCTTGTGCAACAGGTGAGTATTGTAACCTCACTTATGGGGTCAACCCCATTCTGTGTCCAGTTCCTAGTTAGCTATTCAAATTATTTTCTGGATTAAACTGTTAGGCAACCACTTCCAGAACAGTTCAATAGGTTGGAATTAAGTCAGTTGCTTGGGAAATGAAAGGCTAAGGGTCAAGCCCTCGGCTTCAGCGAGGAAAAGCACTGTGACAGCAGTGTTTTACCTTCTGAAACAACTTTTTAAACCCTTTCCCTTCTCTAACAAGGAAAAATAATGATTTTTTTTTTCATAAATCCTTTTTCCCTCACTCACATCTCCTGTCTATCTTTATTTTTTCCTAGGAATAAAAAAAAAGCAGAAAGCTTCATATCTCTGTGTAGGGATGCAGCAGACTGCTGAAAGTTTATTTTTTAGCTTGATAACTGCATGTACAATGCACAACTCTGTATGTGTGTGTATCTGTAGACCTGAAGGATATAGGAACTGAAAGGATTATTTTAATGAGCAGTTTCTAGCATTTACAATTCTTTATAAAACAACCAGACAATGGAACACCATGGAAAGAGAGACTGGACTGAATAAAGCTTCCATTGTGCTCAGTAACAAAAGGTTTAGAGTAAGAATAGTGACAGGAGAAAATCACGTCCGAGATTGTAAGAGACACAATAGGTAAAATAATTGTATTGACGAGAAAAAGTGAAATATTATTTTCCCTGTAGTAAGCAGCAAGTAAGACTGAGACCAAAATCTTGCATATATTAACGTAGCTCTAAAATAGAGCTTTCCAGCTTCTTGGAATTCTACCATTTAAATTTCTAACTGATTTCTGAATATCAGAAAATAATAGAAATGTAGAACAAACAGTAAATTGGAAAACAAATCGGAAGGAATCTGTATGCTTTGCATATAAAGAGTGTGATCTTACACAGATCATACTTGTACGTCTGGATACAATGAGGGCAAGACACTGCCATGGGACCATCTAGCCTGCACAGCTGTGGTCAAAATGTCTGTCTGTGGGCACAGATGTTTTTTATTAATCTGAATTTAATTATCTTAATTAATCTTAAATTACTAATCTTAAATTAATTTTTTGTAGATCTTCTCAGACAAAAACCTGTTTCCATCATTTAAGTGCAAATGAGTTAATATCCTAAAGTATGAGTGTTTTGCATGCTGTCCAAAATTTTACTAAATTAACTGTGGATGCTGCCATTACTCAGATAAAATGTCATCTCTCTTTCAAAGGCCCTTAGACTCTTGAGCACTCTGATATTTTGTGACAGCCAGTTCCACAGGTTAATTGCAGACTGTGTAAAAGTGTATTGCTTTTCTATTTCATCAAATGGGTTTGTTCTTGTGTTGTAAGACAATAAACAGGAGTTGCTTATTGACCTCCACAGCAACTTTTGCTGTTCATCTGAAGTGAATGTATTCCCTCTGCTGTGTCTATTTTTCTTCTTTTTCTCTTTTTCTTAAATTCAGCAGCACCACTAATCACTTTTTCAGCCACTTATAAATAGCTTGCAGACTGCAACCATTTTCATCAACTGTCTTTGAATACATTTTATTTCTTCTATAAACACAATGCAATGAGCAAGACCTGGTGCTACTAAATACAATAGAGGTTCTTGACACTTTGTCTTTAAGGCCACATTTCAGCCACTGGGTCAAATAAACAGGTACTATTGGCATTATAACATCTTTCTAGGACTTCCATCCCTTTTCTTAGGGCTGTATTCCTTTCCAGGTTAAGAGGTTGTTGTTAAACTTTACCATCATTCTAGGGTATTTTTAGAACCCATCAGTGAGTACAAACAAGGTAAACAAGCCCTTCTTCTAAATAGAACCTTGCATTAGTCAGAAAGAACAGGACTTAATCCCTCAGTATATTTTCCTATACTTTTCTGTGTTTATTTGGGGACCATGACACCACCTTATTTTCTGCCTTTGTTTTCCCCTTTTTACTCAGAAATGTATTTCAAATGGTCCAAATAGAATATTTAATCAAAGTTTTACCTCCTTTAGCCAAAACCAGATTTTCCTAATGGCTGGTTACCTTAAAAACATAATTAATGCCTAGAAGTCTAAGCTATAATGTGCTAAATGTTTTTAAAATAATAATGTGATAAATAAGCCATATGGTCACCTTTCACTAGTTAAAGATGCATCATTTTTATTTACAAATACTCTATGTCTTTGTGCTGAGGCTATAACACAAAATATATACCAACAGTCCCACTACCCATTAGGGCAGCTTTGTGCACGTATGGTGACATAACTCCTACAGCAATGAGATAAACTCTGTGTATTCTATCACGACGACTTTTCACACATAACTGAGCTATCAAGTCCTCTCTCTCCGCTGCAAACACCACATGCAGTAATACAAACACCCTAGAATCCACATTCCAACAGACGTTGTAGTAAGAAGACTGTCAGGTAAAACTGCAGCTTAATTTGTTTTATGTACTATAATGTATTCGGAGAACAAGAGGTTTCTGGAGCCATTAATTATATAAGGACAAGTCACACAAGACCTTGTGAAGACAATTGGTCTTGGATTCCTGGTAACTGAATTACAATTTCCACATTTTAGAAGAGGCTATAACACTGAAGTTATGTTACTCTGATAATATGAATTGTTTGCACAGTGTTTTAACTACATAACCCAGATTCTCAACCGGCTGCAAAAAGCTTACATTATTAAATTTTGAAGAATTGCACGGGTTTAATGAAAAATGAGAAGCTAGAAACAAATACTGAATGCCTATATTTAATTTAAAGCAAAATCATTATAAGCTTTGCATTTGAAACTTGTACAAGGCTAACTGTTGAATAATAGTGCCAATAAAACCTGTGCAACTGCAATGTCAGCAATAAAATGTGAGCACATGTTTAGTGTTTGCCATTCTACTGTTAAAATTACTGTTATCCAAACATCTGTGGACTAGGATAAAATAAGTTAACTCTTCCCCAAAAGCGTTCTCCTCACTGAAGCTTCTCATACTTCATAATGTGATTATTTGTATTGCAAAGTTTGAACAGAGGATGGGGTCAGAATGGTCCAGGCTCAGCTTTGACATTGGCTTACTCAAGAGATCTGTGTTATCTAAGAATAAGATGCAAAAAATTCTCAACAATCATTTCCATATGCAAGTTCAATATTAATTTCCTTAATTGCTTTGAGTTTTTTAGATTAAAATCAAAAGGGGATGTAATGAAAGAATAGGATGGTCACATCTTGTGTTTTGTCCCACGTGTTTTTCTCCATTTTCTTCAGAAAAGGAGGCTCAGGAGAGACCTGATTGTTCTGTACGACTACCTCAAAGGAGCTTGTGGGGAGGTAGCGGTCAGTCTCTTCTTCCAAGTCACTAGTGATACAAGAGGAAATGGTCTCAAATGGTACCATGGGAGGTTTGGGTCATTAGGAAAAATTTCTTCACTGACAGAGTGGTCAAGGGCAATAGTGGAGTCACCATTACTAGAGGAGTTTAGAAAACTTACAGGTCTGGTGCTTGGAAGCATGGTTTTGTGGATATGGTGGCAAAGGGTTGATGGTTGGGTTTTATGATCTTGGACATCTCTTCCAACCTTAATGATTCTATGATTCTATGTTGTCCCATATAAAATGTATGTCAAGAAGATTATCCTCTTCCTTAGGGTGCTCTTCCTATGCTCTTATGGCTGGCAATTTTAATTAGAAACTTCCTACCGGCCTGATAAAAGCATCTAAAGAAAATCTTGTCTTCAGAAACATGAATCACTGGATGCTTGAGAGTCATTACAGCAGAGACATACCACATGCAATGACAGAGAACAATACAAAAACAGATATGTGGATGTTCACACAATTTCCTTGAAGGTGGTTAAGATAATTATCTGTGAAGCCATGAAGTGACTGCGAGGTTGAGTCATCAGTGCCAGCTCCTGAACAGAAAGTGTACCAAGACAAAATTCACTAGAAATGAAGTATCAAAGTCTTCTTATAAGGCTTGTTGTCTTTGAGGGTAACGATGAATCAGTTGTTCCTGGAAAAGCTTTGCTGCTTGGGAGTGTTCTCTGAATTATTCAGGTTGGAATGGAAAAACAAAGATTTAAACCAAAGATGATAATTTTTGGAAGGAGTCCTATCAGAAGGCTGTAAAACAGAACAACGTGGTTAATACAGCTAACACAGTATCCAAGTTTTTTTGGGAAACACAGCATCAAAGGAAGAAGGTACCCATTACCCACCAGTCCTAACCAGCAGCCATTCACTGAAGCACATTCAGCAGGAAGCAGCCCCAAAGCTGTTGCTTGTGCTGGCATGGGGGAGACTGTTTACAGTTTACTCCACAGCACTCCAAAAAGTCAAGACACCCTGCAGTGTCATGCTGGAAATTCTCTTCAAGGGCTCTCTGGTGTGGGATAGACAGATTGTGTTAATGGTGACTGAACCTTCACAGCTTGTTTATTGAAACTTAAAGAAGCATTTAGAAAAATCTAAATTTGAAAATGCCTGAGCTGCAGCATGAAGCAAGTGATGCTGTAACACACACGATCTCTTGCATGTGCAGCACACTGGTAACTATTAACTGAAGGAACTGAATAATTCAGGAAAAACTGGTGATGCAGAAATGGAAGGTCTGCAAAACCTGATATGTGAACTGGAAATCACACACAACAGTTTTGTGGGGGGGTTATTCTGAGTAAAGCTCAACACGTTGCTAGTACTAGGAAGAAGAGGAAATGCATTTCAGATTAACACTGTAGCTGACAGAGGAATCGCAGGATTAACAGTTTATTTCAGTCCTTCTTAGACCGTCAGCCAACTTTTCAGCATGTCATGGAGATATTTTAGGTTTAGTGCCTATGCAAGGACTGTGATGGAATTTTACATCTCCAGAACAATTCAGGGATTTTTGAGCTTAATGAAGAGGTTAATCACCTGAAGACAAGCAAAGCCAGTTTTGGAGGACATCCTTTTATGTGCTTGCATGGGCTTAGACTGTGGGGTGTTCAAAAATAGTTTATACAGATACTAATATTTGTTCATACATTTGACAGCAACACCTGCATCGCCTGAACAACCATTCAGTGAATCTAAGTTCATCAAAACCTTTTTTACTTGCCAGTTAGTTCAACGCAGACTGCATTATCCTAATGCTGTCTAATAGGACTCTTTTTTTTTCAAGACTGATATAGTTCTTGAAATAAAAGATCAAATATAAGGCCTGGGGTACTTTCTTTGCTCAAAGAGACAGCCATAGAGACCAGAAAAGCTCCCGGTGATGATGACAGTAGAGCACAAAGGCATATGGGACTGTTAGAGTCCTCTCTTGCTGAAAAGAAGTGTGACTGAATCTGATATTGTGATGTGAACTTAGGGTCTGTAGTGTTGAAGCTTTGAGAAAAATGACAAATGCAGACAAATGTAGCTACAGTCTGTAAAATCTATGAAGATTGCCAGAAATAAAAGAGAAAATAAAAGAGAAAAAGAGATGACTGGCAAAGGTAATAAATCCTTTCTGATAGTTTTTGTTAATATGGCCAGAATATGGACAAGGAAAGGAAGGGAGATACTCTATGCATACACAACATTGAAATTACATCTGCCACCAAGGGAAAGTGAAAATGCTTAGAAATCCAGATCAAAGCGAGGTTTTAAGCTCCACCTTTATTTTGTTCTTTAAATTGATAAGTATATTTTGCTTCCTTCTTACACTAGTTATTTTTCCTCCATCATGTTTTTCAAAGAATGTTACCCTTTAACAACCCCGTATGCGTATGTTGGCATCTGAGCTAAGCTTAAGCCTTTAAATAATTTCATTTAACCTAAGCCTGAATTTGCTGAGGTTGTCCATGAAACACTTGAATGAGTCTTGGCCCATCTACATGTGCGTGGAGTGCAAACACTGCATCTGTCTGTGCACCCTGAAGCTGAGCTGAGAGGCATCACGCATTCTCCTCATATAGAGCTTGCAAATTGCTGTTCTCATGGCTCCTGACCCTCATTTATCATTTAAAACAGTCAAGTGGCCTACTGACTGTTTTGCTGGCCTAACTCCCATCTTGATTCTTTGTGTAGCTCTTGGTACCTGCCTTGTTACTCTTCTCATTTCTCTTTTTTCTATTTTCTTCCCCAAATCACAAAGAAACACAGTGTTCTTGGTTTTTGATTGAGAAATACATAGTTCTTATTTTCCTCCACGTAAAAATTATGTGTGCTTGATGGCAACTAGCATGTAAGAACCAGGTTTCACTCAGAAACTTACCCATTTTTGTTCATTGACCAGTTCCTGCTTCGTAACAAAACTTTGGGTTCGACCTTCTTGTATTGCAGGTTATTGGCATTAGAGTAAGGTGAAGAGCCCTGCCCTTCAACTTCACCTACTACCTCACTTAGGAACTTCCCTTAATGATCTCAGCCATGGCCTGGCTTCCTGCTCTGAAGTTAGAAAACCACATCCTCACTGCAGACCTTCTGGTTGTGAGCCAAAAATCTGTGTACAGAGAATAGAGTGCAGTCAGGGCTCATGGTCCTGTTTGTTGTTAAAGTATTGGATAGAGTCATAAGACCTTGTTGCTTATTTATCTGCCAACTAGTCTGCGTTCTGGTTAATACTCTTCATGACAGGTATCAGGGCCCTGTGTGTTTTTCTTACATCCCAGCCAAAATAGCTGTTCCATTTCTGAAGCAGTGCCTAGGGAAAGGACGTTGTTTCCACTGCTGTCAAGGCTTTCTCTGGCAACTGAGAGCTTGGGAAATTCCTGGGGATGGCAACAGAACCCCACACTGATTCATAAAAACAGGCAGAGAGAGATGAATAGCTCCTTAGGCAGCATCACCTATTCTGTGGAAAATATCAGAGGTGATCTTGTAATTAAATACTGTGTTATATGTACATGGGAGCTAACCGAAAGCTTTGTGGTCAGCAACTGTGCAGCTTTAGGTACTTTACTTTAAAAAAGTGATTTTAACACAGCTATGTGCACTACATAGGGAATTTTGACACATGCAATTAATTTATTAAATCCTCATTAACTCCTCAAACTGCATATTCTGAAAATAGTAAATTTTTATTTCAGGCTTAAAAGAAATTTAATAATGTAGTATTAAAAGTGACTGAAAACTAGCAGTTCTTAGGTGATAGGAAGGAAAATATGAATGGCTAATGCCCATCAGCTTCTCTTGTTTTCTATTAAAAAAGGATTGTTTACATGGATATGAAGCACAGTAGTTATTGGACACTTCTAACTGCATGTAGATGTAGCCTAGAGCACTAGAGAAAATTACTCTGCCTGAAGATGAGCTGAAGTTTGCTTTGAAGCCTAATCTAAATTTCACAACTCAATACTCCATGGAATTGGTTAAACAAAATCTCAGTACAAGTAACTATTTATTTAGCTAAAGTTTTCTTGATGCACACAGAAGTACAACTTGTAGTCTTGTCGGTTTCTGCTTGTCCAGTGGCCAAAGGTTTCGACTGCAAAATAAGAAACCACGCTGAAGTCTTGGCAACTAGTTAATCAATGTGCAGGCATATTCTGTAACACACATGCATTTATAATATATTTCACTGTGTAGTGATTTCTGTTGTCCAGTTAATATAACAGAAATCTAAATAATCCCTTCAGTTATCAGATAACTGACAGTTGTGCAGACCACCCAGGTCTGTGACTTCACATCTTTGTAATTTTGGCTGAAGACTATTTGGTTTCATTATTCACAGCACATATATCTTATCTCCATGAGTCCTCAATAATCAGAAATGCAATGATGGCAGGAGCCTGGAATCCAACCCATTAATGATGATTAATATGCTTTCAGAGATGAAGGTGCTATTAATCTGAAAGGAACCAATACAGATTAAATCCTTCTTATAAGCAATGCTTCAGCCATTTCTGTTCTTATGTATAGTAATTTCCAGATGAAATTATTTAGATTACAATATCTAATATAATCTGTTGGATTCTATGACCTTGAGGTTTTTCTGGTATGATCTTAAGACACATTTTCTGGAGGATCAGGAGTACTCTCTGCTTTAGGGATACAGCTCAGATTTTCACATCAAGGCTAACATCTTTCTTTCACTTAAACACAAACCTAAAATGCTCTCTCAGGGTTTGCTTAGCAAAGATGACAGTAGTTAGGCAAGTGATTTTCTGCTTGAGGCACTACAAAACCTTGTCAGTGAAATGTTCTAAAGGGACCTTCTTACAACCCGACTCCGCTGGTTCACAGGCACTCGCAGGTGCAAGGCCAACCGTGCGCTATTTATCATGAGTGTGAGTTGCATATGACCAGGGAAGATTCAGAGAGCTCTTTCAGCAAACATCAGGGTTAGAATTTTTATTACATGAATAGGCACCTGCTACATAGAGCTCTCGCAGTATCTAGTGTCACTCGTTCCATGGTTGCTTCTGGGGGATCTCTGATCTGGTCTCAGACCTGGCTGCTTCAGGCATGTGTCCTCCTAGAAGTCGCTGACACTTTTTTAAACTTTACTCGCTCCTCTTTTCCTGCTAAAACAGTCAGTTCTCTTTTCCTACTGCTGGAACATCAAAGGCAAATTATAAAGGGAAATACCCTGCAAACTGTGTTGTGAAAATGATGTCAGAATTTCAGGTAAATATTTCAAAGGCAGGGATACAATGAGAAGCTTCAGACAGTTCTATTCACACTTGGCTCACATCTTATGCTATGCATGGGATCCTAAAACCTCTTACCACATTGCAGCTCGTATTGGTGTGTGCAGCACACCCTATCAGCTCTTAATTCTTTATAATTCATTGGAAATTAACCAAATGTGACATCAATTATTTTGTGAAATCTATGTAGGAATATTTCAGCCTATGTATAATTAGCTCAATCAAGTATTTTGGCTTTTTATTATCACTGTGGTCCGTTGAATCAACATTGCTTCTGGGAAAATGCGTGATCATGAGCTTCCAAAAATGCCTGTGATAGTTTGGAAGTATTTTGCCAGCATAAGAAGTGACTGTTTATCTAAAATAATCCATTTCATTCCGAACCACTGAAAAACAATCAGAGATGGAAAACTGGCAAGACAAAGGACCACTCAGACAATTCATGTTTCTTGCTTCTTTAAGGGACGGGGGTTTCTGAAATCTAGTACAAATCTGTGAGCCCATCACTCACAGAATGTTTGCTGCAGGAACAGTTTTTGCCTTGGTTACTGCCTCTGTTTTGTCCTCAAGTCTAGATATGAGCAACCGTTAGTTCAGAATCAGCTTCTCCAGAAGCAGACGTGACAGCAATACTTTGCGGTGCGGTACTTTGTTTGCTTGGCACATCCATGAGGAAAAGTGACATTGCAGACAAAAAAAAGTTCCAAGTCTGGAAGACCTTCTCTAGGTGTGAAGATGGAGTTAACAGATGCATCTTCGCCTGCTCACCCTTTTCTTATTTTAAGGGCTGGGGGTTTTTTCTTGGCTAGCCTCCACTCTGTGAAATAGAGAGAATCTCGTGTTGAGATTTTTCAGGTTTCATAACAAAGATCTAAAGATATTTGAGACTGATGTTGCCTGAGACCTGTGCAGCAGCAGCCTGCCTCCAGAACTCAACCTGTGTCATGGTTTCTGGTTTTCCAGGGCTGATTTCTCCAGTCACACAGAATGACACAGAATCATAGACTCATTAGGGACTGGAAGGGACCTCGAAAGATCATCTAGTCCAATTTCCCTGCCACAGCAGTCAAGGCTGAGGATATGGGCCCAGCTGCCCATAACCACCAGTGCTGCTCCACATTATCTGGAGCCATTTCTGTCCCGCTCCATGCAAACTGCCAATATCTCAGTTTGCTCTATGCCCCCTTACAAGTGTCCCCCTCTAAGGAGAGATGTGGAAGAAAAGTTATCTATATTTTATGTACGAAGGTAGGGAATTAACAAGTAATGAATGTGCTAGATACCCTTTTGCTACTTCTTAGCAATCACTAGTATGCCGGTAAACATCACACCACAGAACCACAGAATCACTCTGGTTGGAAAAGACCATCTACCCTACCTTACAAGTTCAGCCCCAAACCATATCCCTCAACACTTCATCCAAACGATCTTTAAACACATCCAGGGATGACGACTCAACCACCTCCCTGGGAAGCCTACTCCAGTGCCTAAATATATACATGATTAAGTAGATCAGTGAAGTCTAGAACTGGCTTCTTCAGCAAAGTGTATCTTGATCTTGCACTAACCATGAATTTCTGTGAACAGGAGCAAAAACCATCAAACTAGGCACAGCTTGCTTAGTATTTAAGTAACAAATATTGCCATGAAATATAATTGAGGTACAAGGATTATGAACAAAACTACATACTTTTAGTTTTGCCAAAAGTAAATGGCATAAAGGTTTTCTGGTTCTTCACATAGGAGTCAGATATCTCTAAGTAAAAAATCCAGCGATCTCACTAGAACAGAGCCACAAAGATGAGGAAGGGAGTAGAACACCTTCCTTATGAGGAAAGGCTGAGGGAGCTGGGTCTCTGTATCTTGGAGAAAAGGAGACCTCATTAATGTTGATTAATATGTGAAAGATGTTCTTTCAAGGTCCCTTCCAATTCCTAATGATTCTATGATTCTACGATCTAGTGATAGGACAAGGGGCAATGGGTGTAAGCTGGAACATGAGAGGTTCCACCTAAATAGGAGAAGGAACTTCTTCCCAATGAGAGTGATAGAGCACTGGAAGGGGCTGCCCAGGGAGTCTGTGGAGTCTTCTTTGGAGTCATTTAAAACCTGACTGGATATGTTTCTGTGTGACTTGGTCTAGGTGATCCTGCTGTGGCAGGAGGATTGGACTAGAAGATCTTTTGAGGTCCCTTCCAATCCCTAATGTTCTGTGATTCTGTGAATTTTTAAGCAGGAAATATTACCATGGAATATAATTGAGGTACAAAGATTATGAATAGAACTTTTTTACTTTTGCCAAAAGTAAATGGCATAAAGTTTTTCTGATTGTTTACACGGGAGTGTAAAAAGAAAAAAAATCCAGCAATCTCAGTAAAACATTTGCCATCAGCTAAAACTTTTGACAAGAAAAAAAATCTTTGTAGGTCATTTTTTCGAGACATGTGATCACATGTGTGTGAAAATGCAGTATTGAGTGTGGATTGACTTTTGCACAATAATATCTATGCATGTATGGAGTAGTCTAGACCTGTTGTTCATGCAGTCTCCACAGCAGCAGGCCAAGATACAAACATTCTGGTTAGCTGCCAGCCCAAGCCAATGCTTATGCAGCCCGTAGGCGCTACAAAGCAGCACCTCTGAAAATAGGGGCTAAGGTGCTTGAAAGATTAGCTAGTAAATATTAAATCCTGGTGTCATTCCCCAGTAATCTCACATAAACCAAATAATAGTACATCAACATAAAACTGCAGTCATGCAGTAGCTAATTAAGCCCTTTGAATGATTAAGCTGTATTTATAGATCTTCTAACTCAAAGAGATCATACCTGGCAGATCAATGCCAATGTTAAATAAGTTATTAGCCTCTACAAAGATTGCCCACAAGGTCGTTGAATTGTGGTGGTGGAACATTTTAATGAGCTGAACGCTTGACCTATGGGAACAGGACTGATGACAATTTGCTCAGATAGGGAATCTCTGCATGTCTGAGAAATATCACACATTCTTTCTGGGCCTTGATTTCCCGATCAATAAAATGGAAGCAATTATTCTGCAACAGAAAAGAAGTCTCTGAAGTTAAATACTAACACATACAGAATATGTTATTAAGGTTAAAAATTGTTGTAATATTATTGCACCAATGATTTGGCTTTACAATTTTGTGCTTACAGAATCACAGAGTGTTAGGGATTGGAAGGGACCTCGAAAGATCATCTAGTCCAATATGGTACACAGTTAACTGAAATAACAGAAAATCAAAAGAATTATGTTACTGTTCAAGGGAATCTGACACAGGCCCCAGAGCTGCTGAGGATATAATTTTTGTCCTTGTTTTTAGGGGGCTCAGAACTTGCTGTCCCCTACTTACCTGTCTGACATACAACATGACATTATTGTTTATTTTCTGGTCTGCATCAATGAGAGGTGAAAACTCTCAGTGATAAAAAATGACAACTGTGGCCTTTATTCTTATGAAAAACAAGCACAACTCTTGGGAAAAAAAAGAAAAAAAGCTGCCCTGATAACTTTGCCAGCCCAGAACAATTTCATCAGTGGGAATGCTTCTCTAATATTTCAACCGCAATTGGAGGTACTTTCTCCCGATCATCCGCTGTAGCATATCCATCATCTATCTTCTAAAAACTGTATTAAACTCTGATTGCTTTTGCAACTTCGTTATTTGGACCCCTGAGCTTTAGTTAGAGCGCTGGAAGCGTTGTGTCCGTTCACACGGTCTGTTACATCTATTAGAAGATGTTATGAGACATGACTTCTGTATCATGGCGTAGTCGTGATCAGCTGTTTGATTCTCTTACTCCAAACCCTAGAGTGATCATGTTACCAAAATCTAACCTTTGTGATTTTTTTATAACTGCCTGATTTTCCTTGAATTTTCTGTAATGCAGTTTGTTGAAAGAAAAGCTTAGCTAACCATTCATACTTGAGTTGAGAATTCAACATGATTGCCCTCTGTGTGTGTGTGCCTGGAGGGAAGCAAAAATAGGGCTGTTACTTGGAAAGATGAAGTGATAGAGTTTAGTGCCTGAGGGCACAAACCTCGTTTTTATGGCTGCTAATATGTAGAACTAACTGAAAGCCAACTTGTGAACTGGTTCATGTTTTTTTTCTCTCTCTATAAACACTAACATTAGATATTCTGTCTGGGAGATTTATTTCTACTGCAGCAATAAGAATGCCACCAATCTAAGCCTATGGTCTGCAACATGAACAAATGATCCACTGCTCACAAGACAGAAGTGAAGCAATAGTTTGAAATTATATCTAGTGTATGTCTCAGTGCCATGGGTATGCTTTAAGGGCACATTGCTCAAGCCCTTGAAATATTGTTTGGGATCCCAGTACTAATGGTACTTGGCTGAAGAATTTCACAGAGCCAAGGAGAATCTTCTGGGTGCTCTCACCATGCGCATTGCTCAGAAATGTGTACTGCCTTGATAGTAACACAGTGACTCCTGTTATAGATGAACTTCTGTAAATATTAAGTTTGAGATAAGCAAGGTGAAGGCATTCAGATTCTGTTGAATCATACACTTATCATTTACAGACATTGCTTTTGCAGTATTTCTCACAGGTAATAGAGCACCAAGCTCCTGCTAGTGATAGCCTCACTTATTGCACCCAAAACAGTTCATCATAGGCTGTTCTGTGATGCACCACCATAGTTTGTTCAAAGAGTGACTATTTCTGACTTTCAAAAGGGGTTGGTCACATCACAGCAGTGATCCCACATTGCCAGGCTTCAGTGGATGACTATTGGCTAAGTGCTGGGCTCAAAGTTCTCATATGAGTCACAGTTTCACAGTGGCCACTGTAGGAAGTCTTCAATAAGAGCCTCATAGACATTCCTAGATAAATACATGCTGTCTTCTGAAATCCCCATGGTAAATCATCATAGAGTTCATGCACTTGCCCCAGCAGAACACTAAGAGATTTTAACAGGAAACTGCCAAAAGTAAATATACACTCAACAAAAGTAAATATACACTCAGCTCAAAAGCTTTCTTGTTTTGTCATTTTCTAGCAAATGTTGGAAAGAGAAGGGAAAAATTCCTTTATTTACTGATCATAGAATCATAGAATCATGGCATCATTAGGGATTGGAACTGATCTGAATGAGCTGTGAACTGGTGGAATGAAATTAAGCCTATTAATGTCTAGTTACTGTTGTGGTTTAGATTTGAAAATCCCAAGAAGTGTTGGTTCCAGGGAGCTCAGTTCCTGCCAGCACAGGAGAGCTGGGCTTTCATTTGAAGTAGAAAAACATTGCTACTTAAAACCTATCCCTTAAGCATTGTACTCAATAGCAGGGAACTCTGCCAATGGCTTGTTGTGTCTTGTTTTGGTTACGTTTGGTTTGGTCTTCTGGAGTTTGCTGCAGTGATAGGCAGGTCAGGAATTAACAGAAGTACCTGCAAAAGAAGAAAAAGGGACGTTTCAGTCATGAAACCTGTTTACCACCAAATATTTCCATGTTATTTTAAAGTACCATCTGTTGTGGAACTGGTGGGTTTACAGCTAGTGGAGAAGGGGTCATACGAGCAAGTCATATGAGCCTGTGTTGGGGTCGCACAGCAGACGATATCTGGGAAGCACCACTGAAAGCACGGCGGTGTTCTCAAACAGCCAAATTCCCTCTACCATTCTGAGATGTAAAGCAGAGAGGTTTTATTCTTTTTAAATAAATTCTCAATAAAACCATATCATATTATTGATTCTGTTTGCTTTTATCTGAAAACAGAAACATCAAATACAAAGTTTATCAAAGACAGGATCTTATTTCATTGCCCTCAGTACAATCCTCTTTTATGGCCATGGCAGCTGTTCTACTATTGCTATGGAGAAGTTTTATCTAGTTCAGGAGATGATTTTAATCTCTGCATGGAGTATGTTTTAATAGGTGAATTATGGGATGGAATGACTGACACAGTAAGTAATATGGCGTTTGGAAGGGGGATTTGAAAGCATTATTAAATACAGAATGCAATGACTAAGTGTGAGCAAGATGATTAATAGTATTGTGTATTGAAGGGGAGAAGGACTGTTGGCACAGTAGGAAGGGAAAACCCTGACCATATTCTCAGCTGATGTACCCTGTTCAAACCCAAAGGACATTAGGGAAGCTCTGATGGTTTACGACAGCCAGGAATCTGTCCCCAGGAGAAATAGGCTGAAATTAAGGAAAAAAGTAAGATTTAGCTAAATATCTGAACACAAATCCTGACAGCATGATCCCTTAAATTGAGAAACAGTCTCCCAAGGGAAACCCTGAAAGTTTAAAGCCTGGACATATTTGAAATTAGATTAGGCAAAGCATTTTAAAAAATATACTGCGGGGACAAATTTGTACTGGAGGGGAGGTGAATTAGACACTCAAATAGGTCCTTTTCACACATTCTTTTAATGACTTAAAACTGACAGTATGAAGAAAAGAAAGAGCTTGGCAATGGTTTTGCCTATAGAGTTGACTGAAACAGTGTTGAGTAGGTACCCTACCCAGATGGAAACATTCTGCTGCTGAGAACATGGCTTATATCATCTTCAGCTGGATCTAATGTTTGTTATGAATAGCTTTTATTTTTTTTCTGCATATAATAAAAAATAGTGAGAAGTTAAAGCCATTAACTAAGGAGGTTTCATGGGTGTCAATGAGATCTGAAATCTGGACGTGAAATATGTGTTCTTCTGTTTGCGTACGACGGTATTGTCATACACAGGAGTCATGCCAGGCACACAAAATGGAAGGCATGCTCATCTTGAGGTGTAACTGAGAATGTCCCCTCTTTAAATTAAAAATGGAAGTCTAGGCTGTAAGTGAGAGAAGTATAATATCTAGCCCCTAAAAAACACTTTCATTTTCATATAAATATGTAACCATCATTTGTTTACCTCACACCAAGCTATCAAATTTTGTGGTGGGCTATAAACTTGTTGAGTCATTAGCCTGGCTGCTTAATGGAGGAAAACTAAATTCCTGTTCCTGCATAATGACACTTATTCACTGTAGACATTTGCATCACTAGGAAACGATAAAACCTCATCCTTCATAATGAAGTTCTGAGCTGACAAAGAGGAAAATATAGTGTTGTGGGACAACTATGAATATAAAACAAGCTTAATAAAGAAGTAGTGACAAATTATATTATGCAAAATGCAATGCAATAAAAAAAATGTTACTAACTCGTTGGAAATGTCATAAATAATCTAAATAGTTTTTAACTGTCAAAGCCTTGGAAAATATATTCCTTTAAAAAATGAGGTACAGAATAGATGCCAGTTTAATTGCCATCATATTTTGACAAGCATGGAGAACCTTGCATCCAGCTTATTTGCTAAATTTAGCTCACTGGCCTGGGATGAAATGATGGGGGTGCATTCTGAGTCTGCTTTTTCAACTCATCGTTGCCCCGTCAGAAACGTCCTACCTCAGCCATTTCCAAGTACCCCTGTTTTCCATTTGAGATCAACGCATCGAGTTTGCATTGCAATCTCAGGACAGATGATCCTTTTAAAATAAAGAGACTCTCTGATGGGAATGCTTGGTACAATCATGTGCTGCCTTCTTAAAATCAATGTCCTTTTTGAGCAAATAAATATACTGGCTGCTAGATCTGTGTGGGTCAGCAAGGGCATGAAATCCCATTAGGACAGCTCCTTGTGTTACAAAAGACTTTGTCCAATTTGTGTGTCCAAATGGCTCACTTTCCACTTTTCCAGAATTTCGTTTTGCAGAGAGGAATAAGTCTCTTGCATTTCAAGAATTGCTAGTGGCTCATATAATAATGTCTTAGGTTCTATTTCTGCTGAAGTCTTAATGATTCCAGCAGTCCCAGGGACTTGAATAGAAGCAGCTTTGAGGCTTGCATAACCAGAAGCATTTCTATTCATGAAAACAGTAAAAAAATTAACTGCTAGTGGGATCAGATCCTCACTTCAATGGAGATTTCCCTGCTGACATAGGCACTTGTTTAATTATATGCTGTTCGTATGTACTCTAAATGCAAAACGTTCAAGAGCTTGCACTAGTTACTACATCTTCTAGCACAGGGGGCTGGTAGGGAGAAATGATACTCCAATACACTGCTAGGAGGTCTGTGGAGAATCATGTTGCTTTAAAAATGCAAAATTTGATGTGTTTTGTGTATGAATTTTTATTTCTTTTAATGAATGACAGGCACCACAAGCTGGAAGTCTTACTTTGGCTTTTAAATAAATGTGAGACGTTTTCTTCTGGAGAAAATCTGTTTTCCAATTGCTCTCTGCTTTCCACACAAAATGGTACTCATATCTTCACACAAACAGAATGTCATCCTAGATCAAATACACATTAAAAACTCTGAGCTATTTTCAAAGTATTTTCAAAGAAACGTGGTGATTTTTACCCTCTAGTTGTTACTAGAGTCAACAGCTGGGTGTTTCATTTCTGAAACAGAAACCTCAAAGTAAGCAGGTTGGTTTCAACGTGCTCATGAGCCCAGTCTTACTTTTTCTTTTACCCTTTTCACAGTTGGAATTGGCTGTACAAAATTTTCCATTATGCAACAGGATTTGGAGCCACTCCGTCTGCTACGCTCCCTTTGGTCATGTCCAATAACTGCTGTTTCACATAACTCATTTAAATTGCCAGCTCTCCTGGGCAAGGCACCAGTCATTGTGATCATCTCTAAGGCTTGTAAATCTTCTCTTTAGTTTTAAAATCCTTCATTTAGCATATTTAAGGCACAAATAAGCATTTACAAAACAAAAATTAAGTCATTTTGAAGCCCAAAATGTGGCTGCAGAGATTCCATCAAAAAGAATCCAAATTGGCAACAATTTGGCTACTGGCAAATGAAGAAAACTTTCCTGCCCTGCTGTTTTGGTCTCTTAATAACATGGAGATGAACCTAGTGGTTGCTAGATTTTTCTAATCCATTTTATAACAATAACTTTCACTTCTGTCTAGGGACTTTCCATCCCTTCAATGCCAAAAGCACCAGTGATTCAGATCTGATAAGAAGTCTGGTAGAGAACAGGAGGACTAATTGCATTTTCCCACACCGTACTCCGTAGGCCTTTTGCAGACATCATATTCAGCACAGTCTACAGACATATCCCATGGCCACAGAAGTTATTCAAAAGACCTTTCATAGATGTTCCCTGATGAAGGATCTATCATAAGGATTGAAATGAAACAAAAACCCCATGTTTTCCAAAATGCCAAATGAAGGGAGAGGTGACTAAGACTAAGCCCCACCAAACTATCCTAGAACTTGTGAGACATACATGACAAGAACTTCCTGATCCAAGTAAAAAACTTGAGGCAGGTTGTCCACGGGCACAAAATAATTGACTCTTTGCAGGTCTCAGTTTTTCTTCTGACTTTTTGACATTGGAGAATTGGCGAGTGGAAAGGGCAATGGACGACCAAGGGACAAGCCAGTTAATTAGTGCCCAGACATCGCATGGTCAATCGATGGTTACGTTTGTGTGCTTGACCCTCCTGCTTTCAGTACAGGTTTCACACTGACCCTTCCAAACTATTTTTTTCACTCAGTTCTGATTCTGTTCCCACAAAGAAATTTTATTCTGCTGTAATGGATGATTTCTGGCAGAATTAAATTAACATTTCTAGATGCCAAAAGTGGCCTTTCCAAAAATACACTTACGAAGAAGCCTGGTTTACTTTCACTTAACTCACTCTATACTCAGTAAAGCTGCAGTAGACCTCCCAGTGTGGCTGGTTCCAGGACTTCAAGGTCAGTCAGGCACTGTTGTAGAAGTGGGTTAAGAGCTTCCTGTGCCAGAGACTTCACGATGTTTTCACTCTTTTGATTTTGTAGCTTTTAAGCATTATAGAGGGTCTTAGACCTCAGTACTGGAGATCTCCTGGTAGCTGGGAGTATTCTGTGCTCATACATTCTGTGAGACCTGTCTCAAATTTTCTCCATGGTACTGAGGGTTCATTGGATCTTCCTCTACAATGGAAACAGAAGTCAGTGTGACTGCTAGAGCTGTGCTGCATTATCAAGCAAGAGATTATTTTTGGGGAACCAAAGTTTTCTGAAGAGGTGCTCTCTCTGCTTGCGTTATCCTTTTTGTGTCATAATACTATTACAGCATCATGTTATATAATTTGTTTGTGTTTCAGTCATCTGGAAGGGCCTGTGGTGATGTTCCCCTGTCCCAGAATGACAGAAGCACAAATTGTACCAACTGTGCTCGCAAGAAGGTGTCAGTTTTGTGTTTCTAGGAACATCCTGGGTTTAAGCCTTTACATCTGCTGATCATCCTCATCTCCCATTTCATTTTATAATTTACTGTCTCTTTACAGAATGTTTAATCTATATAAAGGCACAGATTTTACGCCAGAATTTGACATGTCAGTCTTTTCTGCATGCCTCTCCTTTTCCCTCAGTTTAAAAATCGACTTGATTTGGCATTTCTCTCTTTGGTGACTATTTTCCCTCCAATGGGAAAAGGTAGAAAGCCCTCTAAACAGAATATTTTCTGAATAAACCCTGCTGTGATAAGGAAGATGGTGTTCATTTGAGCATTACTTGGTGGTAGCCCCATGGTTTGGCTGTAAGAGCAGCATATAACACCAATTCAAGGGTGTTTTTCTTTGAATAAACACTGAAATAGATCTCACTGGGTTCTATGCCTTGCTTCTACCCTGCAGTTTGATTGGAACAACAGCAGCAGTTTGGGCTGCTCTGACTGCTGTTCAGGCACACAGATTATCCTCATTCCTCTCCGTATCAACGTACATAATCTTGCTTTGATTGCACTTGTGGATGGCAGATCTGTTGTTCACAAGTCATGCTAAACCAGTAACCCCCTAACAGGGTGTGATGTCTATGGTTCCTTTTCATCCAGGCAATGAGGCTAGGTTTGCTCTAAGTGAGCAAACCCCAGCTTATTATTCCTTGTCCCTAAAACACATTGAATTCAGAGAAGAAAATAAAGAAAAAGCATCTGTGAACCTACCACATTGTAGCACTACTCGTTGGCCTAATAAGTAGCTTTCACTTAGCTCAAGCATCCTTCAGACTATTGCTGTGTGAGAGAAGACTGCAACTTGGTGCTTGTCTGTCAGGAACTGTGGGGTAATGCACTTGAACTGTTCCTATAAGACTGACATCACTTGTGCCTATGCCATGCTGGCACAAGACCAACTGATGCATGTCACAGTGTTGAGTGTATTAGATGTAGGTATGAAGTGTACATGTGGGGCTTCATGAAGCAGACACAGACCCCTTTAACGTAGGCTTGTACAAACGTAATGCCTGCACGTGTCTGTGTATGACGACACAAAGAAAGCAGACAAGAGACTTCCTTATAGCTTATGGTTAGAGAAAAAGACAAAAAAATAAAAAGGAAAAAAATTAACCACAGACATGATCCCCTTCCTTTTCCCCCAGGATATATTCCAGTGGATCCTTTCATCCCTCTGTGTCACAGTGCAGTCTGTCACGTTGTGCACTGATATTATTGCTAATAAATGCCCTGAACAGGCTGTATTTTACCATTTCATAGAATAATGCAATTGTTTAGATTGGAAAGGACCTTAAAGACATCTCGTTCCAACCCCCCTGTCCTAGGCTGGGACACCTCTCATTAGACCAACTTGCTCAATGCTCTATCCAATCTGGCCTTGAACACTTTCATGGAGGGGCCATCCATAAGTTGTCTGGGCAACTTGTTCCAGTGCCTCATCGCCCTCTCATTTAAATACAATTATTATGCTCCCTTATAAAGCTGCCCTCCCTATCTGTGCTGTCGTCCCCCTTTAAAAACTGAAAAGCTACTCTAAGTTCTCCCTGGAGTATTCTCTTACTCAGGCTGAAGGACCCAATTCTCTTTGCCTGTCTTCACAGGGAAGGTGCTTCAGCCTTCTGAGAATCTTGGTGGTCTGCTCTGGACTCACTCCAGCAGGTCCATGTCCTTATTTCTGTTCATGTTCATTACTTCAGCCATAACCTGTGAAATGTCAGATAGCCAGGTTAGTCCCTGTGGTACAATTCAGGAGCTGTAGAATTTGCAAAAGAATATGCAATCAAAGAGCACCAACCAAGTGCAATTGACACCACCCATTGCAGCTCATCGAATCAAGAATTACCCTCTGATTGATGCAGAGTGATGAGCAATCACTTGTAATTGATTGGAATTCATTTGGTATGGAATGGCACGTTGAGTAATTGCTGCTGAGAAATAATGACTGGTTAAAGCTAAGAGGACAGGCTTCAGCCAGTCCATATGTTTTTGACTTTTTGGTTGACTTCAAACACCTGTGAACACCAGTACAGCTTATTGTTTCTATAGCCTGGGTTTCAGGTGTTGTATACTGGCCCAGCTTTATGAATTCATTAAAAACAGAAGTGTGTGACATCTTGAGGTTAAGAAATGAAAAGGCTAGATGTTATTCTAATGCTTTGAATCTTGACCAGTTAGACAGCTTAAAGAGTTGGTGCGTGTCCACAGTGAAATACTCTGTCTGTGTGTATGTGTGTGTGTGTGTGTGCGCGCACCCGCGCATGTTCACAATGAATAAAGACAGGATAGTCTAATGGATAGAATAAATTTTAACACAAATCTTTTATACATGGTTTTTGTACAAGAAGAAGAAATCAGTGAAGTTGATGAGTTCAGTGTTTTCTGAGGTGACATTGGAACACCCAGGGTCTCAGGGAGGGTTGGTGAGGGCATGATACTATGGATCAGCAGTGTGTGGCCAAGCTTTCTTGTCATTATCTCTAGTGAATTCATGTTCTCTTCATCTGACGTGTAGCACTCGAATCTAAAATCTCAACAGGTTTCAGACAACATATGGCAAAACACTGAGCCAAAAAAGAGAAATTGGATTTGTTTTTCCTTCATTTTGCATAATGTGACATATATTATCTTATTTACTTCTCTTACTTTTGACCAACCCTACATTTAAGATACCTTTACTACACGTGTACATGAAGCAATTTCACTGCAGCTTCTCACATGACACCTTTACAGCATTTTTCTAATGTACATTTAGCCCACACAACATAAATCCATTCAATACCATCTTAATGTATTCAGCACACAATAATAATAATCTTACTGTGCATTAAAATTAGCACAAGAGAAAGGTTTTGTTTCCTTCTGGTACAACCAAGGCTTTCAAAATAGCATCGAACAAAAGAGCTTTCGTACAGGTAAGACAAGGATGACTGCAGTGCTGGAGAGTAATGAGGAGCATTGGGGACACACAGAGGCTCTCCTTTGGAATGTGCTTTTGGGGGGGGTTCTTCAGTCCTTCAAAGACCAGTGCAAGGAAAGAGCCTGCCAACATTTCCTGTGCCTGAGTCATGGATCAGTCAGCTGTACTGAGATGAAATTTATTGCAGTCTGGCAATTTTCTTACCCTTTTCGTAATAAAAACAATGATTCTTTAAGCAGCCAGAAAACATTTAAAATTATATTTTCATAAGTTTGTGTGATCTCCAGTTTATTAATGCCAGTGACTTGATGACTAGCAGGTGCTAAATGGGGTTCTCAGTTTCTTACCATCACGTTTGGGTATTTTTTGCTACAACTGGGATTTCTAGCCAACTCACTCAGGCACCATTTTTATCCACAGGTGGGGTTTTTTTATTTTTAAACTGAGGGGTCAATGCTACTTGCTTTGCACTCTAGTGAAAAGTCCCCAGCATAAGGCAGTGGAGCTTTTATTGTGGTTTATACAGTCATGTGGAGAGGCACAGTGGTGCCTTGGTAATTTGGAAAACCAACAAATACTATCATTTGTACCAGCACATAAGCACATCAGATTATTTCCTAGCTGGCAGTATATAGTGCACAAGAGCACGGTCAGTGAGAGACCATTTCTGTGGCCTCATCGTGATCAGAAGGTACGGTAAACGTTGTCTGTGTGAAGAATCCCTTGTGGTGTATTTGCAGGAGTTTATATGCTGTCCCAAAGGAAGCTAAATTTATCAAACCAAACGACTTTGGCAGCTGTGATACATTTAAGTACAAAAGTTTTATAAACCCTAGAGAAACAAGTATTTGTAAGGAGTGGAGTTTTTTAGTTCATCTGCAAATAGATCCTTTTAAGGTTTTAGCAGGACTTGTCCACTGGCACCCTTATTTTCAGTTATTTTTTTCACGTGTAGCATCATTTAATCCTTAACATCCTATTGGCTCAGGGCAGGCACTGGCTCTTACCTGCTTTCCCATTCCTGCCAGCTCCATACAGCATCAGCTCTGGATGGGCCCTCTTGCCAATGTTTCTGGAGTGATGCTATCTATTCTTCTGCTCTAATTAATGGTCATTTTTCTAAGACATAAAGCTTTGCAAGTGCTAGGAGAAGGAATGTTTGGGGGTTTGTTACTTCCAAGTATCACTTGGTGCTAATTTCACATTTTCTTTTGAAGCACCAGATCCAAAAAGATATTGTAGCATAAAAAACCTCCTTAGTGCAGTTTATTGAATTTTTGAAAATGTATTTTATTTTTTTGAAAAGTTATTATTTTTCTTCTGTATTCTTGACAGCTATTTTCATTTCATAAATCAAACTTGGAATACTAATTCATAGTGTTTTCTCACTAGATTGCTTGCTTTTTCATACGCATGGATGTCTGAGCACATTTGTAAAAATATACTCTGGATAGTACTGAAAAGCTTAGGTGGCTTCAGGAAGAGATTGGATGAATTTGGGGTTATTAGATATATGTTATAAATGGCATTGAGCTCTGAAAGTCCTATATTTAAGATGGTTGTAGTGTGCTGGTGAATCATATCTTCCTACACCTCTCTTACCCTCTTACCCAAGTGGGAAACAGGCTTTGGGACTAAACAGACTTTTGACCCTGTCTAATCTGGCCAGCCCCATGTGTATTTAGACCATCTTCTGAACTCAAGCAGTGCTCTAGTTTTACAGCCCACAGAAACACTGTTCCGTTTACTTTTCTTACTACATCAAAATTAACAAGACCTAACACACAAAAAAAAGCTCTAGGGGAGTGTGTCTCCTTCTCTGGAAATGTTTAAAACCTACCTGGATATTTTCCTGTGCATCTTGGTCTAGGTGAGCCTGCTCTGGCAGGGGGATTGGACTAGATGATCTTTTGAGGTTCCTTCCAATCCCTAATGTTCTGTGATTCTGTGATATATGAGGAGAGTGTGGACACGGAAGTGTGTGCATGAATATTTGTAATACACACAGCCAGTCAGAAAGGATAGTTTTTCTAAAGACCTGTTGTGTTTGCTTTCCAAAGACATTCAAGTCTCCTTCAACCTCTACAGATTTCTGAAAAGTCTACAAAATATTTGAAGTTCCATTCATTTTCTAATAGTGCAGGTAGATAGATAGGGAGTGTTTGTAATGTGGTAAGTTTTTACATTGCTATGAAAGTTTCAGGGGAAAAAAGGACCCAAAAAAAGCTGTCATTGTTTCGACTTGATTTTATTTTTGCTAAACCGTGTGGGCTAACTATTTAGCTAAACAGTTCTGCATGGGCCCACTGAGCAGTGATCTTTATGGACTAGTTTGAGGGAACGTGTTCTATTAAAAGAAAAAAAAAATCTTGTTTTATATTAGCAAACAAGTTTCAGCACCTAGAGACAAGTTATACATTTAAACATTTTTAAATGTAATGCTCATTTCTAATCTTAAACTCAATTACTAGATTTTCCTCTGGCTCAGATCAAGGCTGAAGAGAGACTTTCTTCAAAGTGTGTTTGAAGTTCCCAGAAAAGTTGACTCCACTGACTTCTTCTGTTGAGATTTTTATAGTAATTATCATAAGATATCTGAAGTTGTTTCTAGCTGTAATATATCTATTTTCTGACAAAGCCAGATGTTTAGCATTTCAATTAATTTCCCTCATATTGGTTAGTTGTTGCTGTTTTTTCTGTTCATTGTTCCTCAACTTTCTAAAGATTTTATGTTCAAAGTAAAAAGTTTGCTCCCCAGAAAAGTGGAAAGTATCTGACCTTTCATTTTTCAGGTATAATAGAAGAAAAGACCTCAGAAAATGACTCTAATTTTGAGCTTCTCAGAGTGCACCAGGCGCGGTCTCTGAAACGCACGTACAATAACCTTGTGTGTAGTTAAGAGAGGTAGACAAGATTTATGAGCCTGCAAGTCTGCTGCAGTTTGGTTAAGTGAGGACATTGTGCCCAAAATGTAGCTGAGAAGAAAACCATCCCTGTTTGCTCAGAGCTGTAACGTGAATGTTCACTAGGAAGGGAAGCACTTTTCACCCTACTTGCACTACTGTGATGCAAAAGAAATTAGTGTCAGGAAAGTTTTTCTCTTAGCTGACACTTCTGAGGTTCCAGTGGACAATCATACGTAAACAAAAAGGTGTTCTGAAGTAAAAAAAACTTGACAGCATGACTGTGAAGTATCAGTTATTGTAGGATGCTGTCGATTGTATTCCTGGTTATATTCCACGTTTGTTGTTGTGGTCCATAGTTCACATGGAAATTCAAGGCCAAATTTCTTTTGCATTTCCCCCACTATCCGCAGGGAAATCCATGAATGCCAACCTGTGATCAAGGTAATTCTGGAGCCAGTTCTGTTCTGACTGTTGGTGTCATTATACTTAGAAAAACTGGATTTTACACCACATGCTCATCCATTTTCTTTCTTGTTTTAGGGAATTTTGTGTAGCATAAAATATTTTATCTACCTGTTTGTTCTACTGATCAGGCTAGATGAGGCTCCGGCCAGCCTGATCTAGGGTGGGGTGTCCCTGCACATGGCAGAGAAGTTGGAACTGGATGATCCTGTGGTCCCTTCTAATCCTGACTCGGTCTAGGTGATCCTGCTGTGGCAGGGGGATTGGACTAGATGACTTTCGAGGTCCCTTCCAATCCCTTCTATGATTCTACTGGACCTACTTCTTCAAGGTATGGACAATACCATGTTTGATTGCGCAGAGCTCTCCGTCCTCTCTAGTTTTGTTAGGCAATAATAATTATCATTATCATCAATCACAATAAAGAGTGCATGAAGGTTATCATTCTAACTAAGAACATAAACACTTCAGGGGAAGGGGGGGGGGGGGGGAGGAGAACATATAAACATCCTTCTTTCTCGACTGGATCTAAGTGATTCTGCTGTGGTGGACGGATGGGACTAGATGATCATTTGAAGTCCCTTCCAATCCCTAACGTTCTGTGATTCTGTGGTTCTCCAAAGGTCACATTTTGTCCCCTCATTTCAATGTCTTATGCTGGAAAAAGTCAGCAGTGGTCATGTGGTAGTGTCTGATGAGAGAACAAACGTCACTGCATTCTCAGAGTTAAAACAATCAGCCTCACAAGTCCTCTCCGTGGTACTTTATTTCCTGCTTTATTTTACCTCTAGCAAAACACCTGCTTTTTAGCTGGAAAAAGTCTCAAAACTAGTGCTGGGTAGAGAGGCAGTTTCTTTCCTGTTTTTCATGAATCTAGGGATGGGGCCAGGTTACGGATGGTTTCATAAAAGGCCAGTGTTAGAAGAATTTGAAGGGAGTTTGGTAGGTTAAATAGGTACATCGCACAGAACTGTCAGAGTCACAGACTGCTTGATCTCTGGCTCCCCTGTGGGCATTATAATTTGGCTTCATTTTGGGCACCATCAAAGATCTATGGAAATTCTGAGCTTCGCGTTATAAACACCAAAGTAGCCATAATTCTTGGTTTATTACAACTTTTAAAATTTGTTTATAGGGATAGAATGGAAAGTTTATTAAAAATGTCCTCTTGATGCCGTGGCTGGCATGTTGGAAATGCTATTAGTCAATGAATGAATAACGATCAGTAAATGCACTGCTCAAGAGTAATGGAAACACACTTTATTCAATAATATTTATACTCAGCATTATACTGCCAGTCACTTGTATGGAAACGACTGCAGTAAAGAGTCTCTTTCAGAATTAACTCTGTTCCTTTCTCAAGACAGAGAAAATGTAGGCATGGCCCAAGCTTAAAAGTCCCCAGTGGGTAATTGATTTAACATAGCGTTCGTGTGTTCCCAGACAGGAGATTTTTTTTATTAAATCTGCTGCAAGGCTCTTAAACATCTAAGACTATGTTGCTTAAGCTCCCTGTGAGACAGAGAAGCTGGGAGCATTTTCTTGCTCTTGGGTGTGCCTGTATGCCTGTGATGGGGAACTTTGACAGTGCCTTGATTTCATGTTGAAATGAAATGTAGATGCACAGCATTGCTCCCTTCTCCCTGTCCTCGTGCTGCAGCAGACTTCAAGTCCTGAACCTGTTGTCTACTACTTTTCCCAATCCCCTTTTGATCCTGCTGACACTTTTCATATCTACAATGGTCTGTAGTAGTAAATTCCACATCTCCTGTGTAAGGAAGCTCTTTTATAAACTGTTTTAAGTAGATCTTCTATTGGTTAATCGTGATGTTCTCCTATTGCAGAAGTTCCAGAACATCAATTCCACATTCAGCTTTCCTACTGATTTTATGATTTTGTAGACCTTGTTCATAACCCTCCATCCAGAGAGGTAGGTGAGAAGAATCATAGAATCATAGAATCATTAGGGATTGGAAAGGACCTCGAAAGATCATCCAGTCCAATCCCCCTGCAACAGCAGGCATAGAGGCATAGAGATGGAATGTTGCATTAGTTAAGCAGGGTCAGGCCTGGTTTGTACTGAGATAGGAGACAGTCTGGGTACACCAGGTGCTGTAGGCTGACCCTGCTCCAGCAGGGGGGATTGGCCTTAGATGATCTTTCAAGGTCCTTTCCAACATTCTGTGATTGTCTCCAAATTGAAGAGTCCTCTGTGCTCAAGTGGATTGTGCTTTGCACTCCTGGTCATTTTATTTACCATTTTCTCTACATTCTGAAAGTCTGCTTCTGTCCTAGAATTACATGCTGAACTCAAGATAGGAGCTCATCACATTTTTATACAGTAGAAAAATTATGTTCCCCCTTCTCAAGGTCCTTCTGGATGATGCTAAACACTCTGTTGAGTTTTTTGGCTGCTCTTGCCTGTCTTGATTTCAGGGACCTGTCAATTACGACTAGGAGATCTCTTTTGCAATTTGCACTTCTGGGTACTACCCTGTGGTAGAAATAGTTTGGATTATTTTTCCCTGGGTGTTTTTATCTACAGTTAAGCTCATCTGCTGTGTTCTACTCATTCACAGAGTTTAATGAAGTCCTTCTGGAATGTCTTGGTATTGTCACAACACCTGACTTTGCAGAAGAGCTGAGGCTCATCCACATTTACAGAGAGGTGAAAAACGTTAATACTTTCCTGTGCTGAGCCAAAGGACAGCCCATCACCTCTTGAAATGCTTCAACCCAAGAAATAAACTCTTGGAACTTTTACAGAGGTTCTGTAGGTGGTTTTGGTGCTCTTAATTGTGTATTTTCAGAGAAGGATAAAGGTGTGCACGTTGTTTGAAATTGCCAAACTATCTTGTCATTTTTTACTTTCTTAGCATATAGAAATAATTCATTATTTATAGCTCGTGGGTGACATGCTTTCAGAATACTTCTGAAACAGAATTCTCCCTTTTGTGTTACAGCAAGCCTTTTGTCATAAGGATTGTAAACAGGATTTATTATCCTTCACTATGAAAACTCAAACTCTTGCTTTGCCCTTTGCATTTCCTAATTACTCGAGGAGAATGGCTTTTTATCAAAGTGCTTTATTTAGAAATAAAGTTCTTTGTATGGCATCAGTGGGCAAGTTGTATTGTTCCTGCTGTCAGGCAGCAACAAATCAGCTTCCAATTTGGTCTCATACTTGTCAACATGAGATTTACTTAGTCAACATGCCTAAAATCAGAACAAAAATAACTCTCCATGGGCTTGAGTAATTTAATACCTGAAACACAGGGCTGAGACTTTAGTGGCTCTTAATATCCTGCAGCTGTTGTTTACATGTTCAGGTTATAGAGGAGGCCACTAGAGAAGACAGAGAGACTGCTTCAACTCTAGTATCTGTGGTGAGTGTAACCAACTCTACCACTGTTTCCTCAGATCTTCTTGGTACTGCAGCCAGATTTACTTTCACCCTGAGTGAAATGGGTTGAGGTTTACATGAGCCACCTGATACATAATCTACTTGTGCCTAAGATGGGTTTGATAAGCTAGTAGGCAGTGAAATCAGAGGACATCTCCCATGCTTTGAAGAAGCTTGACTATCTGCATCCTCTTTACTTCCTGAGGAGCTTCTTAACTTCTCTGTATCTTTCTGATTGTCCATGTGGTGGCAGTCTCAAAATATATTTCATCTCTACTTGGCAGGAAGATTTTAACCATCCTTTTTTAATAAGAATTTTTTTCCTTATTAATTCAGAAATGGACAAAATAACCCACTGAGGAGAGAGGTGACTCTTGGCAAAACCAAGAGAAAACTTTGGTATGTGTGTCTTCATAACTCTCGCTCAGTAGTGTAGACAGTGACCTGGCCACATGTGATGTGGCACTGCAAGCTCCCTCGCGCTTCGTTTCCTTCCTTGCAGACAGGGCAGCCTCATCCAAAGAGGCTGCACAGGCGCTGAGGCGGAGAACAGACCTGTGCCATTGCACAAAACACTCTCCTGGGGAGTAGCCGTTGGCACAGTCCAAAAGCGCATCGAGAGTTGTAATGGTGAAACACTTGGGAACAGCGGTGATTGAAACAGCCATCACTAATGTTTTATCTACGGGCATAGGGCTTATTTAGTGGTATTAAAAAAGCTCAGGTTGCCGATGAGGCACGCGAATTCCTTGTTAAATTCTGGGAGGTGAGATCCAAGTGTTTTGTCCCTCATATCCTTAATGCTTCCTTGTTACTGGAGTGATTGTCGTGAACCCTGTGCGACACACATTGTGCTGCACTGATTGGCATGATTCAGGTTTCCAGGCTTTCCATGAAGCTATGAAAGGGACAAAACTGCATTTTCTCAACCACGGTGCCAAGTTCTCACTTTCGAAGCTCCCTTTGCCGCTTATTTATCAGAGTCCAGCAGTACTGTGAGACCCCTCTGGCTTTGGAGGTTTTTCCTGTAACTTGAGTTGGGATATGAAAAAATCAGTTGCTTCTTAATGCTGAGATTTTTCCATGTAGTTATTTTCTGGAAAACGATGGAGGATAATCCATTTTTAAGGACAGCTGTGGTGCCTACAGTGCAAGGCGGATGCCGTGTATAATGGAAATAACCAAGCCATTAAAAAACCCAGAGTTTTAGGAGGTAATACGTTTCTGGATTTTTGTCCCTGTATCTGAAAGACTGTTCTCACCTCATTCAGGCAGATGTAGATAAATCACGTGTCTGTTCACTCAGCCGTGTTTGACTAGTAAGAGCTTTAAGTGATTTTTCTGGGCAACTCCAAATGTTCTAGTGGAGATTGGAAGTTGAGAAAAACCAATCACACTTCCTAAGGTAAGTGGAAAAATAACCATAGAAACAAAACAAACAAATATAAGCCCTTATGAACAGTATTACTACACAGGAAAGAATCTTGATGAAGTGTGAAGTATGATACAGGGCAGCTTGCTTGAGGTTTTACTGGTATGACTGGTATGCCTCTTAGTTTATTAGCCCAGAGTAAAAATAAAAAAACCTCTGAGGTGAACTACAGGGAATTCAAGTCACACTTTAAATATAGTCACTGGAATAAGGATTTAATTTGAAAGTGTTAAAAGTGAGCCGGTATTAAAAAAAAACAACAAATTGCTTCAAGAATCTCTCTAATGAAATTTATCACCTATTTAATTAGATAACTAGGCATACAGCAAACATTTATTGAAACTTAGTGGATATGGTATTTGACAAACAATATTTTGTATAACTAAATATATCACCCTGTGTTGAATTACCTGGTAAGTCCATATTATTATATACAACAAGGGAAGCCTTTCTAGCAAATTATTCAGGGAAGTTAGAGCAAGTGAACATCTTTACAATAACATTCTTGTACTTGCAGATAAATGCACACATGCACCTATTCCCAACATTTATAAGTGCCCAACGATTTCACTTGTCTCAAGTATTTTTAAAGACATTAGAAGCTGATCCAATTTCACAAGATAAATATTTAGTATATCCAAAACTTCTTTCAGAAGCCTTACAATGGGCACTCTGATGTGTATGTACCGTTTACTTTTTAATTCTGATAATAATCTGTTTTGCTGAAGTTTCAGTTCAAGGTCGAGTCACAAGTCCAAGAAATAAGCTTCAGAGTACTTTAAGAAAAGTGAGCACAGAGAGTTAATTATGTGTATTTCCTGAAGAGAATCTGGTGCTTAAAAGGTGGCAGATAAATGCCACTGAAATCCCAAACTGTCTGTTATAGAACCAGACTGAGGACATGCATTGTTATTTTACTTTTTCCTTTCTATTGAGGGCTCAGCCTTGACCATTACTACCTGAAGCTCTGCATATTTAATCAACTCCTGACTTTCTTCTGCAATCTCAGCAAAGGCATCACATTTGAAGTAGAAACTGTCCCTCTGGGAATTAGACCATAAAATTCTTAGAGCAAGTGTCAAAAATACTTAACCACTACCATTGCCTGGGATAAAATCCTGTAAATTATTTTTTATGTAAGCTGCCGATAGAAAAAGATTCTGATTACAAAAATTGTCTGTTGTTTCTGGTTTGAGTTTTACCAACTTAAAACAAATGAAGGTCTTGTTATCTTTTCTGTCAGCGTCAATATTAGGTATAATGGACTCACCTAGGGTGCTCCACTAAAGAAGAAGGCTACTAGAATGGCATGTTCCAATCCAGATGTGCTTTACCATGAAATTTGATCTGGACTTTGCCTCTGCAAAGGAATTCAGGAGCCATCCTCTTGCCCTTCATCCGCACAGGATACAGGGTTTGGCTGCCTGGCAAACGGAATGAGCTGCTTTCTACTCCAACCAAGAAAATAATTTATTCATCTTGCCTCTGAGAAAAATGTGTCCTGTTTCTAATGTCCTCTCAAGGGGCAGGTGCCCACCAGATTTAATTGATTGTGAGTTGATAGATGCCAAAATACTTTCATGAGCCTGTCCCTCCCATTGCCTCAGGCCAGCTGCAAACAGCTCAAATATTCAAGCTGTTAGTACTTTTCACTCTGGGTCTTCACATTTTGCCAGCATTGGAGAAAGTTGAGCAAAAACCCACTAGAGCAACAGATGACTAAGAGTAGCAGCAGTTTAAGAGAGTCATGCAGTCCACAGAAGCCCAGTGAAGGCTGCTCAAGAGAATTCGCAGGCATTATGGAAAACACAGCATCTGTCTTAGCACCCTTTAGGGGAAAAAAACCTTCTGCAGATATTGCAGCAATATTTAAAAAAAATAAAATGTACCTGGGCAGTCATTCTTCACAGCATGGGAGAGACTTCAACAAAAGGGAAATGCAATGGATGCTAAATTGGATAAATTAACCAAACGTGTGTATGCAACAGAGAAAGGAATAAGCAACAGGAAAGAAAGGGAAGCTGAAACAAAGAGATCTATGAAGTGAGACAGTGTTGATTTCTTATGTTGAACAAAGCAGGAAAATCAGAAAACAGAAGCTATTGTGCTCTTGCTGGAACAGAACGTGCAGAATTGGACAATATCACACCCTTTGTTCAAACCTTGTTCAATTATATTCCTGAGCATAATAAAAAAGCCTCATCACATAGTCCAAAGCACCAAAGCTGAGCTCCTCTGATACCTGACAATGGCATTGAGATTCTGAGATAAAGATTATGCTAGTCAAGTCAGGTAATGCTCACATGGGGCAAGAATCACAAAAGCCTGGCAACAGAGATAAGCAAGTACTCTGTATCCAAACCTGAGCATTAAAATCCTGCAAATACAGAAAGAATGGCACTTTCTCAGAGGCTTGTTAGTAAGAAGGGGGCTGGGGCTTGCAGTGAGGTAGTAAAGTATTCAAACGCCAGAGAATGTCTTCTGATTCTTCTCAAGACTTATGAAATCCTACAAAATACTAATTAAAAATCTTTCAGATTAGATTAGTGTGTTAACTTCAAAATAAAGCTTGAAATAGAAGAAGGTGTTTAAGGGGGGAAAAAAGGTGTGTTCAGTCTGAGATATGCAATGGCGTTATTTCTTCTTTAGGAGTTGTGTCTCTGATGGAAATGTTTTTAAAACAAGCATTACAGCTGCATTGTTCAGGGCTCTGAGAAAAAACACTTTTCCCTCTTCTCATTTTTGATGTGAGTGTGGCAAAAACCAATAATGACATCCAAGTTCTAAAGCTGCTGTTTTGTTCAAAGAAGAACAAATGCAGCCAGACTCCAGCAGGATAACACACTAAATAGAGGAAGCAGCAGGATCGTTGGGTGAGGCATTAAACAAGATGTTTGGAAACAAATTGACTTCCTAACCACAGAGCCTTTGCAGTGTTTGTACCATTTTTCCATACTGTGTTTTCCATAGAGGCTAACCTTCAGCATCTTTGTAGTTCAAGGAAAGCTCCAGTCTTTCTCAGCACAGACTTTCATTGTGACTTTTCAGGAAAGTCCCTTACTTGACACTACTAAGACTTAATTTGGGACAGTTTTCTTCACTGGACAGTGCACTTTTTTGGGAGTCTTCCATTGTCCTTCCACCTCACTCTACACTCCAGAAAGTTTTTCAGAACCAATCATGCTCATTTGGGCTACTCTGGGAGAAACCTTTCTCTTTCTCTGGCTTTCCAGGATAAAAGAATATTTCACGAAGTATAGTATCTAAGACAAAGTAAACATAACACTTCTCTGATTCCCCACATGATCTTTTTAACACAATATAACATAAATACATGAATGAGACAGCTCCAGCCATCTGCTGCAATACATAGTGCTTCACTTAAATAACATAATTGCCTGACACTCATCTGAAATGTCTGTCTTGAGTGTCGTGATCATCTAAAGTCACTCAGTAGCCTCTCTCCTCCTTGCTCCTACACACACACACGTGTTTATTCCTTTTTCATCTTGAGCAGCTGCAGCATAAGAAGTATGGGTCTTTATCTCACACAGCTCATGCTTTTTGCCTGCTTTTTTGGGGTACAAGTGTTGAGCCATTTGGCGTTAGTTTGTCTTCTTTCCTTTTCTGACTCTCATTGACATTACATTGTTCTTCACCCTGACATGGCAATCTGGATAACTTTTATGATGGCAAGAGACTTTCCATTTGGAGACCCTCCACCAAAGCTATGCCTGCTTCTTTTGCCCCCTCCAAGAATCGAGAATCATCTGCCACCTTTTCAGACCTGTCTTTCTGAAATCCTGGGATCTACTTGTGGATGCCAGCAATGCAAATATTTGCTTCAAGACCCCTGATATCCTCACGTTCATGAATGAATCCAACAGGAGCTGTGACCAGCTGCGTACGGCTCTCTGTGTTGTTACATGTTCTGAAAAACAGTTAATTTGATAATTAGTCAAAATTTAAATCAAACTGTTGGCTTGAACCCTGTGTGCCTGTAAATCACTTGTTGCATAAACTTTCTCTTCTGAATGGAGCTTCTGTGTAGATAAATGGGTTCATATTTGTGAAGCATTTCAATGGCACTGGAAGGATCACTGTAGTACCGCTCCCAAGGGAAGGGATAAGTATTTTTTAGTGCTTCATCTGTTCTAGGGCCATATTGTGAGGACTGAGAAACAAACAGGCAAAGAAACAAATACTGAATGCCAACTCGTTAAACGAGCACAGTCCAGCCTATGTAGACAAGTCTAGGGGAAAGCTCAGACAGTTCATGGGACAAAATATGGGGAATGTTAATGAAGACAACAAAGACCACTGGGAAATGAACTGAGGATGTCCAAGCCACTGCAGATGAAACGAGTGATAGGACAAGAGGAAATGGCCTTAAGTTGCAGCAGGGGAAGTTTAGGTTTGCCAGTAGGAAAAGCTTAATCGAAAAGGTCATCAGGCCTTGGAACACGCTGCTCAGAGAAGGAGCTGAGTCACCATCCCTGGGCATGTTTAAAAGTGGTGGAGATTGGGGACATAGTTTAGCAGTGGGCTTGAGACAAGTTGGATTAATGGTTGCACTCAGTAATCTTAAAGGTCTTTTCCAACCTAAACAATTCCATGATTCTATGATTTCCTAATGTAAAGAGGCATTTCTTAAAACCTTGTTTTGTATAAAGTGCCAGAAATGTATGAAAGGCATAAAGAGAAGGGTTCTTTTCCTTATGCAGGGTTAGTTTGATAGTAGTTGATGTTGATACTAACCAAAAAGCAAACCATGACAGAAAATAACAATTTTAAAATAAGAATCTTTTAATATTGCAGTTGAAGATAATGCCTCCTGAAGAGATTAACTCAAGCTCTATTGTCATTGTGACTAGTTCTGGCTTTCCCAAATCCACCATCTATCAATTTCTAGAGAATTAATCAAATTTATACAATTGAATTGTACAAATAGTGTTTATCTTGTTATTTTGTAATAATCTGTAGCATTTGCTGGCACATACAAACCTGTAAACAGCAGATACCACATTTTGATATATAAATGAGATCACAAAAAGTGCATGATCAATTAATTACATCATTACCAAGTTCCATAAAATGTAAGGGAAGAACAAAACACTTTTATTAACTGTTTTCTCAGAAATAGTCATTAGTACTTTGATGTGGTCTAGAGTGCTTTATTATTTCCAACCATTACCCTTCAACTTTCTAAATTAATTATTTTATAAAACTCAAACCTACTTTTTAAGACTCTTCTGGAAAAAGGAAAGCATTTAAATCCTTTCCAAACCATTCTGAGTCTTCACAGATCTGGATGATATTTCCTACCCTAATTTGAATCTCTATTAATAGAAATCAACTCCAAATCCATTCGCCAGGTTGGCACATTCTAACATACTGGATCAGAAAATTCTGTATCAAGATCTAAAGCTACATGAGATATTTTGCTAGACTGTACTTGACTAGAAAACAGCTAAATTTCATGGTTCATTTGCCCCCATTACTGATAACATTACTTGAATGGGAATGCTTACACAACTAAATTAAGCTGGCTTTGGGCCTTTGTGATAGCAGCTCAGATGCTGGGAAATTGCATCATTTTCATATTTGAAGGCAACAATGAACATTTTGAATCAAATGGTTTGGACACATGATTACTAAATATGCTGATTGTTTAGTAGGAGTAACTGTGATGAATAATTGATAGGCAAAATCATTGATCAAAACAACCTCTCCAAATTAAGATGACTGCTTTAGAATTGGGGGACTGTTCCTCTCTCTGCAAAATACAGATAATCTATGCATTGCCATTATGCTAATAAATGTCAGTAAATGTATGACTCACGTAAAACTCAGGCAACAGGAAAACTCTAAAGGCAAATCCATACACAGAGGGGGAAACAAAAGATTTACAATCAAGAGTTTGTTCTTCACTGAGAGAGATAAACAAAATCTGTGTACATTTGTGCCAACAAGCCAGATGAATTAAAAGACAGAAGAAGAAGCAAATATATGAAGCCAAGTAGTCGTTGTCATATGTGTGAAATGGAATCCAGGCAAAAACATTTATGAGTGTACACGTGCCACAAATGGGATTTGGTGTCATACATTGTTCCAACTCAGATGGGAGGTCAGAACATTTAGGTGTGATGCAAATTTTATACCTGGACATGATTGTTTTCTGTATAGTTGTTGAAATATAACCAGGACAGATGTGGCCATGTAATTATCTAGAACTTGAGCAGCAAGTAACAATGATAAATTATAATTAAGACTTTTGTGATTATACTCTCCCTGATACCCAGACTGTGACAGCAGAGGAAAAGAAAACCATCTCTAAGCAGAAAGGTGAAAATTAATGAAATCCAATTCATCAAAGCTATGAAAAATAGGCTAAGGAGAGACCTAGAAGGTACAATGTGCTGCATCCTGTTCTATCAAGAAGCTTGAGTTTTTAAAGACAAATGTAAGTGTAGAACACACCACACATATTTACACAGTGTGAATCTCCACCCTGAATTGCCTCATCATGCCAGATGCACTCTCAGCTTACATGAATCTGCACAGCGCTTTGCTGACTCCAGGTTCTCCTCATTAGACACTCCAGAACCCTCATGAGAAAGATCCACTCTGCTTCCCAGAGTAACAGGCAGTTATATAACTCCCTTATTTACAGGCACTTGTAGTGAATTCATCTGAGTATAAACATCTAGTATACCCTTCTTCACAGTGTTCAATGCTTCTCTTGAGCCTTGGAAGCAACATGAGAATGCCCACAAGAAAAAGACTTTTGTGTAAGTAAGTGTTTAAAGCTGTGAGAAAAAGTAAGCTGGGAATAAAATGTAAAGGGGGGAATGGCTTCAAACTGAAAAAAGATAGTCTTAGGTTAGACCTGAGGGAGAAATTCCTCATTATGAGGCACTGGAATGGGTTGCCCAGGGATGCTGTGGATATTCTGTCCCTAGAAGTGTTCAAGACCAGCTTGGATGGGGCTCTGGGCCACTTGGTCTAGTGAGAGTTGTCCTTGCCTAGGGCAGGGGTTTGGAACTAGATAATCTCTGATGTCCCTTCTAGTCTAAACCATTCTATGACTATAAGTATCAGTTGGAAAGATTCTGTTTCCCAAAGCTCTCAGTGCTTTCTAGAATGATTTTATGCAGGTGGAGCAGGTTTCGCTGATGGCTTTCTGATGACAATACGTCAGTTTCCTATTTGCAAGCTAACTATTGCTTATCAATTATTCACATTCAGGAAAAGGTGACTATAGTCTATCTGTGATGTTACAGTGAAATTAGATGAGAACTCAAAATTGATAAATAATAGATGATTAACATGTCATATAAGTCAGCGTACAGTGTTGCTTGAATTTGTTTGCTTTTTCTTCTTTTACTTGCCTTATTCATAGTTTTTCTCCTTGCTCATTTTGATAATACTGCTCAACTCAATTCTCTTTATGTATTAAGGATAACTCTTGTTTTATTTATGGGCTAGGGTAGAGTTCAGTGTAGATGTTAATAAAAAAATTACTAAGTGTTGTAATGCTGCATCACTCCATTGGTGACATTTAAAAGCTGTTAGATCTGCCTTTCACTTGTAGCAATCTGACACAGGTCAATTAATAAACGTGTGTGCAATAAATCTATTAACTTAATTAAATACATACAAATACAGATTGAACTGCCATTTCATAACATTTTATCATCTTAAGAACAGGGTAAGTGATAATAATAACAACAATAATGAATAATTGCATTCAGCAACTCAGAAGAGGTTTAGGGCTTGTTCTTAAAGATACTGTTTTTATGATTTAAAACAATATTCTGTTAAAATTTTCTTATTTCCTAGATCTTCCATTGTCTGTTGCTTGTCTTCTCACTTACCTGTCCGATCAGCTATAGCTGATGGTCAGTTTGCTCTCTTATATAATGCAGTCTATATGTGACAATCATAGAGGTAAAGCTCCCTGGCGAAGTACAATTGTGTCTCTGAGACACTGGGATTAAGTTTTCTGCCTCTCTTGCAGCATCTCACATGCTTGATCTTAGTGGCTGTGGGAAACTTGTCATCACAAGTTATGATGACTATTCCATTCACGACCTTAAAAAGTAGAACATACAGTCCCGATGATGAACTTGGCCATGGAAGAAAGGAAAAACATTAGACTTGTGAATTACCTTCCTCCTGAGGCTCCATGATAATATTTTATAACTGAAATGGGATTTTTTCAGGTAAACCTGTTCTAGGAAAAAGAGTGAAGACACTCCAATGTAGACACAGCAGTGCCTTACGTTTTGTCATATACATTTGTTTTTAAATTTAGATGGGGAAAAGGATCAGTTATGCAACAGAAGTACTCCCTGAAGCTGGAATAAAATGCAAAGCCTGTGCAAGTTCTCAGTGGGGTCATGAAACACAGTCACTTTTCTGAGTGCTGGCAGAATTTATATTCTTTCTTGCATGATTCTGTCCTCTACAGATCCGTTCCCGTAGTGTAGGGGGATGATGTTTGGTTTCCTCATGATTCTGAGCTATACTAGCCAAGGTGTTTGTTGGGTTTGTGTTACCAGGATGCAAAGACAAGGGCTTCTTGTCTGAACCTTGATCCTGTTCAGACATCATGCAGTAACTGATTTTGTACATTTTTCCACTGTCTGTGTGTTCTATTAAATGTTCAGGCTGCAGCAGTGCCCGAGATCGTTAGAGTAGGCGAACGAAGTCTATCCAAACCCAGCTTTGGTACCACTTGCAATGGGCATACACATGGTGCTTGAGAAAACCAGTTTAGTTTATAAGACTAAGCGTGTTCATGCACCACTATCATACAACAACCTACAGGACCCTTTACACTAAAAGATATTGCAAAAATATGAACTTAATGTGAATGAATGAGATAACTGATATGTAAATGTAACTGATAACATCTGTGTCTGTTTCACTATTTCTTTTCAAAATCGATGGCTTTTGTTTTCTTCTGTAAGGTTACCACTGCCTGGCGATGTTCTGATCTTGCGTAGATGGTGGATCTAATTGCCATTTACAACAGGGCCTCTTTTATCTCTTTTCTAAAGAGAATTTAAAACGGACACAGGCATTAATAATTAACCATTTTAGACCTCTTTACTTTGCCAGAATGGAATAAAAACTGGTTTTGAATTCAGGAAGAGGAGGCTACCTTAATCTATATGGTTATTTCTTATTCAGATGTATTTCACATGTTTAAAACAGATTTATTATCAATTCCTTAAATAGAGAGGATGAATGTGTATGAGGTGAAGAAAGAATTATTGTAATTAATACTGTTTAAAGGTTGGAAAATCTCGCAAGGTTTTAAATCTCCATTATCAAGAAGGTAGACCTTCACCTTCTCAAATTACTCCTGCACTGACTTACGCTGGACATGTTTTTGCAAGTCAGCATGAACTTTCAGCACCAAAGGAGTAATATTGATCATACACTTTTATAAAACACATCATGAGCACAGACTGATACTAATTAATCCTTACATTACCCAGATGGAGAAGGAAAACTGATTTCCATCTTTCCAATGAGGAACCTGATTGTATTTTCATTTATCCTACTGTAAATCATGAAGCTTTCTATGGAAGTGAATGGAATTACACTGCTGGGAAATTAACATGAAATTGATATCAGATATGGGGGAAATCTTATAAAGGGACTAAGTGCTTTCCTAAAGAGAAGACCCAGCTTCGAAGCTCCCCAGAAAAGTTCATGATTCCTACTTCTCAGCCTACTACTTCGACCATTGCAAAGCACTGTCTTGCAGTTAAAAACCTGAGAGTTTTGAGATTGCTGCCATGGCATTTAGTTGCATCTAAGAAGATTTGATGTTCTGCAATAATTTTACGATCTCAGCAGTTCATATCAACCCATATTTTTACTTTAATATAACTCAGAATGTATAAAGTATTACTAAGAATGCTAACAAGAAGCATGTGTATCACGGACTGTGGGTGGCTTGGTTATCTCACAGTGTATTTAAGCTACAGGTTAAATTCCTCATGAGTAATATTAATAGAAGCACAAACTACAGTCACAGAATGCTTTGGGTCAGAAGGGACCTTTAAAGGTCATCTAGTCCAACCACCCTGCCATGAGCCCTGCCATCTTCACAGAATCACAGAACATTAGGGATTGGAAGGGGCCTCGAAAAATCATCTGGTCCAATCCCCTTCAACTGGAGCAGGTAACTCAGAGCCCAGTCCAACCTGACCTGTAATGTTTCCAGTGATGTGGCATCTACTGCTTCTCTGGGCAACTTGTGACAGGGTTTCACCACCCTCATTCTAAAAAATGGCTTGGCTGTATCTAGTCTGAATCTTCCTCTTTAGTTTAAAAACATCACCCTTTGTCCTATCTCTATAATCACTAAAAAAGGATCAGAGAGCAAGATTTGGAAGGACCAACATTGCGGTGAATTCTTTAAGCTGTTCTGTGAGTATTCTCAAACTATTTTCCAAAGTTATTTAAACAGTAATGGAGACCAGTGATTTTTTTTGGAGTGATATCTGCTTCTACTGAGCTTCAATATTCACTTTTTTAAGCAGTTAAGTGGTTTTCCAGTTGGGTCAACAACACAATGGAGAGGCATTATAACTAAAGTCCAGCTGAACTAAATGGAGGTGTGGATCCATCGCAAATATTATACACAGAGAATATTTCATCTGTACAAAACTGTGTAGAGATCTACAGAAGTATCTTCAGAGAGCAAACACAAAACATTGAAAAAATCTCTGCAGCCCATCTTAAAATCTCCAAAGTCAGGCTCACTGCTTTTTTGGCTTCTGATACACTTTTTTACCATTTGAAGTCTATTAATTTTAGAGCATAAAGAAAAAGGAAAATTTAAGGTGATCTTTTAGAACAGAACTAAGTCATCCTCACCGTGGCTCCCATGCATCATTATGGTTTCTAAGAGGGTTGGAGACCTTCATCTTCAGATTATACTTCCTTTTCATGTTGTACTTTAAAGTGAATGTATCTTGTAGTGGTGCTTTGGCTGCTTTCCTATGTGCCAGTAGAATTGTAAGCCTTGGGTAGCTGACTCTTCATCTGCTCCTTTTTGTCAACATCTCTGGCAAAACTCCCAGCTGACGTGACCTGGCCTGTCTCCATGAAAGTCACTGGACACCAGCTGAGACTCTGGCTTTCTCAGTGGGTTTGGCTGAGTACACAAAATCATCGACGCACGGTGGAGACATCTGGAACTCAGCCACTGATTTCTGTGGACTGTCTTCTGGATTCTTTAGCAGCAAGGCAGAAAACACACCAGAAATTTCTATTCTCTTTCACCTTCAGGGAGAGTGTTTTGAAATAATCAGATGAGGTGGAGAGCTTTCCTGCTGTACCAGACCACAGAACCAGGTGGCAGAGCAATAACTGCTCAAAAAGTATATGTGTGCTTGAGTAAACATGGCTGCAACCCCTGGGCATGCTGAATGTCCAGCTCCTTGCCAGCACAACTCTGCCCTGGCTGATTTATGCCCTGGGACAATTCTGCACAAACACAAATCTGTCATGGGACAACTCTGCAAGTGGGTAAAACCACACAGGGACAACTCTGTGTGAGGACTGTGTTGGGACAACTCTTTGCTGGGTGAGCTCTGAGCCTGAACTCTGTCTGGGCAGCTCAGCGTGAAGCTGCCTCTGCGCTGAGACACGTCTGTGGTGCGTTAGCTCTGCGCTGGGACAACTCGACACTGAGGAAACTCTGTGCTGGGACAGTTGTGCAGAGGGACGTCTCTGTGCAGGGACTATATCTGCACCAGGCCAAATCTGCACTGGGATAACTCTTCACTGGGTCAGCTCTGCAGCAGGACATCTCTGTGCTGGGTGATACCTGTACTGGGCCAAGTTCCTGGCGTATTAAATATATGCTGTGTTAATTCTGGTCAGCTCTGAGTCAGGTCAAATCTGCACTAAGAGGGCTCTGCACGGGGATGTTTCTGCACCAGGAGATCTCTGCCTGGGGACATCTTTGTGTGATGACATCTCTGAACAGGGGCAAATTGACACTGCAACAATCCTGTGTAGGGACAGCTCAGGCCGGGTCAGCTCTGAGCTAGGTCAACTATGCATTGGGGCAACTCAGTGCTACATCAGCCCTGCACAGGAACTGCTGTGCACCAGGTCAGCTTTGCACTGGCACAAATCTATGCCAGATAATTCTGTTGTGGGGCATCTCTGCACTGAGACATATCTGTGCCTTATTAACTCTGTGGCATGGCATCACTGTGCCAGGTCAGTTCTGACCAAATACACACCAGGACAATTCTGCAAATGGCCAACTCTGCACTGGGACCACTCATACTGGAACATAGAATCATAGAATTATTAGGGATTGGAAGGGACCTCGAAAGATCATCTAGTCCAATGCCCCTGCCACAGCAGGATCACCTAGAGCAAGTCGCACAGGAACACATCCAGGTGGGTCTTAAACGTCTCCAGTGAAGGAGACTTCACAACTTCCCTGGGCAGCCTGTTCCAGCACTCTGTCACACTCACCGTGAAGAAGTTCCTTCTGATATTTAGGTGGAACCTCTGATGTTCCAGCTTACACCTATTGCCCCTCATCCTATCACTAGATGACATTGAGAAGAGCCTGACTCCATCCTCCTGACACCCATCCTTCAAATATTTATAGACAGTAATGAGGTCACCCCTCAGTCTCCTTTTCTCCAAGCTAAAGAGACCCAGCTCCCTCAGCCTCTCCTCATAAGGGAGGTGTTCCACCTCCTTCATCATCTTTATTGCCCTACGCTGGACCCTCTCCAGCAGCTCCACATCCCTCTTGAACTGAGGGACCCAGAACTGGACACAATATTCCAGCTGTGGTCTCACCAGTGCAGAGTAGAGGGGGAGAAGAACCTGTCTTGATCTGCTAACCACCCGCCAAAGCCCTGCCCTCTCTGAGATCTTGCTCTGGTTTTCTCACATAGCTATGTTGTGACAACTATGGGTCAGGACAATTCTGCATAAGCTCATCTCTGGGCAGGGACACCTCTCCTCATGGCCAACTGTGCACAGGTACAACTCTGCACCAAGGCTATTCTGCTTAGGGACATCTGTGCGCCCAGACAATTCTGCACAGGAACCACTCTGTGCCAGGACAAATCTACCCCAGGTCAATTCTGCGCTTGGACAATTCTGCACTGGTTCAGATGTGCACTGGGATGGATCTATGTTGGGTCAACTCTGCGCTGGGTCAACTCAGTGCTGGAACAATTCTGCAGTGGGACATCTCTGCAGGGGAACATATCTGTGTAGGAGCAAACCTGCACCACAACAACTCTGGGCAGAGTCAAGTCTGCTTGGGGACAACTCTGCACAGGGACAACTCTGCGTCAGGACAAATCTATAACTTATTAACTCTGAGCTGGGTCATCTCTGCACCAAGTCAACTCTGCACCAAGAGCTTTCTGCTCCAGGTCACCTTTCACTGAGATAATTCTGCACCAGTACATGTCTCCTCAGAGCCAACTCTGCACCATGCCAGATTTTGACCTGGACAACTCTGAGGCAGGACATCTCTGCACTGGGACAATTCTGCACCTCAACAGTTCTGCCCTGGAACTACTCTGCGACGGGACATATCTTAGCTGGGAGAGTTCTGCACCGGGACGATTCTGCCCCTGGACAATTCTGTGACAGAGCACCCCTGCACCGGGACAGCTCATCATCAGACCAACATAATATTTTTGTCTGTTTTCAGATCGTGGCTGCACTGCATTCCCAGAGTAAACTGAGAGCGTGAGAATCTTCTGGTTTCATGTTGGCTTTCACACTCCGCAGACACATTAGTTACATCATCTTTCATGTGTTACAAGGGCTTTAAATAGGTCTGCAAGTGCATTTTAGAGAGTTAGGTAAAAAAATGTCCTTTTAAAGAAACCATCTAAAAAACTTTCCCTGTTATAATTATTGCTTCCTGAGTTCAGCCTTTTCCAGACACTTTGAAGTCAAATTAGTCAGTTTATTGGTTTCTTGCTTTGGAAAAGGTGATGTTTTTCCCAGCCTTTGACTTGATAGAGGTTGAATAACCCTGGCTCTGGTTCTAAAGAAACAAAATAGCTTCTGGGCTGGATCTTTCTAAGCATCTGAAAATTATATTGGATGCTTGTAAAGAAGCATCTCTGAAAGCCTTTCATTTTTATCCTTTTATTTTTTTATGTTTTTATCTTCTTTTTTTTTTAAGCTGTACATACAGGTTCTCTCAGAAGCAGAGATATTCAATCCTACAGAGAGAGGTCTGATCATTTTTCTCTTATACTTCATATACTTGGCTTCAGTGTTTTTCCAAGTATGAAGGTACTTTCATAGCTTTAAAAAAAAAAAAAAAACACAGGAAAAACCTAATGTTGTCAACATCAATAAATCAACAACGAGGAAGAGTCACTTCCTATCAGGGTTTCAAATGTGCTTCATGGTTTTCCTGTCTCCTGTCTGTACTAATCATCTCTGATGTTCCACATATGCATGGGATGTGATGCCAGGTTTTAAATGGGAAGGGAAGGGAAAATTAACAAACCTAATACGCCCTACTGGTTGAATACTGCGTCTGCTAGAAGGCTTCTCTAAATACTGCTGCCACCTGCAATAAAGTTGCTCCAAAGTGCTTTCATATCAACAGGAGGGGGAAGCGGTATTATGCCAAGTTTTTGTAACGAGTCATAAAGTCATCTGAAGTTCATCTTCATTTCACTAGTTAATCTAGCTTTTATATATCATTAGAGTTGGTTTAGTTGGGTGTTTGGGTTTTTTGTTGTTTACAGAATGAAATGATTTTCTTAACAGGTTTCCAGCTTGGTGTGCACATTTCAGTTTTGAGCATCTCAGAGATATGGCCACATGGCAGCTGTTTTCATTTTCTCTTTCTCTTCCATCGCAGTCATTATTGGTTTAATCAAGCATTCACAATCTAGTTGCTCTCTCTTTCAACATTTTCATTTCAGACAGGCTTAAGGGTGATTTTTTTTCCTGGATGCTTGAATAGGAAGATTGTGTGAACACGTCAGCTTTTCAAAGGTGAGGTAGTAAAAGTTATCTCACAGAGTGCTTTCTACACAGTCTTAACCATCGTACATCATGTTTATAGAGTATTAATGTCACTACTTTACCTTAAGATGCTTTCTGAGGAATTTACGCCTTGATGCCATGGACTGCTCACTTAAAAATGTGCACAAAGCTGTCTCCAGATGAGGTAAGTCGCAGTGGCTCTGCCCAGTTCAGTGGGGCCAAGCCAATTCCATTTCCAGGGGTGCTTAAGCGGGGCTTTAAAAAAAACTCAGGCTGTTTAACAAACTGTAATTAATATTATTCAGATGCCACAGTACTAAAAGAGAAGTAGCAGGAAAGCCAGGGAAAGAAATTAAAGACATGTTTTCACGTAAAATACACACATATCCCCCAAATGGTTTCTTTTATAGGGGTGTCACTTGGAGTGATGAACACCAGGAGCTAATCCACTCAGGTCACACCTAAATAAAGCTGATGGAAGAAAGAATTGAGGCAATATGTGGTGATGTAGAAATAACATCTATGAGCATTTTTAACAGTGCCCTGTGACTGCCGAGGACATAATATATAAAGGCGGTTTTAATGTAATACAGAAGGCTACAAGTGATCAAAAAAAACCAAAACCAGTTGGGATTTTGCCACTGGCCTCCAAGAGAGAAGGATCAAGGCCTCTGAGAGCTGTTTTGTTGGCATTTAACTTCTAACAGCTGAGACAAATTTATTATTCACAGGCATTACAACGGCAATTTTGGAACACGAAGGAACAGCACGAGAGAGGAAGGACTTGATTTCTGCAGGACACAACAAGAAGTGTTTTGCAGATAATTGTAGAAATTAGCCAAGCACAGTACAATTCCAGCATATGACATGAGTGAAACATATAGCACTTCTAGTGTGGCGTAATTTTTCACATCTTAAAAGAAGTGTTGAACCTGATGAGGAACAGCTTGCACTGGGTCCCACTGATTTAATTTGTACCTACTGTAATTTACTGGGCTGCAGTAAAAACAGTCATTTTGTGAGGCTATCATAAGCTCATTAGGAGCGTACTGAGAAAGCTTAATGGCTTACAACCCACAGCTTCATGCTTCCATTTTGCAGAGATCCCTTCCCAACAGAGACTGCCACATGGTGTTCGATGCTGCTGGCAGTAGAGTAGTTTTCACACACGCCCCAGAAAATTAGAGGTATTTGTGAATAACAAGATTAAAGGCAGAGCCAACATTTCAGGAGTACTTGGAGTGCTGCTGGGACAGGGAAAATCTTGTGTATTGTTAACCATGGTGAGGCTGGTTAGCTGTTAAGTACTGTATAGTGTAACTAATCAAAAGCTATAACATCCCAGACAATGCAATAGAAATAATTACCCTCCCAGAGCTTCTATTGTTTTGTGTTCAGCCTTCTCTGGACTAATAAAGGTTTTAAATTTAAATTGTGCTAAGAAACGTCAGTATTACAAAGGAGTGCAGCATTCAGTAGCTCTGAACACAGCATCAGGTAAACTACACGTAATGGATTTAAACATAATGGGCCAATGGAGAGCAAACTGCAAACAAACTCCTTTTCTATCTCCTTCTCCGTTTGCTCTCTTTATTAGCCCCAGATGCTTTAGGATACAAAATAATGCATGCACTTTGTAAAAAAATAAAATTACAAAATAAAGACTGAAGGAAAAAGGAGTAAATACAGAGAGAAGTCTGCATTCAATTAGCTGGGCAGACTTTTAGCACCAAGTAGGCTGATGCAATGAGCTTGTCCCTCAGCCAGTAGAAAAAATCAGGAGAGCTCTATTCACATCAGTGTTGCTGCTCGTATTTGACACCAGCTAATATTAAGGTTCATATTAAGAAGCTTTTGTCCTTCATTCTCTTCCTAAAGAGAAGAGTGTGCTACTCCTGTAAGATGCAAAATGCTATGGCTACTCTGTAGAAAAGCATTATAAATGTATGTGTGTTCTCACAGTGGTCAGTAGGAATCCTTTTCCACTATAAAACAGTATGTTCTGCTGGACCCACAATTCATAGTCTAATTTATTTAGTGTGCTATTTAGTCTAGTAATGCAGCAGATTTGAGCATGTGGCTGCCTCCTTTTACACGTTGTGGCTGTGTGAGCTCATTTACCTCTATCAAGAGTGAGTTAATCAATTGTCAGTTGTCTTGCTTTGTCTTGGTCAGCCACTCAAAAACAAACCTAAAAAAAGCCAGAATGTTGTTATGAGTCGTGGTGGGTTCAAGACCACAATTAAAGATAAAGGAAAAGAAAACAAAGCAGTTAGGTCTCAGTGAGATCTTGGATAAAATTTGCCAGACAATGGATAGCTTAGGAAAAATGGGAAAGGGTTTATTAACTCTCTAACTTTATACAGAAAAGAAGAAAAGGTTAAGCAAGTCAGTGCACACAAACTAGAAACTGTGTCACAAATGCCATCACATATTCTGAGAAAAATACTGTGGGAGATCACTATCATATCGGTTCTTGGGTTTTTTCATATTAGAGACCTGGGAAAAGAACATGTCAGTCAAGTAGAGATGAGTACCAACACCCTCATGTGTCACCCCTGCCTGCGAACAGCTGACTGAAAATTCAAGGGTATTTGGCCAAAACCAAGGTTCCTGGGACAAAGGCTGGTCCAGTGACACGGAGGCTTGAATGAGTCTAGTAAACCAGATGGTTTACTCATGCTGGATGGCACCTAAGAAGTTGACTGGCTTTTTAAGATGCAATTTTCACATTTACTTGAATACAAGTTTACAGTTTTGTTCTCAGTGAAGCAGAGCTGGTAAATGATCAACACCCGCAAAATCTGTTAGCCCTGTCTTTATCAGAACTTGGAAGACGTTTCTGTATTTTTTATCTTATTCTACAAAGATTGCATCCAAATCACAGCACTTCTAGAATCTGCTAGACTTGAGAATGCTGATGCTTGCACTACTGGCAGTTTTGTTAGAACCATTACATTTCTGATGAGATTAATAGTATTCAGTTGCAAATGCAAAACATAGGTTGGTACAGCACTTTTATTGTAGCTCTGAGTGCAGGCTACAGATCACATTCAGCATAAAAACCTCTATTATTAATTTACTTCCTCTCTACCATATTCCAAATGTTTTTGTGATATTAAGTCCAACCCATTTGTGATGTGAATTCAAGGACTCATCTAACGTTGGTGGTCAACAGAGTAATATCGTAGAATCACAGAATCACAGAACATTAGGGATTGGAAGGGACCTTGAAAGATCATCTAGTCCAATCCCCCTGCCACAGCAGGATCACCCAGACCAAGTCGCAGAGGAACATGTCCAGGCAGGTTTTAAAAGTCTCTGGAGAAGGAGACTCCACAGCCTCCCTGGGCAGCCCCTTCCAGTGCTCTGTCACCCCCACTGTGAAAAAGTTCCTTCTTATATTGATGTGGAATCTCCTGTGTTCTAGTTGACACTCATTGCCCCTTGTTCTTTCACTAGATGCCACTGAGAAGAGCCTGGCTCCATCCTCCTGACACCCACCCTTCATGTATTTATAAACATTAATGAGGTCGTCCCTCAGTCTCCTTGTCTCCACGCTAAACAGACCCAGCTCCCTCAGCCTTTCCTCATAAAGGAAATGTTCCTCTCCCTTCATCATCTTTGCAGGTCTCCACTGGACTCTCTCAAGCAGTTTTGTGCCCTTCTTAAACTGAGGGCCCCAGAACTGGACACAGTATTCCAGATGTGGTCTAATTTCCTTAACCAAAGCCTGTCACACACCTCTGCGTTACAATGAGAGTGCCTCATAAACATTGATAATACTTCACAAAGGAAAAAAAAAAAGAAAATTACTGAGGTTTTATGAAGTTGGCATCATTTTGGTTTTGTGCCAGCCACTTTGCCTGTTTGACTAAGGAATAACCATGCGTGACCTTCCATAACATCTTCCTAAAATTTGCCGTAGAATTTAGACTGTGAGACTTAGTGAGGAAGCTTGGCCAGAGGCAACACAGGAGAAAGAAAATATGTGATTCTAAATATTAATATTAATATTAAAATTGACTGTTTTCTCAGTGGTTTCCTTTCACTTTTCTCTGGAGCACTCAACGAACTGAAAAAGGTAGATTTGTGTGTCGCAAGTGCGACTTTGTTTTAATAAATAAGAGAAATCCAGGTCAATGCCGTTTTAGAATTTGCAAACCAGTGCAATAAGAGACAGTTGAACTTCATTCCATTTCTTCCTTTTAGAATACAGTTGACCATTCTGTGACCCAAGCCAATCCCTGACTAGTCTTTATGCATGTACTTACTGGGCACGCCGTGCACGGCATGTTCGAATGACTGTTTCACACAAAAAATATGGATTACAGACACATAAAATTTTTGTGAACTGGGCTGTAAAATTTCTGATGCAGGAGTCTCTATCTAACTTGACAGCTGGTATCTGGTCTGAAAACAGTGTATTTTTCCTCAAATGCTAGTCATACTGTTACTTATAATCTATGCAATATAGATATTACTTGTATGGATAAGAAATAACCTGGAGGAAAAAATAGTCTTCTTCCAGAATAGTGGTGATTTAATGCCAATTTAGCATGAATATTCTCTGCATCCATGATGGCTCTTCCTGCCTTGAATTGTATCCCTCTGCCTTTTGGGGGTGTGTGGAGGTTCCGTTTTATTTGAGCTGGGAGTGTTCCTGAGTGTTCACTGCAGCACCTGTAGCTGTAGAAGGGAAATCAAGTGATTGTTGGTAACATCTAGGCTAGAATCATTTAGGCTAGAAAAGACCTTCAAGACTGCCAGTCCAAGTCGACCAAGCCCACTGCTAAACCATGTCCCTAAACTCCACATCTACAAGACTTTTAAACATCCACCCAGAGAGGTGTTTTCCCAGAGTGATGCTTTCACAGTTACTCTGTCTTTTTGAATTAGGATGGTAGAATGGAGAGCTGATGACAGTCTGAATTAATGCAGCACTCAACAACAATTTGGAAGGTTGTCAGAAAGATACCAGTAGCCCAATGTAGGATGCTGGCTGCGTTTGCTCTGAAGTGACAAGTAGTAGGTGATTTTCTTAGATATCTCTCTTACGCTTGGGTGCAGTGAGATAGAGACCAGCCTCAGAGGGAATTTTGTTTGGATCATCGTAATTAGCGATGCTGTTGTGCTGTCAGGGTACCCTTCATGTAAATCATGGGCAGCAAACCAGTTATTACATCTTTCAATTTGTTTCCAGCAGTTTTTTCCTTCATAATCACACAAAAGATGACTCCTGAATGCGAGGGAACAGTCAGCGTTATTTCTGGTGTGTTTTGGATTTGCAAAATGTCTGTTTGAATTAGACTGAAGCAATGTGTGCGTTTGCTGCTGTAAAGGCTTGATTAAATAATGTTCTTGGGGATAAGAAGAGTATGGGATTTTACAGTTCAAGAAAACACTTGTATAAAAAGCTGCTCCACTAAACAGTGGGGGAGGAGCAGAAGAATGAAAAGAGCACTCTGACTCCTAAATATCGGCCTCTCTTAGCCCCTGTGCAGATGCCCCACATGCCGCCACCTATTCTCTCCCTTTCCTAGGAAAAGAACTTGTTTCAGTCCTTTAGCTTTTAGGATATAGGGATTAGGGCTATGCAACACTGTGTGCACTTGTTTCCTTGTTTTCTTAGCAGCCTGCATCGCCATGAGGCAATCTCCCCCAACAAACCCTTCTGCGAGGCTTTGAAAACCAGTAATACCTCCAAACAAAAACACTCAAGGCTGCTTTGAGCTTGAAATCTTGGAGCTGCTTTATGTAAAATTTCCTGTGCAGTGTGTTTTGAAATTAATGTCCCAGTTCTTCAGGGCATGAACTACATTTTCTCTGTGCTGTTTGTAAAGTAGACTGCATAAAATATATATTGTTCTTGTAAAAGTTGGGAAGTAATAGGATAACCACCTGTATCTGTCTACATCTGTCTCTCTGCCTTAAAGCCCAATAAATACAACTGTTATCGTAACTATTGCCCCGTTCCAAATAAACTCCAATACTGGAAAATACCACTGCCTCCTTTTACAGAGGATCTTCAGCCTGACTGTCTTCTAATCTGCAGGTTTCCAGGACAAGGAATTTTCTCGTCTTGTGAGAATTCATAAGGCCAAATGTTTTTCCAGGCTCATTAGGGATGAAAGGAAGTAGAACACTCAATATTTCTGGGCAGTGAAAACCAAAGAAGCACCTGGCTTTTAATTTGGTTTGTTTGTTGGGATTTTTTTAGTTTTCCTGAAAATCCTTTCCTATTTTTAACTAAAGTAAAAGCAGAGGAATACAGGAACATGCCCAACAATTCATTTTCGCGTAAACAGACGTGCACAGCAGCATTACTGCCTTTTGAGACATTTCCAGCTAAATGAGAATAATGAATAGTTGTTTAATGCACTCGCTTTGATTAAGTCTCTCACTTATTGGACTTCTAACAGAAACAGGCTTTGTAATACTGTTAACAGCCAATATTGATGGCACCCTTGTCCATTAGCACAGTAAGTAGGACCTTCAGGTTTGTTGTGTACCCAGCGACTTCTAGGAAAGTCATTAAAAAGTAATAAGCTTCTTAAGCGTGTGCCACACAGCCACGTGGATTGGACCTCAGTTCTTGAGGTCTGTGACATATTTTTCTTGTCTGGAGAAATCCTGTTGCTGTAACAAGTTGCTCTTTATTCATTCATCTGTATTATGACAGCACCTAGAAGTGTCTCCCAGATTATGGATCCATTTTAATAGACAGTCTGCATCTACCCACTAAAATACAGTTCTTGTCACACAGCTTGAAATTTCAATAAACCACGTACTAGAGAAAGGAAATTTACAATAAACAACTGGTGGGTTTTTTCAGAGAACTGAGGCACAGCTGTCACTCTGGGAAAGTATTTAAATTTAGGCTGGAAATAGCAAGTCCTTGAGTAATGCTTGAGATTTTAAAGTTGCCTCCACATAGAAATAAGGCTGCATAAAGTAAGATGGTACTGGATTTGGAATTCCAAGAGCTATAAACATTGCTCTGTTAAAGCTGCATTAAAACTTAGGTCTGAATCTGGTTATGCAGCCCTCATCCTGGCACTGAGAGACCTTTGAGAAACTGTCTGTGCAAATGTGTGATCCTGCTGTGGTGGGGGGGTTGGTCTAGATGATCTTTCGAGGTCCTTTTCAATCCCTAGTGTTCTATGACTCCGTGATTCTTTTAATAAGCTTCTCATATGTAATCAAATACTGAAATAAAATTTTAAAAAGAGTTTAATGCTGCCAATAGAGTTTTTATAATGGGTTAAACTTTCTTCCTTTTACTTAACAAGGCATTTACTTGTTTATATTTTAAAAGCTGCATCATGGCAGAAGACACCACCTGAAATCTGAATCCTAAGGAAAATGAAAACATTTTTCCCCATTGGCCCCACAAAGACCAGAATTCCTGCAAGAGTTTTATATACAAGGAAGACATGAAGATATCAACATCAGATATTTGTCTGGCTTTGAAAATGTTCATCTTTTCTAAATAAAAGAGAAAAAAAAAAGAGGAGTAGCAGAGCAGCCTTATGTTTTAAAAAGAAAAGATTCTTTAGAAGTTCAATAAACCAAGAAACTTAAGAAATAAACCAAGATTCTTAATGTGGCTGAATTTTAACTGTGAATCTCATCCTTATTCTGAAGTTTGAACTCATACATGAACTACATCAGGACTTAGTGTTTTTAGATTGCGTGATAATTTCTATAGACCTTATTTAAACATTAATTGCTGGCTCCACATGCTCTGTACAACTGTATTGATGCTGTATGCTGCCCATTACTGCTGTTGCAGACAGATAAATAACACTAGTTTTTAATGTCCATTTCTAATGGTGCTTTTCATGACAGAGCACATGTCTACCATGTGTAGCCAACTTGCTTGGTTATCTTCCTTTTCAAAATATTCTGAGCTCTCTTTTCTCTTCCAATGTGGTATTGTGATGCATAGTCCTACAGATCAAGTGAGACAAAGATGTACAGCTACTGGCTTCCCACCCCGATGAACAGCAGGAACCCTTGAAGTCAGGCCAACTGAGTGCCAAAGCCATTTTGTGGGAATAATAACAGCGTAAAACCAGAGGAAAGATGTATTGGATGTATCACAGAATCACAGAACATTGGGGATTGGAAGGGACCTCGAAAGATCATCTAGTCCAGTCCCCCTGCTACAGCAGGATCACCTAGACCAGGTCACACAGGAACATATCCAGGCAGGTTTTAAGTGTCTTCAGAGAAGAAGACTCCACAACAACCCTGGGCACCCTCACCATGAAGAAGTTCTTTCTTATATTGATGTGGAGCCTGCTATGTTCCAGCTTACACTTATTGCCCCTTGTCCTATCATGAGATGACACCGAGAAGAGCCTGGCTCCATCCTCCTGACACTTAAGCTTTAAGGTCTTCTCAGAGATGTCACTGAGCTCAGCAGAGCTGTATTCCAGTGAGTAGGAGGGCCCTATTCCTTGCTGTTCACTTTTTGATATCCTGGTTTATACCTTCTGGTGCCTGGGAAGAGGACAGGAGTGTTTTGCAGGAGATCCTGAAGGCTGTGGGACATCAGTGTCACAATCCAGTATTTGGACTAGAAAACCTTTAACAGACCCTTCCAATCCAAACCATTCTCAGTTATGATATTTGAGTGCTGAAGCTTCTGTGAGCTTCCCCCCACCCAGTGTTCTTGTGCTTTCTTCCTTACGCAAGTGGGATAGCATCTCGCAAACTGGGTTCTACTTTTCTACAATAACTTTTCAACTCCCACAGGTTTTATCATTTATTTTGTGAAAGAAAACACATTTCTAAGAATTCTTTTTCTTTGAAAGGGGAGCTTATCTCCAACATCTAGATTGGTGAAAGCATTTAAAGAACCTTGTAGTTCTTGTCAAGCTCAATTTTCATCTAAGCATATTCTTCTTGTTCCCCTGTTCTTTCACCTAGTCTAATGCATAAATAACATCCTATTGTAATTCTGTTTATCTGACTTCTGTTTACCTCCTGCTGCATGTGGAAATCTTAGAAAAAGCCTATGGAGTGGAATATGGTTTTATCTCAATACCATATTTAGTAGAATAAACAGTGGGAGTTGGGAAGAGATCAGCAACTAGTAGAAGCTTTAAAAGGGAGGAAGAGTCAAATGTGTCACTTAAATGGAGCATTTACTCTCCAGTGTTTTAATGAGGAGGCCCTTTATGTGCATTACTTTAATTTATTGGGACCAAAAGGCTTTAATGCTGAAGTCAGATGGCTCGACCTCCAAGCAAGTAACATAAAAGTATTTACAAAATCATCAAGGTCGAATCGCTCAGGATCATTGTGGGCAAAATCTTAAGTACAATGTAAGAGGGAGCTTACACTAACAAATGGAATGAGGAGGGAACAGGTTGTGAGAGAAGAAGGATGCCATGACCATGATAAGAAATAAAGGGTTTTTATCCATTGTACTTGGTGACTGTGAGAGAAAATGTTTACATGTGGTATTGTTTTGCAAGCTTTGCTGCTACTACAAGCTCTTATGATGAACAGCCCCTCTATAACCTTTGTCTCTTACATTTCAATGGTTTGCTCCACAGGCAGTGTTGATATTTTAACTTCTCTCTTCTTACAGAGTGCCCGAGGTTTTATGTTATGAAAAAATGTGGAAGCTAATGTGTACCAAAGAGTTTCCTCAGTAACAGTGCTTACCCAGACTGCAGAGCACCAAAACTCTCCCAGAACTCACCAGCGCCCAAAAAAAAATCTCCTCAACTGATCAGAAACCTAATAACCTACTATGGCTTCATCCAACCTCCTATCTAAAAAAAAATCAAGGCCTTTAAAATGACATTTTTCAGTCTGGGTGAGGTGAACTGCTTCCTGGAGGTATCAAGCTTACCCCTTTTTCTCTAGTGGCAGCCTACAGGTGAGAAAATGCTGATTAGAGCTCTTCACTGTGTACAATTCCCTTGGTTGAATAGGGACATTTGAGTGTCTCAGAGGCAGAAGAAATGTTCAGGATCATTTCAGAAATGTTTTGTCTTCCAGAAATAGCCGGGTACCAGCAACAGTCATACCAGTTTGCATCCCAGCAATTCAGAGGTTGCATGGACAACTGATCACCACTATAGTATTTCTGTAGTGTGTGCTCTGTGGCAAATGATCCTGTCAGAATGACACGTGCCCTTTTTTTTCCTCATCCATCTCTCTTTCTTCTCATCCTCTGTGCATTGTGTACCTGTTGTGCAGCTTGCAGAAATGACTGCCCAGTCTGCTGTGCACCCCACTCAGGAAGCAAGGAAGTGCTCACTTTCCTCTGTAGCACCACCCTGGATGAGAACCCAAGCTGTTATAGATATCCCAGATTGCTGAGGTAGAGCAAAGCGTATGTGGTCACTGAAAAATTACTCCCTGGATGCTAAGAGGCTGATTGCTCTGTCCCGTATGGTAACTGTTTGCTCTTGATTTGTTGTTTTACATCATTTGAAATGAAAGTAATTTAGATTTTGTAATACATCTTAGAGAGGGACTTGGGGGGAGAGAGAGAGAGAGGAAATGACCTCGAAGCTGTGCCTGAGGAAGCTAGGCATTAGGAAAAGCTTAATTGAAAGGGTCAGCAGGCCTTCGAAAAGGCTGCCCAGGGAGGGGTGTGTAAAAGTTCCTTCTGGGTGTATAGGGGCTAAAGAAGTTGGCCGTCAGAGTTCATGTTGTGCCAGCTCACATTTTAAAATTTGCCCTCTCTCCTTCTCTCTCGTAAGGACTGAGGGAACCTGTGACAGTGAAACACATGTCGAAGCACACCAAACCTACCATGGTATTTGATGGAATATTAAGAGATGCATAATTTGCAAAGCCAGTAATGGAAAATGTAAAACCTCCCTCTAAAAATGCACAACAAGCACTCTTAATAATTTGTGGTCCTAAAAAAATCCAACAAACCAGCAAGAAAACAGTTCAGCTGGATATGCTTGAATTTAGGATTTGGGTTTTTAATATTACAAGAAAAAAAATAGGTATGTATACTATCACCAAAAAATCAAACATTCAGGAGGTTTGGGATCCTTTAGTCTTGAGGAAGACTTTCTTTAGTCTTCTAAAGACTAAGACAAGGTGTCTGGAAAAAATGCTGGCAACTAGCAGTGCTGAGAATGACTTTACAGAGGTTACTGGATGGAAAGTGTAGACAACTTTCTGTAAGCTGGAAGAAGAAATTTGAGCCAGGCTCCCTGCAAACTAAATACTATGGCTGTGTAAATCTAAAGTATAATGAGAGGCAGACTAAGCTGCAATAGTTTCCTTGAGCTCTTTCTTACTGTTGCATGGCTTAATATTGTCCAGAATGTTATTCAGGATATATCCACAAGAGAGCACGGGAAATAATAGTCAATGGGAAAAGTGGCAAGATAAACTGCATGAGACAGAAAATTGCTCTAAAATGTTCCTCAGAAGATGATTTTTAATATCAAAAGGCATTTTCAATCTATATTTTAATTCGTTTTTCTTCTATATCTCAGGCAATTGGGATGAGGGTTTTAAGGCTCGCACATCTGTTTTAAAAATCATCCAAATATTGTTTGGAGGAAAATGCTCTCAGGTGCAGAGGGTCATCACAAGGTCTTTCCATCATTCATGACGACATCCACCCTTCCTGCGTTTTAAGTGGTGCAGGAAAAGACAGGTGCAAAGAATTTAATCTAGGAAAATGATAGCAAAGCATCTGCTCAGGCTTTGAAACACATTACAGCATATTGGATCCTTGTTTCTGAATGTACTTGGTCTGCATATTGTTCCAAAGTAATTACTGTGGTTGTAGGAGGTGACATCAGTGATGCTTTGCTGGATAACGCTGCGCTCCACACCAGCCGAGAACATCACCTATAGCACTTTAGAATTCCTGTCCGTACTTAGTTGTGAGTGGTTTTTGTCTACACTGTTCCAAATCAGATCACACACAACACCAACATTAATTAATCTTAAATTAAGAGCCAAGCAATGGTTCCATATATTAGTATTTTGTGAGACAAGAGACATCAGGTTTAATTAAAAGAAGGAATGGCAAACAGGTGTGAACTTTAGTTATTGATGAAATCCTCTCTGAAAAGAAATTCCATTATAAGCTCTTTAGCAGCACTGTCTTACTCGGTTACTGTGACTCAGGTTTTTGTCACATACCCACCCATAAGCAGATGTGTCCTGCATTTAGATGGAAGAAGGGCTTGGTACACAGCCAGCAGATTAAAATGCCTCCTGGTGAATCAGTTGTCAGCATAGGACCAAATCCAGGGTGTCACTTAACTGCCCTGGACAAAACGGCAGCTCTCCTTCAGAACATCAGGTCAGTGCAAAGTGCCATCAGCATTTCTGATAGGCTGTCATGGGCAAGGACGTGGTCTCCAAGGGTGTGGGCAGCTCGGAGTGCAGCCTTTCACATTTTGTGACCATTTTGGTGTGGGTACGCCTCTCTTTCAGTGCTGGGTTGTTTTCAGGCACATGAATTTCCTCGATTTGAAGAAGGCAACTGCTTATTGAGTGCTTCCAATTTTCAAGGGAATAAGGAAGCATGTGCTTAGATCCCCAGCAAAAGGAATTGTTTCAGCTTTACCCCAAAACTGACAGCAGGGAAAAGCTGAGAGGCAGGGTTGTCCTATGGTAAAGCTCTTCTTTCATAAGCTACCAATCCAATTTACTGCCTGTGCTCTCCAAAACTCTTAGAGCTTATGAAATCTCTCTGGAACTTCAGTAAAATTGTAAAACTGTAATTTCTCCTTCTGTATTTAAATTTCCTTCTGCTTGTTCACGTCAGTGTGATTCACTGGAAAACCAGGAAAGGGCCATTTAGAATCTCCTGGAACATCCCTTACAAGAGACTGTCTATGGAGTGATAGGCAGCGCGTGCTGAATGCGGTGTCAGAAAGCACAGGCAGGCCCTTAAAGGACATCATTAATATTCCTTGCAATTAGTGGAAACTGTGTGTACATTCCAAATGAATTATATGAAAATCTTCAACATAATACCAATGCATAAGAAATGAGACTTAAAAAACTAGGAAAGTCTCAACATATGGCTTTCCAGATGAATGAGTTCTTTTTCTTTTTATTCCCTTCTCTCCTTCAAACTGCAGAACTGGTGGATGGGTGATAGCTAGCATTTACACCCAGCATCTGATACAAACAAGAATTGAGAATGTAGTTGGGTTTGTGGGGGGGAGGAAAGACTGATCTGAAGTCTGAGAAGTGACCAAAAACCATGATAAACATAAATAATGATAAATAGAATGCGCCGAGGTGGAGAAAGCCTAGCAAGGTGCAAGCAGGATTGATGGGTGATAGAAGATCTTTATAATATTTGTGAAGTCGTTAGGAGTCAGGTCTATTAGTGAAATTCAAGGACTGGAAGAAATTTAAAAACCTCAGAGGCGAAGGAGAAATAGATGGAAAGGATGGTGTTCTCTAACTGTATAAACAAAAAGAGAAAAATTAAATTTGGCATCGTGTGTAACACTGCTTGGCAGCTATGGTGCAAGGGTGTTCGTCTGATGAAGGAGAAAAGCCTGACAAGTAGTAATGGTGCAAGAAACTCGTGGGATTAACTGTGGACAGCAAAGTATTCATCAATTTGCAACGTGTAATAGCTGCCAGGAGCAGGGCAATGCAGTTTTAGGCTGCGTGCACAGAACTTCATATGACGGAGGAGGCGAGTGACACTGTACCAGTTAGACCAGTGCATGGTGGGTTGGGGACTTTTTTTCTGGTGGGGCTAGATATTATCAAAAAAGATACTGCTGATCAAGAAAGAGTTTTAAAGCAAAGTAACAGATTCACAGAATCACAGAACATTAGGGACTGGAAGGGACCTTGAAAGATCATCTAGTCCACCCCCCTGCTGCAGTGGGATCGCCTAGATCAGGTCACACAGGAACACATCAGGCGGGTTTTAAACACCTCCAGAGAAGGAGACTCCACAGCCTCCCTGGGTAGCCCATTCCAGTGCTCTGTCACCCTCATTGGAAAGAACTCCTTTCTCAGATTGATGTGGAACCTCCCATGTTTCAGCTCACACCCATTGCCCCTTGTCCTACCATTAGATGCCACTGAGCAGAGCCTGGCTCCATCCTCCTGACACCCACCTTTCTCATAGTTATAAATTTCACTTATTATAAATGAGGTCAAAAAGGTGTGGTGGCTGGAGGGTTGGATGTCCTTGGGAAGAAGAAGATAGTTAAACACAGAATCAGAATACATTGGAAAAGACCTTCAACATCACTGAGCCCAGCCATTAACGTGACTTGACCAAGCCACCACCCTGAAAACTGCTGAGTTTCAAATGAAGGATCAAAGCAGTGTAAAGCACACTTGGTCTTTCCCTTGACTTCCCCTGCAAATCAGAACATTTTTTCTGTGAATTTGTTTCAGTTATGTTTTTGCAGAGTGTATGTGTGGGATGAACAAGAACACCACAAAAGGATGTTTCTGTTAGACTGATTGTGTCTCTCAGAACATAGAGTTTAGTTAATCTGTAAATACAAACGATGATGGAACTACAAATATTTGATACTTAACAGCAGGACTTTATTCCAAATTACTTAATTGTAGGAAGCATAATTAAGAATAATGATGTGAAATTGAGAGAAGGAAATTACAGTTGAATACCAGGACCCCATTCTCACAGGCCAAGCGGTTTGATATTAAAAAAGTGCTCCGCTCTCAGAATCTGATTAAATGAAATGAAGGAAATTTTTCCAGATGGATCAGTTCTGGACTGTCAACAAGTTAGCAGGTCTTACAACATTTCTTAGTTTATCTGTGATTATGGAATCTTGGCTGCTGCTTATAATTTATCAGCTTTTGTAGTGGATCTTCCTGGAGATCAGGCTTCCTTCTCTTCCTCCCATGCACCCACCCCTACATACTACATGCACTTCTATCACATACAACAAAGAGAGGTTTTCAAAGCAACGCAAACAACATAACTGTGTCTTATCCATTAGCTGTCATGAGGCACACACACTTAAATTCTTATTTAGTTTGGCACACAGAGAGATCTCTTGATTTACTTTTACCCCCAAGTTTAAATTGAAAATCCTCCAGTTTATCAAAAGTATAAATACCAAAGGTACCAGCTGTCAGTACTACTTAGTAGAATTCTGTCACCAAACCAGATGCTTCGCTTTTATCAGCACTTCTGCTTTATTTTATTATATTTTCAAAAACAATGACCAAGACTGACTGGTCACCTGTAGTTTACAGTTCTCTACAACAATTTTGAAAAAATTTAGGACCTGTTCACAGTTCTCTAAACTGGAAATTTACTAATTTTCCTGGAGGAACACCAATATGTGCATTTGCTCCTATGTATTATGGGATGATCAGAGTCAGGCACACATGGTACTCCTCAACACAACTGTTTTGGGGAGCAAAATAGAATCATAGAATCAGTAGGGACTGTAAGGGATCTCAAAAGATCATCTAGTCCAATCCCNCACTGTCAGAAAGGTGGAGCCAGGCTCTGTTCAGTGGCATCTAGTAACAGGACAAGGGGCAATGGGTGTAACCTGGAACATTGCATAGATATGTTCCCCATAAATATGAGAAGGAACTTCTTCCCAGTGAAGGTGACAGAGCACTGGAAGGGGTTGCCCAAGGGGGTTGTGGAGTCTCCTTCTCTGGACATGCTTAAAACCCACCTGGATGTGTTCCTGTGCAACTTGGTCTAGTTGATACTGCTGTGGTGGGGGATTGGACTAGATGATCTTTTGAGGTCACTTCCAATCCTTAGACAAGGCAACACAAGGCAACACAAGGCAACTTCAATTAAGAACAATATTTTGTTGTCGTCAATATTCAAAATTTAAATGTATTTGCTTCTCAGAGCATGCCTATTTAGTTTTTTGTAAGATGGTGACTGTTACTCGGCTTAGGGAGAAAAAGGGAAAAATGAAAAGGAGTATTTAAATATTTCCGATTCTAAAAATCCCCATTAAAATTATATGGCTCCCTAAAGAGATTGGATTTTTTTTCAGATTTAGAAAGTCAGTCTCTGAAAACGATGGGACAGGTATTTTATTTCTGCTTGGGAAGTAAATCTCAGTGCTTCTGCTCCTAGTCAATGCCTCTGATACCTCTGTAGCATAGGAGGCAACGTTATGAAGACGTTATTCTTCTTCATATGTACACTGCATAAAATAGTCAACATGTACTGTAGTTTGTGTGTGTGTGTGTGTAAATCATGCACACATCTTACACTTCTTTGTGCTATCTCGTATCTGTGGCAGAGATCACTGTGGTTGATCACTTTTTGGATGTTAAGCTATTAAATGTTCCTACCATATTTAAATCATTAACATGACTTTTGTGGTCAACTACCCACTAGCCTTGTGAAGTAGTTCCCATTTTGCAATGGCTCAGGTAAAAGGAGTTAGCAGCATGGTGTCAAGAATAAACTTTAAAAGGGCTCTCTAAAAGTAATGCTTGGAAGGTATTCATTTGACCTTCAGTGACAGAGCTTATGCCTTGCAAATTGATTAATATAGATACAATATCAAATCATTTTTCATACAATTTTTTAATGTTTGTTAAATGCTGGAGCAGTATGTAAACAGAGTATTTGGCATTTTTATTAGGCTGTGGAACTCAGTCATTTCCTTTGCAACAACATCTCATAAACTATTTTGACAGTCTAATAAACTATAAAAAGCTGTGGTAAAAACTGGCTCTGAATGTTATAACCGTACAAAATGGAAAGAGCAAGAGAAAACATCTATCACTGAGATTATTATCACTGTTACCATGGCAACCTGGTTGCAATGGCAATATCTCCATGGTTCTGCTGTTTGTTATCATCTTTCTTGATTTTACATCATTGAAATTGTAGTAATTACACTCTGCCTGATGAAAAATGCATGCTGTCATGGCAACTAAGTCAAATATTCTTAATCATTTCACCTCTTCAATCTAAAATGTAATTGTTTGTCAGTAAAATAGGTTACACAGAAGGCTCCTATGGACGTATGATTGCCTTGAGTGTTTTGCAAAAACGGTGCTTTTAGACTCAAGACCCTAAGCTAAACTAATAGTCCACGATGGTAAACAATGACTCATTAGAGAAAGTAATCAGATCCTATTAATTGTAGAGTAACTGTTCTTATGCGATACAATAACGAAATATAAGGCATATTACTGGAAATCAAATGTACCAGGGAACACTGACAACATTGCCGGAATCTTGAGGTAAATTGTGTGTGATTCAGGTTCGGTATTCATTTCGTTCGAGCCCGCTTGCCACTCACATCTCAAGAGTATCACCTGAAATTTAAAATACTGGTTTTTTGCTACCTTCATTGATTGCTCCCTCACCTCCACACATGCTTTTTTTTTAAAAATAAATTCAGGGCTGAAGATCTAAGACGCTGAAGACAATCTAAGGGAAAATAGTAATAAGCACATCAAAATTTTGAGCATCACATTAAAATTCAAATCTCTCGCGTTTCCCTCTGGTAATGTACTGTGTATCTTTTCAAACTGAGTGTAAACCACATTTTCAAAGGGATCTCTGTCCGGCCTGATAATTGAGTTCTGCAATGCACTGGGAACCAATTTCAAGTACAAATGATCATATTCCTAGGTCTTGTTTTCCAGAACCCACAGAAGGCTGCTTCCTTTTCAGATTGTTGTTTAAGCTGCAGTTAATTGTTACTTCAGTAAGCTGTTGTGATTACTTGAGGCTCAGACATCCTAAGGATTTTTTTTTAATTCAGCCTGTTTTTCTGACTATATTTGATAAACTTCACAGAATCACACGGAATCACAGAACATTGAGGACTGGAAGGCAACTCGAAAGATCATCTAGTCCAATCCCCCTGCCAGAGCAGGATCACCTGGACCAAGTCACACAGGAACACATCCAGATGGGTTTTAAACATCTTCAGATGTCATCACTGGATGACACTGAAAAGAGCCTGGCTCCATCCTCCTGACACCCACCCTTCACATATTTATAAACATTAATGAGGTCACCCCTCACTCTCCGTTTCTCCAAGCTGAAGAGACCCAGCTCTATCTCCTTGCCATGAAGTGAACTCGACCAACATTATCACCTGTGTTTGTGTAAGTGCTCTGGTTTGTGTTTTCTCAAGTATTTTACTAGTGTTCAGGCATGAGCAGATAGTTCTAGTTAACTTGATGCACAGTGTCAAAGTTTCTACTTTGAGCACAACAGCTTGCTCTATTGAGGTTTTCTGTATGCTGAGATTTGTTGCCATCCATTGTTGCCATGGAAGAAAATGTCCTGAACCTTCTAATCAGTTAGATATTTGCTTTGGTTTTGTTTTTGTGATGGGAGTAATAGTGTGCACACAGGGGCCCAGCTCTGAGTTACTTTTAATTATCACTAAGTTCATCATTTAAGTATTTCACAAGTGTTATAAATATGTCAAGAGTGGGTGTCAGAAGGATGGAACCAGGCTCTTCTCAGTGGCATCTAATGATAGGACAAGGGACAATGGGAACAGGCTGCCCAGGGGGGTTGTGGAGTCTCCTCTGGACAGGTTTAAAACTCATCTGGATGTGTTCCTGTGCGACTTGGTCTAGGTGATCTGACTGTGGCGAGGGGATTGGACTGGATGATCTTTCGAGGTCCCTTCCAATCCCTGATGTTCTGTGATTCTGTGAAACTGTTCAGAGCACTTATGTGAGAGAAGGAAGTATTGCTGGTAGGTAACTAGACACAAGAAAACAACAAGCCTTGTTAATGGCCACGTAAGAGGTGATGTGATCATAGTCAAACGTGGATTTTCACAGAGGTCTTACCCAAAAGACCACTGTTGCTTGAAGGCCAAATCAGGAGCTGTTCACCCAAACAACGTTGTCACTGAAATGACTGAGACCTTCCTTCTTATGTGAATCCTCTTGCAACTCCGTGGTGACTCTACTGTGCATCAAGTTAAGGTTTAAGGAAACCACTGAATTGACATGCCCACTGGGAATGTGCTGAGCTACTGGCAATTACTGCCCAGCAGGGAGCACGATTTCTCCCACAAGATTATTCAAGTTGAGCCACAACTCAAGCTGGGTAGAAAATTTGTCCTTTTGTGAGAAGCATCCTGCTACTTTTAATTTAGCTGCTCCTTTCTCCAGAAGAAATTAAAAGCTACATATGTCCAATTTCCCCAAGAGGGAATCATGCTGTCAAGCCCCATTACCTTAGGGAAAAGAAACCAAATAAAAACACCAATGGAAACTGGCCACAAAACAAAAGAGAAATCTATCCACTGCACAAATGACTGTCGCAATTTGAAATTGTCCACCAAATGCAAATATCAGGCTTAAAAGGAAAAAGCCACAGGCTGCTCAGTCGGTGAAACAGTGAAAATGGGTCGGATCCCAAAGAACTAAAATACTGCTCAGCATCTACTCTGGTTCAATTTTCTACCCTTATTGATCTTGCTGTCTTATGAGTCCTTGGGACAAAGCAAGAGGGAATATACATAGTGATCTTCAAGAGAAAATCTCATTTCTGGTGACTGTCCTCAGCTTTCTGTCCCACACTTGGGCAGGGTTCAATTTGTCCAATAGTAATTTCTCCGTTACCTTTCTCAGTGGATCTTCTTCATGTTTATTGCCAACAGTAAGGTCCATGAAGTTACAGATGTTGCTTTTATATTTTTAGGAACCCTAGAGTCTTCCCATTTCTTAATGTCTTCTGGGGTTTTCAGGCTGGCATCTTTCAATTTACTTTAATGGGGTTTGCATCAGGCTATAGAACTCTGCCTTTGTTCTGAACTTTCTTTAATCAGATGTTCATTCAGGGTACTGTTGGCTGTGCCTCAGACCCCAATAGCTCTGGCTGCTGCTTTTTGCTCCCTTTCAACCACTTAACCCAGTAGCTGACCCTTCAGGTGGAGCTTTCGTAGACATTTGTTTGAATCTGCCACATTTTTCAGTAGTGACATTCACTACTGAATCATCCACACCAGAACCTGCATGTGGTCTCCTGCTCCCAACGATGCCTGTTGGTGGTCTGCAAACCTACCTAAACTCTCCTGCTTGTACACTTGCCTCTGCCTTGAGATCAGTTTTGACAACACAGACTGGAAACAGCAGCACAAGGAGTGCAAATGTGATGATTTAATTTATGAATTCACAGTGGCCTGAGAAACCAAATAGCTGATGAGAGAGGAATACCTTAAGAATTTGACCTGCTTTGTGTGAGCCACTGGTGTAGTGAGAAGCCTAACTTCTGCTGCTGAATAATACAGCAAATTTCAGGTGACCGTGGAATCAGTGAGAATGGGAATTTAGCCAGAAGGAATACAATCAATTAGTTGATTAATTAATACTTCATATCTGTCTTCTCTTCCTTCCTCTAAGATTACATACAATTTGTACTAAACTTGTCATGCTCTTTAAGTACACAAAAAAGAAGAAGAACCTAGTAGTCACATTTTAAGCTTGATCTTGGCAAGATGTGGGACTTGGACAGAGGGTTAGTAGCAGTCCTGGCCCTGTGTTTGCTGACCACGGCAACTAAAAGTTTGTTTGTAACTATCCAGTGGGACAAAACGGTATTTGTGAAATTTCAGGTGGTGAAGACAGTCCGTGTAGTTCTTGAGATTGGAAAATGTCTGAGAAGTTGAATGTGTTCAATGCAAACACACAGTTACTATTGATAGTGCAGCCAAGCTGCAGAGCTCCAGGTCCGTTCATTCGGTAGGTGCCTTTGCTGGCTCTGTGTCAGGACTCTTCTCAGGAGTGCTCAGGTATACTTTCTGTGCTCTAAACAGCATCTTCAGAGCAAATCTCTTAAGCAGTAAAATGTGTTGCTTTCTTGAAGGAAGAGGCAAAGAGGTAAGTATATTCTGCAATGAAAATGACTGATATAAAGCAGATGTAACCCAGGGCCTCATTTCCATCCCACATTTCAGTGCATTTGAAAACCACCCAAACATTTTAAAAGAAATTAATGGGAAGATGTTAATTTCATAATATAAAGAGTTTTATCAGAATATGTGTTGTGATTTCGTGAGATATTCTTTGATCAACAGAGCAATGTCACTAAGATAAGTAAATAAGTGCTGGATGAGGGTGTAGAGCATGAAACAAAAGTAGAGAAGAAACCGAGTGTGACTCTGTGTTCCTGGTATTTATGGAACCAGACAGGTTCAGTAAGGCAATCTCCTGCAATGCATTGATGGATGAATTTTTGCTGCCCCTACTTTTCTCCTGCAATTTCACTAAATTCTGCTATTGCTGTTTTCCTTCCTTGCTGGTCCATTTGTACTTTTCCTCAACAGCTATAACACACACACACACACACACACAGAAGTAGCCAGAGTCTTTGCAGCAGAATGTCTTTGTGGTCAGTAAGGAACTGCATAGCCCTCTAACAGTAATTACCCATTAAAGATAAGTGTTCAACTACAAAAAACTCATTTTGGAACTGGATGAGGACCAGATTACACACAGTCTGATCAAGAAGAAACCTCAAAAAACTGTTTGTGATCTTAAGAGCAGTATGAAATATTTCCCCACATCCTCATGGCAGAAGTGCTATTAATGTGTGGAAGTGTGGGAAAGAGCTTATATGTCACCTTTGTCTCAGTAGGATTTTCATTTCATAATAAGATGTGAGACGTGAATTTCTGTTCCTCCCTTCAAAACTTTCACACAGTAACCTTAAGACTGGGTCTAATAATTCTTTTAGTAAAAGTGCACTTTTTAATGTGCATCCAGAACATAAAGTTAGTGAAAGGTGCTTGGAGACATCTATGAATTCTTACTTCAGCCAACAAAATGTTATTGTATGTAAAGATCAAAATCAGCCCAGTGTGTTGGGATATCAGCCAGTGCTTCACTGAAGCAGTGAGTGATTTTCTGTCTTGGTGCTGGTTTCAGGAAGGAGGATCCAGTTGATTGGGTGGCTTTTGCATGCCATCTGCACCATACCTTGGGTTTCCTTTAAGACGGGGGAGAAGTCGAGGAGATAACTGAAAGTGCTTCTACCACTCTCTCGTACCACTTCTCAGACAAATTTTCAAAGAGGGATCTAAACAGTTTAGTGCAGAAGATACTAACTGACAAGCCTCACCACCTCACAACCTTCACTTCAACTTTGGGAAAGCAAAGCGTATGTCTTTCTAAAGAGAGCAAGTCCTGCACTACATCCAGTATTTCAAGACAAGCAGTTTGCTTTTTCCTTTGGACTTTTTGAGATCTGTGAGGCTTCTTTTAATGACCCAGAATTTACGAGTAGACTTAACATACTAGCACGGGTATGTGGACAGATGACATGCCCTTCCCAAGATTCAGGCTGCTCAAAGGTACTAATAAGACACTGACAGCAGAGAGCTTCAAATTACTTTTTCTTTCTAACTGGCAATTAGGTCTAATTAACTTTTAGTTAATATTCAATTATTTCCTTTAACAAATGGAACCCTGATGAGAGCACATCTGTTAAGATTCCTTGGTTTCTGTCTCCATTTTCTATATTTCCACAGCTTAAAATGAATTCAGCTTCAGACTAGAGGATTTATCCAAAGTTACCATGAGTCCAGAAAACTGAAACAGTAATTTGAAAAATAACATTGATATGTAAACCTCAGGGCTTGGGGTGCAAATCCTGCCGATATCAAGCTGGAAGTTTTAATATATTGGGGGTTTCGTTGATATCAGCTGGATCCTTTTTATGAAATTATTTATAATATTGCTCGGAGTCTGAGACCAAATGGGTAGAAATTTTAAGGGTCATATCCTCAGTTAATAATTTCAGGGGCAACAAAGACCATTGGATAACTGCTCATTCAAAACAAGCTGAAGAGTCTGTCTCAGCGTATCTATATATTTTGCTGATGGATCTCAGATATTAAGGTTTATTTGGGTCTCCCAGGATGAGGAACTGGAGATAGCAGATAATATTTTATTAATGAGATATGAACAAGCAAAAAAGTACTTTCAGTCTTGTAGGTACGCAGCTGAAAAACTTGATCCTTACATGCAGCCTGGCTTAACGAAAATAGAGCTGTTTGCAAAAATAGAGCTGTTTGCCTGAGCACAGAACACTTGCCTAAGCAGAGGTCTGCAGGACACTCATCAGGCACATTTTGTTCCCTCAGCTTTCCAGGCACTGATTTCATTCAATATCTATTTTTGTTTATTGCTTGCTTTATTTTCTCACATTGCAGGGGTATGTGTCATGCCTGGATTATTGCTTAGTTTTTGATACTCACTCCGTGTTTTTCCTTATGTTTCTGTCCCGCGATGACTGTTCTGTGCAGTCTCTCAGTACAAGAACACGCAAGTGAGCCCTCAGAGACTTCCTCTAATTTAATCCTACTGATTAAGTGTTTTCTGACTTGTTTTCTCATCAGGTCAGTATTTAAAAATACACAGGTATTGCTCATCTTGCGTGGATTAAGGGACATTTTGGCCATAAGAATAGTACTTTGCTAGTTGCATTCAAATCCACACCATACAGACAACAAAGTTAAAGTTTGGTTGTGATAAGTTTTTTGTATTTGGACATTGAATTCTTTCGCAGGAAAACAAAAATCAAACTTTACTCGAAGAACTGAAGCAAAGCACAAATGTCAGTGCACAACTTTTTCATTGTTGAAATGTGGTGCTAAAGTTCACGTCACAAGCCAGATTTACTGCAACGCAAAGCTGCACAGAGTAGCTGGATGGGAATAGCAGAAGTCATTATTCCTTGTGTAAACACTAAGTGCCATAAAAGTTTGTTTTGGCTTAAATATAGGGTTGCTCTGTATCAAACCTCTGCCGCTTCATCTCTGCAGTTTGAGATTTATTCTTTTCCTGCCGCTTGACTGGAACTCTAGTTGTTTCAGCGCAAAAATTGTACTGTCCTCACAATCAGCAAAGTGTGTTGCTAACTCCTGTCATATGCCCTGTGTATCACAGAGTCACAGAACACTAGGGATTGGAAGGGACCTCGAAAGATCAGCCAGTCCAATCCCCTCACCACAGCAGGATCACCTAGATCAAGTTGTGATCCCAAATTTCCCCCTTTCTATTGGATACTGTAGTCCTGCTTCAGTTGTCTTCTGCTGTGGTTTAGGCTGATTTGAGTACGCTGAATGACTTCCAGCTTGTAGTTGTGACAGTGAAATGGGAACGATGGCTGCTCAGGCTACTGCCAAACTCTTCTGTAACATAATCTCTTTAATTTCCAGAAGTTGAGTAAGACTTAGTTAGGTGGATTCCTTCCAAAAACAAACTCAGAAGTGCTTAGGAAAAGAGTAACTGCGTGACATTCTGTGGGATACGTTTATATATTAAAAAATAAAAGCCAAACCTTGAATTCCTAATTCAATATTTAAGAGCACTGTGCAGATTCTGCATTTCCTTCTTAAAAGCAAGGTTCTTGCATCTTAGGAAAATGTAGAATATCATAGTGCTTCTCATGAAAGTAGTGCTGTTAATTAGCTCTAATGCTTTGCCTGGAACAGGCTTTTGTTAATTATATATGCCTAGGTTAAATATTAATGGTTAGCATTTATAAAGAGCTTTGCGATTCTTTCTGTAAGTACTCAGCAAACATAAACTAATTATATGTCACAATATCCTGTCTAATTAGATAACTGTAATTTCCCCACAAGATACATTATTTTTCACTTCCTGTCACTGAACTACTGTGTTATATTGCTTTACATTGCTAAACGGTTTCTTTCCACTCCAGGAATGATTGAAGTCGAAGGAAAAGGAAAAAAAAATTATGAAAGCTGCCTGGGAAATTTCATTTTCTCATTGGAAAATTCTAAACCTGTCTTTTACTTGAAGGAAAGAGTCGGTTTTGCTGAAGCTCCTGAGTAGAAAAGAAAAATGTGATTCCTTTGTACAATGTGGAAATGTTGCAGATGGGGTTTACAGTACAAAAGGTTTTGTAAAGCATTCTTACACCTAAAGTTTGGCCACTGTATGCTAAAGAAAAGGGAAAGTCACTTTTCTCCTACCCTTTTGCAGGAACCTTTTGAAATCACGTAAAACCTGCCTGGATATGTTCCCATGAGACTGGTTCTAGGTCGTCCTGTTGTGGCAAGGGGATTGGACTAGGTGATCTTTTGAGGTCCCTTCCAATCCCTAGTGTTCTGTGATTCTGTGATACTCCTGGCTTCTGGACTAATCTGTTTTCTACTGCTGTGAAACACTTGCAACTCGTGGGATACACAGCGTGAACAGACCTCCTGTGCATCCTTGTTGCCTGTAGCCTTAGCCTTATCAAAACAGTGTCCACCAACATCTGTCTATTCATCTGTCAATTGACTTTTCTCAAGGCATCATTTCTGGGATCAATCTGAAATGCAAAAAGGAAACTTACACCTCGAAAATTCAGGTGATACAGTGAAATGGAGAATATCCTGTATATATATATATATATACATACCCTACATAGTCTCTGTTGGAGGTTAATTTCATTAGAAATGGATAGTTTTCCCACAGTTGCTCTCCCCTGCCATTTGTCACATGAACACTGAGATGAGTCCTGTGAAAACTGGTGTCACTGGCTCTGTCGAATGGCAAATTGCTTTGGAAATATGGAACATCAATTCTCCAAGAGTGACCTAACCATGGATTTCAGAACATTTGTTTCTTTCTTTTATTGAGGATGAGACCTGTCTCTTAAGAGATACCTGCCTGTGATATACACTGTCACCAAGCTGCACCTTGATATTTACCCTAGAAGCCTGAAGGAGTTCACTGCTTCTGCTCTCATGACTCACATATGTCAGACTCAAGGTTTGTTAACTACTGCCAGTGCTACAGCATTGGCTTTTGCTGTTTCTCATTTGAACAGGAAACAACCTGAGTCACGGCCTTTCCTCTTCCCACAGAGCAGCATCCTCATACTGGGACAAAAAAAAACCCTTCATCCTTCACCACAGGCAGGATGAACAGCCTTTTATCCCTAATGCCTGGCAAGGTGATGAAGTTGTCAGTTTTTGTTGTTGCTCACAGTTGTCAGTTTGCCCAAGCAGAGCCTTGGCACCGTAAGGTGACGTGGCACCTTTCACTGGGGCACTAGCAAATAAATACATCTGCACAAGCATCATGGAGTTTTTTCCTTAAAAGAATGAGTAATGGTTAAAATTCCTCAGCTGTGATTTTCAGAAGGAGCCATAAGATGCTGTGCTCAAATCCCACTGAAAGTCAAAGGTACAAAACTCCCAGGCACCTAAATGTTAGGATTTCCTGTCCCTGGGGCTTAACAATTTAGTGACTGTTGTGCATATTAGAAGACACACTGCTGAAAATTAGGCTCTTACTTTAGATCCTCGTGGAAGGACTGAACAGCAGTGACAATTCTCATTCTACATCACTTAGGTATTTTGATCATGCTATCTCGAATTTACATGGCTGGTAATCTTGGCAATGCAGTTAAGTCATCTTTCCCACTCTGAAAAAAAAACCCCAACTGTTTCAATCCTCATGTAGATTGTGGTAAACATCATGTATTTGATGAAAGAGGAAAAAAAAGAGAAAGCTCCATCTGGGCTTCTCACAACAGCAGCTCCAGTACGTGCAGAAGCACCATCACCTGAAGTTTGTGTTTTGGGAAAAAAGGGTACAGGAAGAAAGTGTTTCCAAAGAATGATGTTCTAGGAAGGTCCTTCTGGAGTAACTCTGCTAACTTATCCGGCGTGTCTGTCTGTCTGATTTGCGTTTATTAAATGCATTAAAGAATCCAGTTTGCTGAAGCCACAGCTCTTGGGTTATGCAGATTCCTCATCCTTTGTCAGCCCCTGTTCATGCTGTGGATACCCTCACCCTGTCCCTAATTCCAATTCATAAGCAGAGAGATTCCCAAGGTTGCAGCAAAGTACATCTGCAGTGCAAACATCGATATTAACATTCCCACTGCTTTAGAAATACGGCATTAGAGCTCGTGGAATTTAATAGAGTGCCACACATTCAATTCCTGTGTCACTGATGTTATTATACATACATTAGAAATCCCATCTGAAAGGTATAGATTACTTCAGTGCCTTTTGTTTGTCACTAACTCTTTAGAAACCATATGGAGTGGGATTTTTCAAAAGCAGGTACCATGGACCTGGCACTGCTGGAGTTCAAACCAGAGAGAGGTTTATCATTAACTTCAGTGGAACCTGAAGTAGGGCAGCACCAGCTGCTGTCGAAGATCCAATCCTTTATGCTTATTGGAAAAAAGATATCAGAGGGATTCAGTCCAGATTCAAGTCAATGGGACATTTGGGTGTGCAAGAAACTAATGCCTGGCTCTTGTGAGAGCAACAGAACTTCAGGGAACGGCTTTGGCTCCAGCCATGCGTTCAGATGTGTTGACTTATGTTCCTCAGCTCAGTTCCCAGCAGCACACGTTGTCTCATTAACAGCTGTCCAGCAGGATCCAGTTCTGAAGAACTTTGTATGAAAGAGCTTAGCACCATTAATTCTTAGTTGTAACAACTATCTTGCCCGGCAAATATCGCAAACCATGGCTCTATGTAATATTTTAAATGGCAAAAGCAATGGGAAGGGCTGAATGAGTGTCTCAAAGCTAAGATTCTGCTAGAGCACAACACAAGTCAGGGCAGGCAAGTGAATGCTCTCAGGCCTCCATGGAATGTACAGCATTTATAACAAAGAATTAAAGCTCAATCTACAAGACATCAGCTGCTTTTGGATCTCAGGAAATGTATCTTTGGAGAGTTGTCGGGGTTTGGGAGGTAATTCAAATTCACCAGAGTGTGTCCTGAGTACAAAGTTGATCTGCACCACTGCTGGCCCCTCAGCTATTCTGAAGTGCCTTTCTAGAGCAAGGTAATAACAAACGGCTTAAAACTGACTAAAGAGTTCCATCCCACTTCCAAACATGCTGAGAAATATAAAAATTTTTAATTTAGATAAGAATCAGGGACTATCATTTTAGTCTGATAGCATTCCACATCACTTGTAAAGCTGAATGACTGCAGAAGTGAAGGGCAATAATGAACTGATACTCTGCTTCAAGTGAGATTAAATTTTAAACAAATGCCTGTATGTAGATGGAGATTTATAGAGGAGTCTAAGGAGAAAAATCTTGATATGCATTAATACAAGTATACTCTGCAAATCTTCAACTTGACCCCAGGGTATCCGCCATACCCTCACTGTATTAGTATTTCATTTCACCTGAGCATTCCTTTCTTTGTTGTTTTAGTCTTCTTCCAAAACCTCCTGACGTATATTTTTTGTGTCATTTTGTTTTTCTCTTAGTAATTAAAAGGGTTTTATCTGTGTCCATTGTTTTTCTTCTTCCGTTGGCTAGTTTTTGGAGGGGTTTTTTTATACTTTCCTGAAATACTGACCCAATAAAGCCTAGAGACCTTGTAATGCAGTCTCCGTATCACACAATCACAGAACATGAGTAATTGGAAGGGACCTCAGAGTGTCATCTAGTCCAATCCCCCCACCACGAGGATCATCTAGATCAGGTCGCATAGGAACATATCCAGGAGGGTTTTAACCATCTCCAGAGAAGGAGACTCCACAACCCCCCCAAGCAGCCTGTTCCAGTGCTCTATCACCCTCACTGTGAAGAAGTTCCTTCTCATGTTCATGGGGAACCTCCTGTGTTCCAGCTGACACCCTTTGCCCATTGTCCTATGACACTGAGCAGAGCCTGGCTCCACCCTCTTGACACCCACCCTTCACATATTTATAAACATTAATGAGGTCACCCCTCAGTCTCCTTTCTTTCAGGCTAAAGCCTTTTGTCATAAGGGAGGTGTGGCTCTGCGCCGGACTCTCTCCAGCAGTTCTGCATCCCCCTTGGACTTTAAGGACTCAAAATACAAAGCAACCCATTAAAATTAAGCAGTGTACTATCTTCTGTCTTCAGTATCTATGTTTAACTTCAGACCTGAGGTTACTCAGGGCTCAAATAAACACTTAATCCACAACATAACATTTTGAGGCAAATCTTGTCTGTTTTCTGATGTCCTGCCCAGCTCACAGGAACAAAGGGTTGACTCAATTTCTTCCAGATTTCTAAGTCTGCAGTATTGCTCCTGAACAGAGATGGCATGTATTTTGTGGGGTGAAATACTACATGGTCTTATATGCTGAGACATGGGGTGGCCCTACCAGCCGTGCATTTAGCCCTCAACTCAGCCTTGGGACACACCTAGCCAAATGGGCTACCACAGGAAAACCTGAAAGTTATTACAGCCCCATGCAGCCTTTCTGTGAGATAGATGGTGGTGAAGGTTTGTATCTGACCCTAAAACATAAATCAGTGTTATGCGACTGGATTTACCTTGACAACAGAAAGCAAGCAGGCTATCATTATCCTAGCACTGAATATTTTTTGTTTTGGGAAATTATAAATATTACTTTTCCCCCTCCACCTTTCAGTCTTAAGAATGTGGTTTCACATTTCATTTAATGCTAAATGGTTCATTACAGAGAGTAGCAACTTAGTTCTCTTATTATGGTGTTATCTTTCACTTTGTCAAAATATGTCTACTTGATAAGAAATCTGACAGAAGTTGCTTATGATGGGATCACTAACAGCCATCAGTTTCTCTCTAGCAAATGAAACTGTAACCATGGAAACGGCCTTTTTTTGCCAGAATGAAAATGAGACAGCACTCTGCTGCAGCCATTAGCAGAATACACAAATGTCCCTCAAGGCAAACATCTAAAGCAAATGGACTGCAAAGTAAGGAGCACTAATTTCTATTTATTTAGGATTTGTAAACCTAGCAGAGCAAGATATTAACAAAGGGACAAACAAAAGGAGGTTAAAAAAAAAAAAAGAGATGTTTGGCTTTTTTTCTTTCCATTTACCAAACTGCACATTTTAAATAAAAATACTTCGCTCTGGTTTTGTTGGTACAAGCTTTGTAAGTGCTGCTGTAACAAGGAGCTTAAGTAATGCTGCGGTTTGGTTGTGCCTCTTCTATGCAGAAAACGGACGTGTTTTCATTTATACTAGAAGAATGGCTGGTTTGCTGGTCGGGGTTATTTTGGAAATGCAGATTTTAATGTGAAATTTATAATACTGAGTATGAGCCACTTTTTTTTATGGTGTTTAATTTTCAAACAACCCTGTTCATACTGATAAGACACACCAGGGCTGATAATAAGTGATAATAAGGCTATTCTAAACACTATCAGCAGCCAGCCACAGGCTGTCAAAGACCTTTCAAGTGTCAGACTCTTCTCACTGTCCTCTTTATTCAGTGCTATGCCCCTCCTGCTACAAACTACTTATTAAATGCATTGATTCTTTTGACAGACTCGGATTAGGTGAGGGGTCTTAAGCCATCTGCGACGTACATCAGTAAGATATATCTTAACTTGTTTGCCTTCTTCTTTCACGTCAGAAATCATTGTGACTATGGGCACAGCAATGCCGAGCCTCTGCTCCCTTTCCAGCTCACCGAACAAACTAAAGATACAATTTTCCACTAGGATAACTAGTTCCTTAGACACAACTATTTAATTAATAAATTCATTAAAGAATTGGGATCATCATGATGACTACTTACCGATAGCTTGGGGTTCTTCCAGGCCCTGTCAGTATGGCTGTAGCAGCCACTTTCAGGGAGCTGTTTCCTATAGTGCCATTAGAAATACCCAATGTGGTGGTGAAATGTTTCGCGTAGGTCACAGTTAAGATATACTTAGGGAAGAAGATTCCTACAGCCACATTATGATGGTAACAAAGAATAGGCAATGGCAGAGTAGAAACACCCAAGAAGCCCCTAAAAGCAAAGTGTTCAAGCTCTTATGAATTCCCACTCCTTGACCTTTCTGGCTTTCTAAGTGTTAACCAGGTCACAAATGAACCAACATGGGGAGTAAAAATGATATGATGAAGACCTCAGTTACTGGTTCACCCATCTCCCTTGAAATACTGCTTCTTGAATCAAAGGTAGATATTAAAACAAATGTAAAACAAGGAGAGGTGCCTTGATTTTTTCAGGTTTTTTCACTTGATATTGTCTTTTGATTGTCTTAAGCATATGTTCAGCCATATGTGTGAGTACGTATGTCTACTCACATGCACACAAACATAAAGTAGCAATAGTAGATTAACATTGCAGATAAGTTAGCAAAAAGCTCTTTCAGACTTAATTAGGTATCTCCCTGAGTAGACGGGGGTTTGGGTAAAAAAACAAGTGAATAAACAAATCTTGATGTTTTGGAAAATGGGATGGTAGGGGGCAACCACAAATCATTTCATTTTCTATCTTCTGCTGTAAGAGCACAGCACTGCACTGGTATTTTAGGGTAAAGAACACATAGGCAGACAGAGCACTAGTTAAGTGCAGCACTTGCACACACTTGTACACATAATAGTTAATTAAAACTGGCAACAGTTCCAAGTAAATAGGTTCATTATTGGCTGCTGGAAGCTGACAGCTGGAGTTGCAATTCTCTTTAGTCCAGACATCAGAAAAAGCTTCAGCTTTTTTCAGACAGTGTCTGAAACTCCATCTCTAGAAGAAAAAGATCAGTTAGCAGCTGAAATGTCTGGTACCAAAATAGATTTGATGGGAGAGGACAGAAGATTGGTGGTGTGCACGGCAACATTCTCGATCCTCACAAAATCACAGAACACTAGGGATTGGAAGGGACCTCGAAAGATCATCTAGTCCAATCGCCCCACCTCTGCAGGATCACCTAGATCAAGTCACACAGGAACATATCCAGGCAGATTTTAACCATCTCCAGAGAAGGAGACCCCACAACCCCACTGAGCAGCCTGTTCCATGCTGTGTCACGCTCACCATGAAGAAGTTCTTTCTTATATTGATGTGGAACCTTCTGTGTTCCAGCTGACATCCATCACCCCTTATCCTTGCATTATGTTTCAAATTAAGTCACGTTCACTATCAGCTAATACAGCAGTTTATGGTACAGACTTTTACTGGGTGCCCATGACTTGTTGTTGCCCCACAAGGTAGTGAATTACACCACTAATTACATAAAAATTTAAAAATATGTGAAAATGCTGCCTTTAGTTCAAACTAAAGGTGAGTGATATTCCATAGTTTGCTGTTCTATACTACTGCTGTACATTCACTGGAGATTATACACTGGGTTATTTGCTCCTCAGCTCCACACTGAGCATTTGTGTTTTTTCTTTTAATCCTGAGTTTATCCAACCTACTCAAGGCAACTAAGCTGCGACAGCTCCGCTCATAGGCTTCTTCAGTGTTGGATAAGGTAAGAGAAGCTCATGGAGATAATGATTCAGCCACCTAAAATCTAAACATCTTGTGGGTGCTGATTTTTCCTTTTCTTCACACTGCACTCCAATACATGAGGGTATTGAACATGGAACCTTATGTGTAGCTCATGCCTCTGGTAGCTTCGTTTTTTTTCAGTCCAGAAGAGTTTGTTGTGTCTGCATGACGAAACAGAACTTTGCTTTTTTTGTTCTGGAGACAAGTTAGTTTCAAATGGATAATCCTGCCTCACGCAGAGGTGATGGGAAAAGTTCCAGGTACTATGTGCTCTTTGCATTCAGAAATTAGTTCGTATTAGTTTCATTTAGAACTCATTTGTTGATTAGTTTGTATTTTTAGAAGTAGTTAGTCTTTCACTGGTGATAACCTTAGCGATGTTGGTTGCTAGTTATTGATTCTTACAGTTGATTACAAAAGGATTCTGCTTTATGAGGTAAGGGACCTCTTTAGAAGGAATAATGTAAACACATGCTGATGAAAACAGCACGTTTGCCACTTTGTTTAAGAAAATATTATTTTCAAGATATAATCACCCCCACTGTTGGTGCAGTTCCTTGGGAGCACATTCACGCTGACTAACTCTACCTGACTCTACTGTCCTGAGGTCCTTAGCTGAATCATTCCTCATAGCAACTAACCTCTTCCAACTGCTCTATAGAAAGACTAGAATTGTTTAACTTCGTATTTTGAAGAATCCTGTCGGTTCAGTGCCCAAAGTCAGGCAGTCTTAAAAGCAAACCTTGACAAAAGATCTTTGATTGTTCGCACTATTTAGGCTTTTAAAAAAGGCCATTCCTCCCAGATCAGAGGAGCAATGGGTTTTGCTACGTGTAAGTCTGCCGTTTCTTTGGTTTCAAATCTGGTTGTGGTTTTTGCATGGCAGATACTACCACGGCTGAATGCACAAGGCAAATATCTGCATCATTTGAACCACTAAGTTCAGATTTGAACCACTAAGTTCAGGCTACTGAATTACTCATATTTATTCATGAGCACTTCAGTAAGTGTGAGAGAGAGAGAATTCTCCTGAATGGTTTTGTGTTTTCCAGTGTGCCTAAGCATCTAATGGTACTTTGAGGGCTCTGTGATCTGTTGTAGCTTGGAGGATGCTGAGCATCGTGAGAATACATTTTCCTTTACAACTCAGCACACCTTGGTTATCAAATGAAATATAACTGATAAGTGAGATCCGCCTTAAGAGGCAGATTGATCACTACATACGGTAACTTGTGTTCTAGCACATGTATTGCAGCAATGTGCTCCCTGCCATAAAATAAACCTGGTTTCAAAACACTGGGCTAAATTACAGACAAACCCATTGCTACAACTAGTGCAACTTCAAGGAATTTTAAATTCTTTTACATAATAAACTAATCATGTGAGTAATCTAATTGTAGGAAATACAGAAGCCTGAAGATCTCCCAGTCTAACAGATTCCAGGTCTGTACAGTTTGATATCTAACACATTTGTTGGGCTCACAGGCAGTGTGTCTACAGGGATCGGATCATGATAATCCTGGGCTTGTCTCAAATAAGCTCTGTTCTCCTGTGCCGATCTTCCTGCAGCTGTGCAATAGCTTTTTCCTAGAAACACTGCCAGGAAGGAGCACAGTAACAGGGGTCAGCTCCAGCCATGAACTTTATGAATTGTTTAGTGGCACATTAAAGGACAGCATCAAGTTCACTTATAAGCTTTGAAACTATCTTATTTCTAGCCTGTGCAGGTGGATGATTCCCTGTACATTTGATTCACTTGGTCAAGGTTTAACCCATTGACTCTCTGAGCTCTCTGCTCTGCAAAAGCCTTTGCCTTCTGTTTTCTATACTTCATGAAAGGTTTGCAATAACTGGGTAGGTGGATGCTGGTGAGGGCTTATGATGTAGGGATAATTTTGCTGTCAGTATCACTAACATACAGGCTGCTTCTTACCTGTTTGACCCCAGGCCCAAGTCCAGGATGCCTATCTCCATAGAGCTGCTTGAGAGTAGAGAAGCATCTAGTTCTCACCACGACATATATGATGCTTCAGGCTCAGCTGTAACAAGAGCAAGGCTCCTGGTTTCTTTGGTGTTGGCCCTTTCAATGCCTTGGAGAATGACAATAGATTTCAGCATGCACTCTAAAAACAAGACCAAAGAATTAAATTCACAGTGCCAGTTCCAAAACCTTCAGGACTGTTACCTCTCTGCCCAGCATACATTACATTTACTCTTAAAAAAGCTCTAAATCCAAGGTCCATCTGAATCCTCACAAAAGTATCCGTTTGGATGCTACCTGAGCATGTTCAGCTCTGCCTCTGTATCACTCTTAAAATAAAAAGCTGATCACTTTTGGAAGGACATGGAACCAAATAAACGAGATAACAGCCAAGATAACATTTGTTATCTTCTCTACTTTTAAACTCCAGGTTCTGATTAAATCTGCTTTAACAAAGGATGCTGTGCCAAGAACTTCGCTAGCAGAGAGAGAAGAGGATGAGCCATTGACTACAAAATTATATGTGCTAGTCATGTTATGAGAGCCGTGTGATCCCAAAGCCCCTTAGGGCACAATACTGTTCATCCTAACAATATAGACCAGATCCTTGCAAGGGCTTCTGTGTTTTTAATCTCCCTGTAGCTAATTATTTTCTTTTTTTCCCCACTCCTGTTAAAAATTTGGCAAAAAGGAGGAGACTGGATGCATGAATCCTACTGGGACCAGTCTATTGCTTCCAGCTACTGCTGTTGCTGGTGAAGCATTCCCCCCTCCCCCCCCAGAACACCTTTTCTTGGCCAGAGCTGCATTAACTTTTGCAGAGGAGCCACACCGGTGACAGAAGTTTACACACATCACTCAGTTGCTTTTAATGGAGCTGAAGTGGCTGTTGAGCCTGTCATCATACTTACAGGAGTGCTGGAGGAGAACTGTGTGAATAGCTGGATCTTTTTGATCAAGATGATAACAAATAGTCACCTGGAAAAAGAATACACTAGACCGTTTTAAAGTTCCCAAATCAAAGTGTTCTGAGATGTTCTTTGCAGATTCACCAAAATATTAAATACCATGGGGACCATCTTAAAAAAAACCCAAATTTTTCTAAATGAAACATGGAAAAGTTGTTTGAAAAAGTCAAAACAGAATCATTCAGATGATTCTTGGGATCACTGAGTCCAACCATCAACCCTACTCTACAAGTTCACCCCTAAACCAGATTCCCCAACACCACATCTAAGCATCTTTTAAACTGATCCAGGGACAGTGACTCAACCACCACCACCCTGGGCAGCCCATTCCAGTGCCTGACCACTCTCTCCATGAAGAATTTTTTCCTGATGTCCAATCTAAACCTCCTTTGTTGGAGTTTGAAGCCCTTCCCTCTGGTTCTGTCACTAATTACCTGTGCGAAGAAACCAGCACCAACATCTCTACAATGTCCTTTCAGATAATTGTAGAGAGTGATGAGGTGTCCCCTTAGCTTCCTCGTCCTCAAACTAAACAGCCCCGACTTTCTCAATGTCTCCTCCCAAGGTTTATTCTCCAGGCCCTTCACCAGCTTTGTTGGCCTCCTCTGCACTCGCTTCATCACCTCAACGTCTCCCTTGTACTGAGGTGCCCAAAACCGGACCCAGTACTCAAGGTGCAGCCTCAAACTTTCTACTTTAAAACATCAGAGTGAAGTGTTTTGACTGTTTAAAAAGTCTTTACTGGAAAATTATGCGCTGTATTGTTATTGTCATCTCAACTATGTGTTTTAGTTACAAGAAAGTTACTGTTCCCTTCATGGTTTTTCCTCACGTGTCTGGTCTAAGTAAGTAATTATTTCTTTGCCAGTTTTTGTCTTTCATTTGTCTCACTTTTAACATATATAGCTCTCATAAATCTCAAAGACTTGAACCATATGGTTGTGTTAGGGTGGATCTGACCTCCCTGAAAAACAATCCTTAATACTCACACAGAGAGGGACCTGCTCTGAGTTACAACAGTTTAGAGCTGAGTAATTATTCTAAATTAAATTGAGTTACTTCAAAACCAAAGTGATACAAGTTTTATCCCACTGTGCTGGTAGGTATTGAGGAAGCTGTGATGAATGACGGCGTGACCTCGTGGGTGCTCCACAATATCTGCATAATTACTGCAGCGATTACCGCAGCATTGTCTGCACGGTGTTGGATGATACAGCTTCCACAATAGCAACAAAAAGCTATCATAGTGTTTTCAGAGAGTTGTTTGGACAGCCAGGGAAATGAGGTAGCATTCAATTTTAGGTTTAAATTAGAATACAATCACGATCAGTAATTACTAAAAATCATTACTGAACTTGAACCCGCTATTTCCTCCTGTATTTCTTAAGTTATCTGATTTATATTTGGGAAAAATCAAGCCCCGAAGGGATAATTTCTTACGAGATCATATCTCTTATTTAGTGTCTGTGGGGGGATTTAATGCAATTGCTGCTAATTTTTGAAATTTGGCCAATTGGTCGCTAACGTCCTACAGACGAGTTGTAAGGAAATCCCTTCCTTTGTGTCTGTACAGATGCAACTGCAGCGAATGCAAAGGGATATTTCCTCTTTCGATTGCAAACGTGATTTGTTCTTTTCAGTCTTTCCCTGTTATACATCTTTCCCACTCTTTTCTGTCAGTGACATTTATTTTCACTACGTCCAAAATTGCTTTAGATCAAGTATTGGAGAAGGGTACAAAACAACGTAGCTTTAATTTATGGGGAGAAACTTTTTTATCCTTCAAAAGGGTTGGAAAGATAAAACACAATTAACACCACAGTGTTCACTTACACCCAAAGTGAATTATACCTCTGCAGTGAAGGTTACATCTCATTGCATTTGATATCAAAATACATTTTATTTCAATAAATATACATTTTAATAGTAGAAAAAGAACTTCCTAGGTTATAAAGGCTTCAGGCCATATTTTCTGCTCTGATGGATGGCTACAGCTCAGTGAAGTTTCCCAATGTTCTTTCATTTGTTTACATTAGCAGAAGAGCTTGGCCTAACAAATAAATACTCCAGGTGAAGACAGATGGTCCAAGTCATATCACAGCGAACTGAATTTCCAGCATGCTTCTGGTTTTCTGTTCTAAAATGGAAGGATGATTCCAATGAAGATAAATACCACCTCAAACATCACGATGTGTTTGTGTTAGCTGACATTTTCCTGGCTATTTTAAATCACTCTTAAACAACTGAAAGGAACCTTCCAGTAACTTGCTTTTACCATCTGTGTTTGGAAGACAAGAGCTTGCCAGTCTGCAGACTGGACAGCACTGGGTCCTCTGTGTTTGCCTTTGAATGTGTCTGCTACAAAGAGTGACTAACTGGAACTTTCAGACGACTGAGCAAGTTTTCATCTGGTGGGGAGTGGTGTGGGAGGAGTGTGCTGACAGCAAGACAATTGAGCAGTAGTCTAACAAGTTCTCTTTGTTTAAACTATTCCCAGCAGGTA